>JBBCBC010000250.1:0-53000 GCA_037126765.1 Stenogyne calaminthoides
TGTAGTACCAAATATACGACTTTATGTAACGATATTGGGAAGTGTTGTTTACCAAATAATCAAGCTTAAGATATTTAATGTGGCTTATGATTTGGCTAAAAAACAAGTAATTAATGTGTATGATAAGCAATAAATGTATATGATTGATGAACTCAATAAATCTGAGAGTACAAGTTAAGAGAAGTTTGGAAGAGTAATATTTGAATCCTTTATTAGGTCTTAAATGTCCTCTATTTATGATACAATTTCGAGAGTGAATCTCACTCTCCTAGCTAGTTATAAAATAGCATTTAAAAGCCCGCAATCTCATTTAATGTTGAAGATCGATATCAAGTCATTCTCGGAGGTCGACGCAGTCGCCCTTGCTCGTGTTGTTCATTTGAACGACACCGACAAATCCTCGGATTTTTGCTTGGGAACTCTGTGCAAACTATTTTAAATAGACCGTTGAACATGTCACATCGTCAATATGCGCCCGATTTCGACACAATTAAGGAAGATATTCTGCTTTGTGACTCGACGCACATCCCGTCGCATTTAATTCCGATTGTCCGGGTCAAGCGAGCTTGTTAATGTTCATTCCTATCTATATAATGACCAAATTACATCCTTAATAGATTCTTGCTAGGTTCGGTCTAATCGGTTTTTACTAGTAAAACCGTATACCGAACCGAAATATAAAAAATTCTGTTTTCCAAACCGTAAATCGAACCAGAAGCGAAATTGGACCAAATTTCAAATTTCGGTCGGTTTGATCCGATTTACGGTCTGCAACTCAGATTTTGCACACCCTACTTTATACACTATATTACTCTTCTTAATATAATATAATAATACAACATCAATCACTATTAAACATTGATTTGACATAAAGTTAAATCTCATCCTACTCAAATCCTAAAACAAATACATGCACCCTTAAATCCCAAAATTTCACCCATCATCAATTCATCATCCATCCCGCGTAAAGCAGAGGAATATTGAAACTTGCAGTATTGAAACCCTAGTCATAATCGTGTATTTTTTATTCAAACTGCAGAGCACGTCTATACTCCATTCAGCCGCACCGATGGTGTCGCGACATGGAGTTCAACTTGCTGCACATCTGATCTCATGCTTTTACGGCGACCTGTGCTCTGTAATTCATCCTTTACCCCTCTTTTCCATTCGCAATTTATTTCCATTGTTTTTTTTTTTTGTTTGTGTAATTGATGTCGGTTATTTATATGCAATTCTGCGTGTTGCAGAAAGTAAGCAAGTGTTTACTCAACCGAGGGTCACTAACCCTTGCTCAAATTATCCGATTCACGGAGATGACCAAAGACAATGTCGTCAATTGCTTACGTGTTTTGATACACCAAAACTGCGTCCAAGCATTCGCCCTTCAACAAGAAGGTTAGTTGTCACGCCTTTAATTCAATTCAATTTTTGATTATATGCAGTAAGTTTGTAATTATTCCTGTTGATCAAATGTATGGCTTGATTAAGTACAGAAACTGATTAAATAAAGTACAACTAGTTCGAAAGTTACCTATTTGAAAGATCTTTTACGGCCAATGGCTTGGGGGATAACAATGTCAGGACTCGGGACTTTTGTGTAGAAGTTGATTGTTTAATAATTAGTTTTTTAATTATTTTTACAGCAACCATCCTTATATATGGTTTTTCATTAATAGCATGACTATTGGATTTACTAGGTGGTTTTGGTGAGGCTCCAAGGATGGTAACCCAGTATATGGCGTTATTCGAAAACATTATACATAAATTAAGGGCTCCAAAATTTATGCTGATAGTATCCGAGGAACTCGGAAACGATGTAAGAATATATTTTGATCCATTTTCTCCTGAAAATTTTGGTTTTCTGGTCACCGTCATTCATAGACATTATATTTGATGTTAAAGTTGATTATATGGACGACTAATTTGTTTGTTTTTATAGTGTCTAGAAATATTTCAGTGGTTGGTTGAACATGGGAGAATTTCAATTGATCAGATTATTGATAGGAAAGAGGAGATAGCACGAAGAAACAGAGGTATGTGGCTTATATCAATTTTTGTTGGAAGTTTTCAAATGATGAGTTCAATGTATGAAGAAGGACATACCTCCTAGTATATTGATAAGTATGTTACTTTTTCAGTATACTATGAAAGTGGAAGGGTATTACAACTGTGCTCTATTTTGGCTTTAGGTTGTGTATATATGTGTCTCTCGTTTCGTCAAAGTAATGCAGAGTGTTGTGTATTTTTTTGAGCATTATTTAGTGATTGTTTAATCGTTTATACATGGAAAAGTGGTTAACCATCACAATGCCTAATTACTGATTTAAATGATTTTTATGAAATATGCCACAATTTGAATTAAAGGGTATGAATGCATTTTACTGAATTTCATGAAACTCATATTGCATTATGATTCATCCAGGTAGTTTTGATGCTGATGTTGTGCGAGAAACCTTCCATAGACTTTTGAATGCCCGATTTATTGAACGCTGCCCAGCCCCCTGAGCCATTTCTTGCTCCACCATCTGAAGAAGATAATCCTGCGAAGAAAAAGGGGTGCCAAGTCAGCCAAGGTAGATTTTGGATTTTTAAATGTTTACACTATGTTAAAACATATTTATTAAGGGCAGACCTGAAAAACTAGATGATTTTCTAATTTCTGTATACGGATGTTTAACTCCTTTTCTTATGATTTTGGTAACCTGAAAACAAAATAACTGTTTTTTCATTTTTTTTTAATATTGAATTCATGTTTTTTACTGCGTTTTCATTTATCACACAGTATATTAATTAGTAAATTCTCTTTTTTTTTATATTTAATATTGCATATGTTCATGTATTTCCCTGTTTTTATTACCACATAGTTTATTCGTAATCAACTCTTTTCCCTAAAATAATTTTAGGGTATATACTTTGTGTAATAACATATATAAAACTAATTGGGGTTTATTGACTACTACTTCAAGTACAAATATGCTAGGACTAAGAGAACCTAAGGAGGGATGGTTTCATGATGCTGCCTCAACCATTTATAATTCTCTAAATAATAGACACCATTTGCAGAAAAAAGAATCTTTTCTAGTCTTTTGTGACAGTGACAGTAAAAAAAAACTAAAACATGGGGGAAATCCTAATAGGAGTACTTGGCAAGACTTTTTCTTTATTGACTTGCCTGAACTTGTATACTCATCAGATCGCTCCAGAGCAGACTGTAGAGCAGCGTGCTTTGGCAGTAGCTGCTCCAATGGAGTCGATGAGGTTTTTATTGGAAATGGATGATCTCACTGAGGAAAAGGGTGGAGATAGTGATAATAGTGTGGCAGTAGGGAAGAAGGTTGGAACTCTATTTCTTTGATGTTTTCTTTGACAAAATATTGAGTTTATTGACTTTATATATTTGTTTATTGGGATCGAATAGCGCAAGCAAGATGATGTTTTGTCGGAGGCCGATAAAAAGAAAGTAGTTCTTTGGCGTGTAAATTTTGAGGAATTTTTGTGCCTCCTGCGGGATAAGGTAGCTGTTATAAGTATTTAAACATTGCCTTTTGTTTTTGCTATGTTAAATTATCAGATACCTCGATGAGCTTTCTTTTGATACTTCATGTTCTGTTATAGGCTCTTATTTCGTATATCAAAACAAGGGTTAATGATGAAGCAAGTATCGTACTTAGTGCAATTCTGGGTTATAAGATGAAGTTAGGAGGAGATCTACTCAATATGATATTTCTCCACTAAATCCCCAAATAATTTTCCCAAAATTAGGCAAATTTCACTACGGGTCCCACAAGAATTTTTAAAAATATTTTTGGTTCCGTGTTTGAAAATGGTCCGTTTTTGCAGTGTTGGTCCCAGTAGTTAACTATTTGACAAATCCATTAGTTGACCAGACTTCCAGAATTTCTATAGGACCATAATTGGTTAAAAAAACGGACCAAAGTGTAAAATTTTCGAAACACATGTAGCTCATTCGTCAACATTCGTTAGTTTGGTCGGAAAATTATTATGGGACCGAAATTTGTGAGAAAAATGACCAATTTCAAGAGGACACTATCTTATGGGAGTAAGTAAAATTTGAACACTATCTTTACGGACTTGCAAAATTAGGACACTAACTATGTGGGCTTGCAAATTGGGATATCATTATGGCCTTGCAAACATAGGACAATATCTTTTAAGTTGAGCAAATTTAGGCCAAATTTCACCAAATGCGGGCGGATCCCACACTTAAACCCAAACCCAATTTCAGCCCTCAAGTGAGTTTTTTGACCCCAATTTGGTTAAATCTGACTTGAATTTGCCCAACTTAAAATATAGTGACCTAGTTTTGCAAACTTATAAAGATAGTGCCCTAAGTTTGCCTGTGTAAATATAGTGTCCTAGTTTTGTAAACTCATAAATATAGTGGCCAAATTTTGCATATCCGTAATTGGGAATAATTGGGAATCCGAATTGGGAATTGGGGAAAAGAAGTTAATTTTGCTTCCAAATTCGTCTGATTAGGTCACTAGAGTGGTAAATGACATGTTTTTTTTTTTATCAACATTGGTTACATGTGGAGATAAAATCGAAACTACTAATGCCACATTAAATAAAAGGAGCCACGCAAGCTTTAACCTTTAGCAACAATTTTAAATTTACAAGACATTATCGTATAGTTCAACATGTAGAAAACATTCTAATAATATCTCGTAATTTAGTGGGCTTTATTATTAATGAACCTTTATTATTTAATATTATCGCCGCCACCACCATGGGCAGCAAGTTCATAACGATGACAAATCTTATAGCAAAAACATTTTAGTTTTTTAGAGGCGGTCTTCGAGCTTTTTCCAAACACAAATCTTTCGTGCTTACAAATTATTTGATAGTTGCGACCGTTGCATTTCCCTTTTTATTCACAACTACGAGTTTTGCAATTCTTGATGCCCCTGGACTGGTTTGCATAGTGTCTCCAGTAAGAGGAGCGCTACCACTGCCACCATCACCACCAGGACCAACATGAGGATCATCACTAGGAGGAGAGTTACAGCTTCGCTTCCGCTATCACCACCAGGACCTGCAGCAAGTGGAGGTCGTCACTGCAAGAACGAGCAGCAGGAGGTACCAGCAAATGGATCATCATTAGGAGAAGGTGGATCTTCACCACCACCACCAGGGCTAACACCATGGCAAGGCTTATGGCAGTAACATTTTGATTTGGCTAAAGCGATGCCTTTATTTCATTTACCAAACAGAAATTTTTCGTGCCGAAAAATTATATTGCAGTTTCCACTGGTGCATCTCCCTTTGTTTTCACGACTTCTGGCCTTGTACTATATTGCTTCTTAGTACATCACAAACTCCACTGCCATAGAAACATAGTGTAAAAACATATCAAAAGGTGTATTTACATTTATAGGGGAAAAGTAAGTTTTTGGGCCCATAACTTTGGGGGTGGGGGGAGGGAGGATTGTATTTTAAGGACAAGAGTTTTACGGGCATAAAAATATAGAAGAATATGTTTTAAAATCTGCAAATATATGTAAATGCAAGGCAATCAAGCACGAATAAAGCCCAAATAAGGCAACTAACTTTTTCGGGCAAAAGTGGAAAACTAACTTTTCCTTGGGCAAAATAGGCTATTCTCGAACCGACGGTGTTTTAAATTTACGAAAAATTAATATTTACTTGCCTACTTTTGCGAAAACTCAAAATTAAAGTCATAAATCCGTGTAACCTCAAAACTTGCAAACCTACTTTTGCAAAAATGAAACTTATTATCCTTAAATTTACACTCCATATAATTACTGGCCTAAAATATATGTTTTCCCCTTTTGGTGCCAACAACTAATTAGTGTCCTAAAAGAATAATTTTCCTCTTGTCTAGTATGTCAATTTATCAAAGAAGTAGGACAAAAAATAATACAGTGTTGTGTAATAGGAATTTAAATCAATTGAAAATTTTATGCAGTTCAGTAATAATTAATAATTGTGACAATTAATCTCTTTTCCACGTGTGTTTCAATTATAAAAAAGTAATAGAAGATCAATGTTCAAAAAATATATATTGAAAATGTTTTTTTCTCATTAGCGACTACGTACTATCGAGAGGACTTAATAGAAAGACAAGTGTAAAATGAAAGATGTATGAGAAAGTATTAGTATTCATTAACGAGTATTATATCATTAATTTCATTATTTTTATTTGTTGAAATTCTGTGTCCCTTATAAAACAAAACAAGGAAATATATATGAACATGATCCGCGAAAGGCTCAGTCCAAGATTGAACATTTGGAATATGAATAGTAATGTTGTCACTGCGAGATGGATCAATCACTAGGAAGAGCATCATCACCGTCACCACCTCCAACAGCAACAAGTTCATAAGCATGACAAGGCTTATAGCAATAACATTTTAATTTTTTTTTTTTGGCGGTCTTCAAGCATTTTCCATACACAAATCTTTCGTGCTTACAGATTATTTGACAGTTGCGACTGGTGCATTTCCCTTTATATTCACGGCTACTAGACTTGCACTGTCTTGATGATCCTGGAACGGTAGGAGGAGCGCCACCACGACCACCAGGACCAATGGGTGGATCATCACTAGGAGGAGAGCTACCACTTCCGTCGTCACCACCAGGACCTGCAGCAGGTGGAGTGTCTTCACCGCCAGGACCAGCGGCAGGTGGATCTTCACTAGGAGGAGGGCCACCAGTACCAGGAGCAGTAGGTGGATCTTCACTAGGAGGAGAGCCACCGCTACCAGGACCAACAGGTGGATCTTTAACGCCACCAGGAGGGCTAACACCATGGCAAGGCTTATAGCAGTAACATTTTGATTTGGCTAACGCGGTACCTCTAGTGCATTTACCGTACTGGAAATTTTCGTGCCTACAAATTAAATTACAGTTGCGAACGACGCATCTCCCTTTATATTCACGACTCCTTGCCTTGCACTGTATTGCTTCCGAGTACATCACCAACTCCACTGTCATACAAAGATAATGAAACATGACACATATAAAAGGCGAATTTAACATTTATTTGAGTATTTAATTTAGGGTAGATAACTCTATATATGCAAATTTTCTCGATAAACTTAAAATTTGTTACGTGGACGTTATATTTTTGTAGGTTTAAAATGGCAAATTGAGTGATCATAATTAAGATAACATGCAAAAAGGATGAATAGCAAAAGAGGGCGTCGGAAACGAACCACTTTCATAGCGGGAAAAATGTTTTTCTAGGACAATAACTTTAGGGGGATTTTGTTTTAAGGACAATAATTTTACTGACTTGGAAATGTATGACTACATGTTTTAAAAGATATAAATATTGGACAATATATTTTAAAATCTTAAATATAGGACAATTGAGCCCGAATAAGCCCAAGTGGAGTTGAAATATCATGTGAGATTCGGGCTCAATTGTCCTACATTTACAGATTTTAATACATACTGTCCCATTTTTACAAAATTCAAAACATATTATCCTATATTTAAGAGTTTTAAAATATATTGTCATACATTTCCACTTTTTTTGTAAAATTATTGTCCTTAACACACAACGCCCTAAGTTACTGTCCTAAAAAAATATTATTCACCTTTCATAGCTAACCTATTGCTATATCTTAAATTTGAATAAAATCCGCAGCTTAGACCAAAAAATGTTTTTTAGCTTAACCAATATGGTTAAAAATTAATTCTTTTATTGAATGATTACATTTTTTTTATATTATGCATTAAAAATAAATTTGAATATGAGGTGAGAACTGAAAAAGAAAATCTATTTTTGATTGCCAGAAGTGTAAATTAATAGCGGAACGTTGGTGGATCTAATAATTAACGTTTAATTATTGTAAAGGGTTTTGGAATATATATAGTGTTATTTTGATCGGAAAAGGTTGATGGTACATCTGACAGAGTGATTGTTTTTAGTTTTCTATTTTTTAAATTAGAAGAAGAATAATAATAATTGGACATTCACAGCAAGAGCTTACCAGTGATGAAGAGGAAAAGTAAACAAACAAGCCCGTTGAAACGCATTCCCATGTTTAATTAGTTTGAGTTTTTCTCTTGTTCTTTTATTCCTTTGGAATATATTACAATAATGTATAATGGATGAAAGAGCTCGCTCATTATATAGTTGTAGATGAACATCGTCAAATTCAAGATGAAAAATATATTAAATGTTAATTTATTGCTTAATTTCAATGAAATCGGTTGTATGGGGTCATAGTTTGTATGAGGGAGAAAATGAGTTGAATACTGTTGCCTCCTAGCATGTATCATTTTCTTTTTTAAGGAAAAACTATTGTATAATGAATAAATGTAATTAGACACCTGCATTTAAAAGATATGTAATAAGTCATCAAGATCTTTTTTCTTTCTTTTTTTTTTTTTTTTTTTTTGACAGCATATAAGTCATCAAGATCAAACAAGAGCATAAAATCTAAAGCAAATAAACATGAGGAAAGCTTCGTTTAGTTTTCGACTCGTAACTCCTTCCACAAAATAGCAAAAATTTAATTTTATTTAGCACCTCTGAAACATGTCTCTTCCAATGAAATTTTAAAAAAAAAATTAGGTCTTTATTTATTATTTTTTATTTCAATTTCTTAATAACAAAATACAATTATTTCTTTTTATGTACATGATTTTAAAATTTTTATTTAATATTAATAATAATGTGGAATGAGTGATATGGTAAAATAGGTTATTTTGACATCTGCATGTTCACTGGCCAAAATTAAGAGGTTATTGCAATTCACGTGACTTTAAGCATGAAAGGGACGAGCGATTTTTGGTTATGCTTTTTCATGAAATTGATACTTTTAGAAGTTTTTCTCCAACTTTTGAGAGCCGAAAAATTGATGTCTTTCTTTTTTGGCATCGAGAATTTTTTTTTTTAGGCCAGCAAAAAATCGGTGGGAATTTTAGAACAATGAGTTTCAGTTTGCCAAACGTAGGCAATTAACTTTTTTTGGGCAAACGTGGGACACTAACTTTTTCTTGGGCAAAATAGGCTATTCTCGAACTGACAGGTTTTAATTTATTTATTTTAGCAAAAAAAAACTATTGTACGAAGGATCACATTATTAAAAAATATTAACTCTTTTTTACGAATATTTTTCCTTATTTCCTTATTTAAGAAATATATACTTTTTTCACAAATTTTATTAATTTATATTTGTATATTAAATAAGACCCACGCGCTTTTGGTATTTATCTGTAAATCAAACAATATTGTATTTTAATAATTTTTTGTTTTATATTTTCACATTTTTGTTTGTGCATTGAATATATATATATATATATATATATATATATTTTAATGTCTGAGTTCTTTTCTTTTTGATTTTCTATGTAATGATTTAAGTTTATAATTGTAATGGTATCAAAATTCTAGTATGAACATGTTTCACAAAAGTGTTTGTGTTATTTTAATTCAAAATTTTTACAATGTTCACATTTTATGTGTTATTTTATGAGTAATTATAAATTAGAAAATTCACAGTTTTTCTTAAAAATACATTTTATGATACTTTTGAAATTAATGAATATATTTTATTTGGATAAATGTATGGATAAATTTATATAATATTAAAAATTTTTTAAGGACCATAATTTGGGGGGAGCAAAATAAAGACCATAACTTTTCGGACTGGCAAAATAAGGGTCGTAACTTAAACAGTAGCGATTTCAGGACAAATTAGCCCTAGTGTTGTTTGTGATGTTTGTTTGGTCGTTTCTTCAAGTTTCTTCAAGTTCTTGGGCGTTCGATGCGTAACCAATATAAGAGCTTTGAATGGGGCACTTATGCTTCCAAGTTTTCCTTTATTCTAGTAACTGCTCCACCGTCTATAATTCTAGTAACTGTTGGGTCTCGGAACTTTAAGTATGAGGTGTGTGGTTTCATTTAAAACTAAAAGTACCAATATTTTTGTTTGTATATTTTGTAGGACAATGAAGGTTCTAACTAATCGAGGACAAGGAGACAAATCAAGTCTTCAATTTTAAATAACACGGCTTGATTTATATAGTTTTTTTTAAGTTACTAAGCATTAAGTGTTCAAATAACTTTTAGTACTTGTTTATGATGTCTTTTAGACATATTTTGTTCGTGAATCAAGACAATTGATAGTTTTATTTTACCAATAACAACACATTGTTGATTTAGTGTATTTATTGTTACTTTCTTAATATAGTATCATAGCAATGTGGCTCTTTATTTTTATGGTGTACAGTATTAATGTATAATATTGTAAATAAACGGGAAAATTTCATACGACATCCTGTAAGTTTGGCTCATTCCAAAATAAATCATTTATGTTTCTGCTTTATCAGTTTTGGTCCTAAGTGTACGATTTCATCCTTTTTTTTTTACCAATTTAGGTCCTAGGGTGTATGATATGTTCATCCTTTATGTTTATGCTTTATCATTTTTTGTCCTAGAGTGTACAATTTTCATCCTTTTTTTGACCAATTTTGGTCCTTTTTTTTGTGCTTTTCGGATACTATAAAAAATTATGATGAAAAAAAGGACCAAAATTGGTCAAAAAAGGATGAAAATCGTACACCTAGGACCAAAAATATTAAAACATAAACATAAAGGATTTATTTTAGAAAGGGCCAAACTTACAGGACGTAAAATGAAATATTCCCTAAATAAACCAACAGGTTATTTGTAACTATTTATGTTTTGGAACAAAATGAGTTAGTAATTGTAACAAAACATTAGTTACAAATTAAATATTGTAATACCAAATATACGACTTTATGTAACGATATTGGGAAGTGTTGTTTACCAAATAATCAAGCTTAAGATATTTAATGTGGCTTATGATTTGGCTAAAAAAAACAAGTAATTAATGTGTATGATAAGCAATAAATGTATATGATTGATGAACTCAATAAATCTGAGAGTACAAGTTAAGAGAAGTTTGGAAGAGTAATATTTGAATCCTTTATTAGGTCTTAAATGTCCTCTATTTATGATACAATTTTGAGAGTGAATCTCACTCTCCTAGCTAGTTATACAAATAGCATTTAAAGCCTGCAATCTCATTTAATGTTGAAGATCGCATATCAAGTCATTCTCGGAGGTCGACGCAGTCGCCCTTGCTTTCGTGTTGTTCATTTGAGCGACACTGGACAAATCCCCGGATTTTTTGCTTTTAACTCTGTGCAAACTATTTTAAATAGACCGTTGAACATGTCACATCGTCAATATCGCCCCGATTTCGACACAATTAAGGAAGATATTCCGCTGTGACTCGACGTACATCCCGTCGCATTTAATTCCGATTGTCTGGCTGGCGAGCTTGTTAATGTTCATTCCTATCTATATAATGACCAAATTACATCCTTAATAGATTCTTGCTAGGTTCGGTCTAATCGGTTTTTTTACTAGTAAAAACCGTATACCGAACCGAAATATAAAAAAATTCTGTTTTCCAAACCGTAAATCGAACCGTAAACCGAAATTCGGACCAAATTTCAAATTTCGGTCCGGTTTGATCCGATTTTACGGTCTGCACCGTATTTTGCACACCCCTACTTTATACACTATATTACTCTTCTTAATATAATATAATAATACAACATCAATCACTATTAAACATTGATTTGACATAAAGTTAAATCTCATCCTACTCAAATCCTAAAACAAATACATGCACCCTTAAATCCCAAAATTTCACCCATCATCAATTCATCATCCATCCCGCGTAAAGCAGAGGAATATTGAAACTTGCAGTATTGAAACCCTAGTCATAATCGTGTATTTTTTTATTCGAAACTGCAGAGCACGTCTATACTCCATTCAGCCGCACCGATGGTGTCGCGACATGGAGTTCAACTTGCTGCACATCTGATCTCATGCTTTTACGGCGACCTGTGCTCTGTAATTCATCCTTTACCCCTCTTTTCCATTCGCAATTTATTTCCATTGTTTTTTCTTTGTTTGTGTAATTGATGTCGGTTATTTATATGCAATTCTGCGTGTTGCAGAAAGTAAGCAAGTGTTTACTCAACCGAGGGTCACTAACCCTTGCTCAAATTATCCGATTCACGGAGATGACCAAAAGACAATGTCGTCAATTGCTTACGTGTTTTGATACACCAAAACTGCGTCCAAGCATTCGCCCTTCAACAAGAAGGTTAGTTGTCACGCCTTTAATTCAATTCAATTTTTGATTATATGCAGTAAGTTTGTAATTATTCCTGTTGATCAAATGTATGGCTTGATTAAGTACAGAAACTGATTAAATAAAGTACAACTAGTTCGAAAGTTACCTATTTGAAAGATCTTTTTTACGGCCAATGGCTTGGGGGATAACAATGTCAGGACTCGGGACTTTTGTGTAGAAGTTGATTGTTTAATAATTAGTTTTTAATTATTTTTACAGCAACCATCCTTATATATGGTTTTTCATTAATAGCATGACTATTGGATTTACTAGGTGGTTTTGGTGAGGCTCCAAGGATGGTAACCCAGTATATGGCGTTATTCGAAAACATTATACATAAATTAAGGGCTCCAAAATTTATGCTGATAGTATCCGAGGAACTTCGAAACGATGTAAGAATATATTTTGATCCATTTTCTCCTGAAAATTTTGGTTTTCTGGTCACCGTCATTCATAGACATTATATTTGATGTTAAAGTTGATTATATGGACGACTAATTTGTTTGTTTTTATAGTGTCTAGAAATATTTCAGTGGTTGGTTGAACATGGGAGAATTTCAATTGATCAGATTATTGATAGGAAAGAGGAGATAGCACGAAGAAACAGAGGTATGTGGCTTATATCAATTTTTGTTGGAAGTTTTCAAATGATGAGTTCAATGTATGAAGAAGGACATACCTCCTAGTATATTGATAAGTATGTTACTTTTTCAGTATACTATGAAAGTGGAAGGGTATTACAACTGTGCTCTATTTTGGCTTTAGGTTGTGTATATGTGTCTCTCGTTTAACAAAGTAATGCAGAGTGTTGTGTATTTTTGAGCATTATTTAGTGATTGTTTAATCGTTTATACATGGAAAAGTGGTTAACCATCACAATGCCTAATTACTGATTTAAATGATTTTTATGAAATATGCCACAATTTGAATTAAAGGGTATGAATGCATTTTACTGAATTTCATGAAACTCATATTGCATTATGATTCATCCAGGTAGTTTTGATGCTGATGTTGTGCGAGAAACCTTCCATAGACTTTTGAATGCCCGATTTATTGAACGCTGCCCAGCCCTGAGCCATTTCTTGCTCCACCATCTGAAGAAGATAATCCTGCGAAGAAAAGGGGTGCCAAGTCAGCCAAGGTAGATTTTGGATTTTTAAATGTTTACACTATGTTAAAAACATATTTATTAAGGGCAGACCTGAAAAACTAGATGATTTTCTAATTTCTGTATACGGATGTTTAACTCCTTTTCTTATGATTTTGGTAACCTGAAAACAAAATAACTGTTTTTTTCATTTTTTTTAATATTGAATTCATGTTTTTTTACTGCGTTTTCATTTATCACACAGTATATTAATTAGTAAATTCTCTTTTTTTTATATTTAATATTGCATATGTTCATGTATTTCCCTGTTTTTATTACCACATAGTTTATTCAGAATCAACTCTTTTCCTAAAATAATTTTAGGGTATATACTTTGTGTAATAACATATATAAAACTAATTGGGGTTTATTGACTACTACTTCAAGTACAAATATGCTAGGACTAAGAGAACCTAAGGAGGATGGTTTCATGATGCTGCCTCAACCATTTATAATTCTCTAAATAATAGACACCATTTGCAGAAAAAAGAATCTTTTCTAGTCTTTTGTGACAGTGACAGTAAAAAAACTAAAACATGGGGAAATCCTAATAGGAGTACTTGGCAAGACTTTTCTTTATTGACTTGCCTGAACTTGTATACTCATCAGATCGCTCCAGAGCAGACTGTAGAGCAGCGTGCTTTGGCAGTAGCTGCTCCAATGGAGTCGATGAGGTTTTTTATTGGAAATGGATGATCTCACTGAGGAAAAAAGGGTGGAGATAGTGATAATAGTGTGGCAGTAGGGAAGAAGGTTGGAACTCTATTTCTTTGATGTTTTCTTTGACAAAATATTGAGTTTATTGACTTTATATATTTGTTTATTGGGATCGAATAGCGCAAGCAAGATGATGTTTTGTCGGAGGCCGATAAAAAGAAAGTAGTTCTTTGGCGTGTAAATTTTGAGGAATTTTTTGTGCCTCCTGCGGGATAAGGTAGCTGTTATAAGTATTTAAACATTGCCTTTTGTTTTGCTATGTTAAATTATCAGATACCTCGATGAGCTTTCTTTGATACTTCATGTTCTGTTATAGGCTCTTATTTCGTATATCAAAACAAGGGTTAATGATGAAGCAAGTATCGTACTTAGTGCAATTCTGGGTTATAAGATGAAGTTAGGAGGAGATCTACTCAATATGATATTTCTCCACTAAATCCCCAAATAATTTTCCCAAAATTAGGCAAATTTCACTACGGGTCCCACAAGAATTTTTAAAAATATTTTTGGTTCCGTGTTTGAAAATGGTCCGTTTTTGCAGTGTTGGTCCCAGTAGTTAACTATTTGACAAATCCATTAGGTGACCAGACTTCCAGAATTTCTATAGGACCATAATTGGTTAAAAAAAGGGACCAAATGTGAAAAATTTTCGAAACTCATGTAGCTCATTCGTCAACATTCGTTAGTTTGGTCGGAAAATTTTTATGGGACCATAATTTGTGAGAAAAATGACCAATTTCAAGAGGACACAATCTTATGGGAGTAAGTAAAATTTGAACACTATCTTTACGGACTTGAAAAATTAGGACACTAACTACGTGGGCTTGCAAATTGGGATATCATTATGGCCTTGCAAAAATAGGACAATATCTTTTAAGTTGAGCAAATTTAGGCCAAATTTCACCAAATGCGGGCCAGATCCCACACTTAAACCCAAACCCAATTTCAGCCCTCAAGTGAGTTTTGACCCCAATTTGGTTAAATCTGACTTGAATTTGCCCAACTAAAAATATAGTGTCCTAGTTTTGCAAACTTATAAAGATAGTGCCCTAAGTTTGCCTGTGTAAATATAGTGTCCTAGTTTTGTAAACTCATAAATATAGTGGCCTAATTTTGCATATCCGTAATTGGGAATCTAATTGGGAATCCGAATTGGGAATTGGGAAAAAGAGTTAATTTTGCTTCCAAATTCGTCTGATTAGGTCACTAGAGTGGTAAATGACATGTTTTTTTTTATCAACATTGGTTAAATGTGGAGATAAAATCGAAACTACTAATGCCACATTAAATAAAAGGAGCCACACAAGCTTTAACCATTAGCAACAATTTTAAATTTACAAGACATTATCGTATAGTTCAACATGTAGAAAACATTCTAATAATATCTCGTAATTTAGTGGGCTTTATTATTAATGAACCTTTATTATTTAATATTATCGCCGCCACCACCATGGGCAGCAAGTTCATAACGATGACAAATCTTATAGCAAAAACATTTTAGTTTTTTAGAGGCGGTCTTCGAGCTTTTTCCAAACACAAATCTTTTGTGCTTACAAATTATTTGATAGTTGCGACCGTTGCATTTCCCTTTTTATTCACAACTACGAGTTTTGCAATTCTTGATGCCCCTGGACTGGTTTGCATAGTGTCTCCAGTAAGAGGGCGCTACCACTGCCACCATCACCACCAGGACCAACATGAGGATCATCACTAGGAGGAGAGTTACAGCTTCGCTTCGCTATCACCACCAGGACCTGCAGCAAGTGGAGGTCGTCCCTGCCAGGACGAGCAGCAGGAGGTACCAGCAAATGGATCATCATTAGGAGAAGGTGGATCTTCACCACCACCACCAGGGCTAACACCATGGCAAGGCTTATGGCAGTAACATTTTGATTTGGCTAAAGCGATGCCTTTATTTCATTTACCAAACAGAAATTTTTCGTGCCGAAAAATTATATTGCAGTTTACACTGGTGCATCTCCCTTTGTTTTCACGACTTCTGGCCTTGTACTATATTGCTTCTGAGTACATCACAAACTCCACTGCCATACAAACATAGTGTAACACATATCAAAAGGTGTATTTACATTTATAGGGGGAAAAGTAAGTTTTTGGGCCCATAAATTTGGGGTGGGGGGTGGGGGGAGGGAGGATTGTATTTTAAGGACAAGAGTTTTACGGGCATAAAAATATAGGACAATATGTTTTAAAATCTTCAAATATATGTAAATGCAAGGCAATCAAGCACGAATAAAGCCCAAATAAGGCAACTAACTTTTTCGGGCAAAAGTGGAAAATTAACTTTTCCTTGGGCAAAATAGGCTATTCTCGAACTGACAGGTATATTTACTTGCCTACTTTTGCGAAAACTCAAAATTAAAGTCATAAATATGTGTAACCTCAAAACTTGCAAACCTACTTTTGCAAAAATGAAACTTATTATCCTTAAATTTACACTCCATATAATTACTGGCCTAAAATATATGTTTTCCCCTTTTGGTGCCAACAACTAATTAGTGTCCTAAAAGAATAATTTTCCTCTTGTCTAGTATGTCAATTTATCAAAGAAGTAGGACAAAAAATAATACAGTGTTGTGTAATAGGAATTTAAATCAATTGAAAATTTTATGCAGTTCAGTAATAATTAATAATTGTGACAATTAATCTCTTTTCCACGTGTGTTTCAATTATAAAAAAGTAATAGAAGATCAATGTTCAAAAAATATATATTGAAAATGTTTTTTTTCTCATTAGCGACTACGTACTATCGAGAGGACTTAATAGAAAGACAAGTGTAAAATGAAGGATGTATGAGAAAGTATTAGTATTCATTAACGAGTATTATATCATTAATTTCATTATTTTTTATTTGTTGAAATTCTGTGTCCCTTATAAAACAAAACAAGGAAATATATATGAACATGATCCGCGAAAGGCTCAGTCCAAGATTGAACATTTGGAATATGAATAGTAATGTTGTCACTGCGAGATGGATCAATCACTAGGAAGAGCATCATCACCGTCACCACCTCCAACAGCAACAAGTTCATAAGCATGACAAGGCTTATAGCAATAACATTTTAATTTTTTAGAGGCGGTCTTCAAGCATTTTCCATACACAAATCTTTCGTGCTTACATATTATTTGACAGTTGCGACTGGTGCATTTCCCTTTATATTCACGGCTACTAGACTTGCACTGTCTTGATGATCCTGGAACGGTAGGAGGAGCGCCACCACGACCACCAGGACCAATGGGTGGATCATCACTAGGAGGAGAGCTACCACTTCCGTCGTCACCACCAGGACCTGCAGCAGGTGGAGTGTCTTCACCGCCAGGACCAGCGGCAGGTGGATCTTCACTAGGAGGAGGGCCACCAGTACCAGGAGCAGTAGGTGGATCTTCACTAGGAGGAGAGCCACCGCTACCAGGACCAACAGGTGGATCTTTAACGCCACCAGGAGGGCTAACACCATGGCAAGGCTTATAGCAGTAACATTTTGATTTGGCTAACGCGGTACCTCTAGTGCATTTACCGTACTGGAAATTTTCGTGCCTACAAATTAAATTACAGTTCTTGAAATCTGACGATCTCCCTTTATATTCACGACTCCTTGCCTTGCACTGTATTGCTTCCCTAGTACATCACCAACTCCACTGCCATACAAAGATAATGAAACATGACACATATAAAAGGCGAATTTAACATTTATTTGAGTATTTAATTTAGGGTAGATAACTCTATATATGCAAATTTTCTCGATAAACTTAAAATTTGTTACGTGGACGTTATATTTTTGTAGGTTTAAAATGGCAAATTGAGTGATCATAATTAAGATAACATGCAAAAAGGATGAATAGCAAAAGAGGGCGTCGGAAACGAACCACTTTCATAGCGGGAAAAATGTTTTTCTAGGACAATAACTTTAGGGGGATTTTGTTTTAAGGACAATAATTTTACTGACTTGGAAATGTATGACTACATGTTTTAAAAGATATAAATATTGGACAATATATTTTAAAATCTTAAATATAGGACAATTGAGCCCGAATAAGCCCAAGTGGGGTTGAAATATCATGTGAGATTCGGGCTCAATTGTCCTACATTTACAGATTTTTAATACATACTGTCCCATTTTTACAAAATTCAAAACATATTATCCTATATTTAAGAGTTTTAAAATATATTGTCATACATTTCCACTTTTGTAAAATTATTGTCCTTAACACACAACGCCCCTAAGTTACTGTCCTTAAAAAATATTATTCACCTTTCATAGCTAACCTATTGCTATATCTTAAATTTGAATAAAATCCGCAGCTTAGACCAAAAAATTGTTTTTAGCTTAACCAATATGGTTAAAAATTAATTCTTTTATTGAATGATTACATTTTTTATATTATGCATTAAAAATAAATTTGAATATGAGGTGAGAACTGAAAAAGAAAATCTATTTTTGATTGCCAGAAGTGTAAATTTATAGCGGAACGTTGGTGGATCTAATAATTAACGTTTAATTATTGTAAAGGGTTTTGGAATATATATAGTGTTATTTTGATCGGAAAAGGTTGATGGTACATCTGACAGAGTGATTGTTTTTAGTTTTCTATTTTTTTAAATTAGAAGAAGAATAATAATAATTGGACATTCACAGCAAGAGCTTACCAGTGATGAAGAGGAAAAGTAAACAAACAAGCCCGTTGAAACGCATTCCCATGTTTAATTAGTTTGAGTTTTTCTCTTGTTCTTTTATTCCTTTGGAATATATTACAATAATGTATAATGGATGAAAGAGCTCGCTCATTATATAGTTGTAGATGAACATCGTCAAATTCAAGATGAAAAATATATTAAATGTTAATTTATTGCTTAATTTCAATGAAATCGGTTGTATGGGGTCATAGTTTGTATGAGGGAGAAAATGAGTTGAATACTGTTGCCTCCTAGCATGTATCATTTTCTTTTTTAAGGAAAAACTATTGTATAATGAATAAATGTAATTAGACACCTGCATTTAAAAGATATGTAATAAGTCATCAAGATCTTTTTTCTTTCTTTTTTTTTTTTTTTGACAGCATATAAGTCATCAAGATCAAACAAGAGCATAAAATCTAAAGCAAATAAACATGAGGAAAGCTTCGTTTAGTTTTCGACTCGTAACTCCTTCCACAAAATAGCAAAAATTTAATTTTATTTAGCACCTCTGAAACATGTCTCTTCCAATGAAATTTAAAAAAAAAAATTAGGTCTTTATTTATTATTTTTATTTCAATTTCTTAATAACAAAAATACAATTATTTCTTTTTTTTTTTATGTACATGATTTTAAAATTTTTATTTAATATTAATAATAATGTGGAATGAGTGATATGGTAAAATAGGTTATTTTGACATCTGCATGTTCACTGGCCAAAATTAAGAGGTTATTGCAATTCACGTGACTTTAAGCATGAAAGGGACGAGCGATTTTTGGTTATGCTTTTTCATGAAATTGATACTTTTAGAAGTTTTTCTCCAACTTTTGAGAGCCGGAAAAATTGATGTCTTTCTTTTGGCATCGAGAATTTTTTTTAGGCCAGCAAAAAATCGGTGGGAATTTTAGAACAATGAGTTTCAGTTTGCCAAACGTAGGCAATTAACTTTTTGGGCAAACGTGGGACACTAACTTTTTCTTGGGCAAAATAGGCTATTCTCGAACCGATTGTGTTTTAATTTATTTATTTTAGCAAAAAAACTATTGTATGAAGGATCACATTATTAAAAAATATTAACTCTTTTTTTATGAATATTTTTCCTTATTTCCTTATTTAAGAAATATATACTTTTTTTCACAAATTTTATTAATTTATATTTGTATATTAAATAAGACCCACGCGCTTTTGGTATTTATCTGTAAATCAAACAATATTGTATTTTAATAATTTTTTGTTTTATATTTTCACATTTTTGTTTGTGCATTGAATATATATATATATATATATATATATATATATTTAATGTCTGAGTTCTTTTCTTTTTGATTTTCTATGTAATGATTTAAGTTTATAATTGTAATGGTATCAAAATTCTAGTATGAACATGTTTCACAAAAGTGTTTGTGTTATTTTAATTCAAAATTTTTACAATGTTCACATTTTATGTGTTATTTTATGAGTAATTATAAATTAGAAAATTCACAGTTTTTCTTAAAAATACATTTTATGATACTTTTGAAATTAATGAATATATTTTATTTGGATAAATGTATGGATAAATTTATATAATATTAAAAAATTTTTAAGGACCATAATTTGGGGGGAGCAAAATAAAGACCATAACTTTTTCGGATTTGGCAAAATAAGGGTCGAATTTAAAACGATAGCGATTTCAGGACAAATTAGCCCTAGTGTTGTTTGTGATGTTTGTTTGGTCGTTTCTTCAAGTTTCTTCAAGTTGCAGACGTTCGATGCCGTAACCAATATAAGAGCTGAATGGGGCACTTATGCTTCCAAGTTTTCCTTTATTCTAGTGTCTGCTCCACCGCCTATAATTCTAGTAACTGTTGGGTCCGGAACTTTAAGTATGAGGTGTGTGGTTTCATTTAAAACTAAAAGTACCAATATTTTTTTGTTTGTATATTTTGTAGGACAATGAAGGTTCTAACTAATCGAGGACAAGGAGACAAATCAAGTCTTCAATTTTAAATAACACGGCTTGATTTATATAGTTTTTTTTGTTAAAGTTACTAAGCATTAAGTGTTCAAATAACTTTTAGTACTTGTTTATGATGTCTTTTAGACATATTTTGTTAAATGAATCAAGACAATTGATAGTTTTATTTTACCAATAACAACACATTGTTGATTTAGTGTATTTATTGTTACTTTCTTAATATAGTATCATAGCAATGTGGCTCTTTATTTTTATGGTGTATGATATTAATGTATAATATTGTAAATAAACGGAAAAATTTCATACGACATCCTGTAAGTTTGGCTCATTCCAAAATAAATCATTTATGTTTTACGCTTTATCGGTTTTGGTCCTAAGTGTACGATTTCATCCTTTTTTTTTTTTCAATTTAGGTCCTAGGGTGTCGATGTTCATCCTTTATGTTTATGCTTTATCATTTTTTGTCCTAGAGTGTACAATTTTCATCCTTTTTGACCAATTTTGGTCCTTTTTTTTGGCTTTCCGGATACTATAAAAAATTATGATGAAAAAAGGACCAAAATTGGTCAAAAAAGGATGAAAATCGTACACCTAGGACCAAAAATATTAAAACATAAACATAAAGGATTTATTTTAGAAAGGGCCAAACTTACAGGACGTAAAATGAAATATTCCCTAAATAAACCAACAGGTTATTTGTAACTATTTATGTTTTGGAACAAAATGAGTTAGTAATTGTAACAAAACATTAGTTACAAATTAAATATTGTAGTACCAAATATACGACTTTATGTAACGATATTGGGAAGTGTTGTTTACCAAATAATCAAGCTTAAGATATTTAATGTGGCTTATGATTTGGCTAAAAAAACAAGTAATTAATGTGTATGATAAGCAATAAATGTATATGATTGATGAACTCAATAAATCTGAGAGTACAAGTTAAGAGAAGTTTGGAAGAGTAATATTTGAATCCTTTATTAGGTCTTAAATGTCCTCTATTTATGATACAATTTCGGAGAGTGAATCTCACTCTCCTAGCTAGTTATACAAATAGCATTTAAAGCCTGCAATCTCATTTAATGTTGAAGATCGCATATCAAGTCATTCTCGGGAGGTCGACGCAGGTCGTCCTTGCTCGTGTTGTTCGCTGAACGACACCTGGACAAATCCCTGGATTTTTGCCGGAACTCTGTGCAAACTATTTTAAATAGACCGTTGAACATGTCACATCGTCAATATGCGCCGATTTCGACACAATTAAGGAAGATATTCTGCTTTGTGACTCTGACGTACATCCTGTCGCATTTAATTCCGATTGTCTGGCTGGCGAGCTTGTTAATGTTCATTCCTATCTATATAATGACCAAATTACATCCTTAATAGATTCTTGCTAGGTTCGGTCTAATCGGTTTTTTTACTAGTAAAAACCGTATACCGAACCGAAATATAAAAAAATTCTGTTTTCCAAACCGTAAATCGAACCGTAAACCGAAATTCGGACCAAATTTCAAATTTCGGTCCGGTTTGATCCGATTTTACGGTCTGCACCGTATTTTGCACACCCCTACTTTATACACTATATTACTCTTCTTAATATAATATAATAATACAACATCAATCACTATTAAACATTGATTTGACATAAAGTTAAATCTCATCCTACTCAAATCCTAAAACAAATACATGCACCCTTAAATCCCAAAATTTCACCCATCATCAATTCATCATCCATCCCGCGTAAAGCAGAGGAATATTGAAACTTGCAGTATTGAAACCCTAGTCATAATCGTGTATTTTTTTATTCGAAACTGCAGAGCACGTCTATACTCCATTCAGCCGCACCGATGGTGTCGCGACATGGAGTTCAACTTGCTGCACATCTGATCTCATGCTTTTACGGCGACCTGTGCTCTGTAATTCATCCTTTACCCCTCTTTTCCATTCGCAATTTATTTCCATTGTTTTTTCTTTGTTTGTGTAATTGATGTCGGTTATTTATATGCAATTCTGCGTGTTGCAGAAAGTAAGCAAGTGTTTACTCAACCGAGGGTCACTAACCCTTGCTCAAATTATCCGATTCACGGAGATGACCAAAGACAATGTCGTCAATTGCTTACGTGTTTTGATACACCAAAACTGCGTCCAAGCATTCGCCCTTCAACAAGAAGGTTAGTTGTCACGCCTTTAATTCAATTCAATTTTTGATTATATGCAGTAAGTTTGTAATTATTCCTGTTGATCAAATGTATGGCTTGATTAAGTACAGAAACTGATTAAATAAAGTACAACTAGTTCGAAAGTTACCTATTTGAAAGATCTTTTACGGCCAATGGCTTGGGGGATAACAATGTCAGGACTCGGGACTTTTGTGTAGAAGTTGATTGTTTAATAATTAGTTTTTTAATTATTTTTACAGCAACCATCCTTATATATGGTTTTTTCATTAATAGCATGACTATTGGATTTACTAGGTGGTTTTGGTGAGGCTCCAAGGATGGTAACCCAGTATATGGCGTTATTCAAAACATTATACATAAATTAAGGGCTCCAAAATTTATGCTGATAGTATCCGAGGAACTCGGAAACGATGTAAGAATATATTTTGATCCATTTTCTCCTGAAAATTTTGGTTTTCTGGTCACCGTCATTCATAGACATTATATTTGATGTTAAAGTTGATTATATGGACGACTAATTTGTTTGTTTTTATAGTGTCTAGAAATATTTCAGTGGTTGGTTGAACATGGGAGAATTTCAATTGATCAGATTATTGATAGGAAAGAGGAGATAGCACGAAGAAACAGAGGTATGTGGCTTATATCAATTTTTGTTGGAAGTTTTCAAATGATGAGTTCAATGTATGAAGAAGGACATACCTCCTAGTATATTGATAAGTATGTTACTTTTTCAGTATACTATGAAAGTGGAAGGGTATTACAACTGTGCTCTATTTTGGCTTTAGGTTGTGTATATGTGTCTCTCGTTTCGTCAAAGTAATGCAGAGTGTTGTGTATTTTTGAGCATTATTTAGTGATTGTTTAATCGTTTATACATGGAAAAGTGGTTAACCATCACAATGCCTAATTACTGATTTAAATGATTTTTATGAAATATGCCACAATTTGAATTAAAGGGTATGAATGCATTTTACTGAATTTCATGAAACTCATATTGCATTATGATTCATCCAGGTAGTTTTGATGCTGATGTTGTGCGAGAAACCTTCCATAGACTTTTGAATGCCCGATTTATTGAACGCTGCCCAGCCCCTGAGCCATTTCTTGCTCCACCATCTGAAGAAGATAATCCTGCGAAGAAAAGGGGTGCCAAGTCAGCCAAGGTAGATTTTGGATTTTTAAATGTTTACACTATGTTAAAACATATTTATTAAGGGCAGACCTGAAAAACTAGATGATTTTCTAATTTCTGTATACGGATGTTTAACTCCTTTTCTTATGATTTTGGTAACCTGAAAACAAAATAACTGTTTTTTCATTTTTTTTTAATATTGAATTCATGTTTTTTACTGCGTTTTCATTTATCACACAGTATATTAATTAGTAAATTCTCTTTTTTTTTATATTTAATATTGCATATGTTCATGTATTTCCCTGTTTTTATTACCACATAGTTTATTCGTAATCAACTCTTTTCCCTAAAATAATTTTTAGGGTATATACTTTGTGTAATAACATATATAAAACTAATTGGGGTTTATTGACTACTACTTCAAGTACAAATATGCTAGGACTAAGAGAACCTAAGGAGGGATGGTTTCATGATGCTGCCTCAACCATTTATAATTCTCTAAATAATAGACACCATTTGCAGAAAAAAAAGAATCTTTTCTAGTCTTTTTGTGACAGTGACAGTAAAAAAAACTAAAACATGGGGGAAATCCTAATAGGAGTACTTGGCAAGACTTTTTCTTTATTGACTTGCCTGAACTTGTATACTCATCAGATCGCTCCAGAGCAGACTGTAGAGCAGCGTGCTTTGGCAGTAGCTGCTCCAATGGAGTCGATGAGGTTTTTATTGGAAATGGATGATCTCACTGAGGAAAAAGGGTGGAGATAGTGATAATAGTGTGGCAGTAGGGAAGAAGGTTGGAACTCTATTTCTTTGATGTTTTCTTTGACAAAATATTGAGTTTATTGACTTTATATATTTGTTTATTGGGATCGAATAGCGCAAGCAAGATGATGTTTTGTCGGAGGCCGATAAAAAGAAAGTAGTTCTTTGGCGTGTAAATTTTGAGGAATTTTTGTGCCTCCTGCGGGATAAGGTAGCTGTTATAAGTATTTAAACATTGCCTTTTGTTTTGCTATGTTAAATTATCAGATACCTCGATGAGCTTTCTTTGATACTTCATGTTCTGTTATAGGCTCTTATTTCGTATATCAAAACAAGGGTTAATGATGAAGCAAGTATCGTACTTAGTGCAATTCTGGGTTATAAGATGAAGTTAGGAGGAGATCTACTCAATATGATATTTCTCCACTAAATCCCCAAATAATTTTCCCAAAATTAGGCAAATTTCACTACGGGTCCCACAAGAATTTTTAAAAATATTTTTGGTTCCGTGTTTGAAAATGGTCCGTTTTTGCAGTGTTGGTCCCAGTAGTTAACTATTTGACAAATCCATTAGTTGACCAGACTTCCAGAATTTCTATAGGACCATAATTGGTTAAAAAAACGGACCAATGTGTAAAATTTTCGAAACACATGTAGCTCATTCGTCAACATTCGTTAGTTTGGTCGGAAAATTATTATGGGACCGAAATTTGTGAGAAAAATGACCAATTTCAAGAGGACACTATCTTATGGGAGTAAGTAAAATTTGAACACTATCTTTACGGACTTGCAAAATTAGGACACTAACTATGTGGGCTTGCAAATTGGGATATCATTATGGCCTTGCAAACATAGGACAATATCTTTTAAGTTGAGCAAATTTAGGCCAAATTTCACCAAATGCGGGCCAGATCCCACACTTAAACCCAAACCCAATTTCAGCCCTCAAGTGAGTTTTGACCCCAATTTGGTTAAATCTGACTTGAATTTGCCCAACTTAAAATATAGTGACCTAGTTTTGCAAACTTATAAAGATAGTGCCCTAAGTTTGCCTGTGTAAATATAGTGTCCTAGTTTTGTAAACTCATAAATATAGTGGCCAAATTTTGCATATCCGTAATTGGGAATAATTGGGAATCCGGAATTGGGAATTGGGGAAAAGAAGTTAATTTTGCTTCCAAATTCGTCTGATTAGGTCACTAGAGTGGTAAATGACATGTTTTTTTTATCAACATTGGTTACATGTGGAGATAAAATCGAAACTACTAATGCCACATTAAATAAAAGGAGCCACGCAAGCTTTAACCTTTAGCAACAATTTTAAATTTACAAGACATTATCGTATAGTTCAACATGTAGAAAACATTCTAATAATATCTCGTAATTTAGTGGGGTTTATTATTAATGAACCTTTATTATTTAATATTATCGCCGCCACCACCATGGGCAGCAAGTTCATAACGATGACAAATCTTATAGCAAAAACATTTTAGTTTTTTAGAGGCGGTCTTCGAGCTTTTTCCAAACACAAATCTTTCGTGCTTACAAATTATTTGATAGTTGCGACCGTTGCATTTCCCTTTTTATTCACAACTACGAGTTTTGCAATTCTTGATGCCCCTGGACTGGTTTTGCATAGTGTCTCCAGTAAGAGGAGCGCTACCACTGCCACCATCACCACCAGGACCAACATGAGGATCATCACTAGGAGGAGAGTTACCGCTTCCGCTTCGCTATCACCACCAGGACCTGCAGCAAGTGGAGTGTCGTCACTGCAAGAACGAGCAGCAGGAGGTACCAGCAAATGGATCATCATTAGGAGAAGGTGGATCTTCACCACCACCACCAGGGCTAACACCATGGCAAGGCTTATGGCAGTAACATTTTGATTTGGCTAAAGCGATGCCTTTATTTCATTTACCAAACAGAAATTTTTCGTGCCGAAAAATTATATTGCAGTTTCCACTGGTGCATCTCCCTTTGTTTTCACGACTTCTGGCCTTGTACTATATTGCTTCTTAGTACATCACAAACTCCACTGCCATAGAAACATAGTGTAAAACATATCAAAAGGTGTATTTACATTTATAGGGGGAAAAGTAAGTTTTTGGGCCCATAACTTTGGGGTGGGGGGAGGGAGGATTGTATTTTAAGGACAAGAGTTTTACGGGCATAAAAATATAGAAGAATATGTTTTAAAATCTGCAAATATATGTAAATGCAAGGCAATCAAGCACGAATAAAGCCCAAATAAGGCAACTAACTTTTTCGGGCAAAAGTGGAAAACTAACTTTTCCTTGGGCAAAATAGGCTATTCTCGAACTGACAGGTTTAAATTTACGAAAAATTAATATTTACTTGCCTACTTTTGCGAAAACTCAAAATTAAAGTCATAAATCTGTGTAACCTCAAAACTTGCAAACCTACTTTTGCAAAAATGAAACTTATTATCCTTAAATTTACACTCCATATAATTACTGGCCTAAAATATATGTTTTCCCTTTTGGTGCCAACAACTAATTAGTGTCCTAAAAGAATAATTTTCCTCTTGTCTAGTATGTCAATTTATCAAAGAAGTAGGACAAAAAATAATACAGTGTTGTGTAATAGGAATTTAAATCAATTGAAAATTTTATGCAGTTCAGTAATAATTAATAATTGTGACAATTAATCTCTTTTCCACGTGTGTTTCAATTATAAAAAAGTAATAGAAGATCAATGTTCAAAAAATATATATTGAAAATGTTTTTTTTCTCATTAGCGACTACGTACTATCGAGAGGACTTAATAGAAAGACAAGTGTAAAATGAAAGATGTATGAGAAAGTATTAGTATTCATTAACGAGTATTATATCATTAATTTCATTATTTTTATTTGTTGAAATTCTGTGTCCCTTATAAAACAAAACAAGGAAATATATATGAACATGATCCGCGAAAGGCTCAGTCCAAGATTGAACATTTGGAATATGAATAGTAATGTTGTCACTGCGAGATGGATCAATCACTAGGAAGAGCATCATCACCGTCACCACCTCCAACAGCAACAAGTTCATAAGCATGACAAGGCTTATAGCAATAACATTTTAATTTTTTAGAGGCGGTCTTCAAGCATTTTCCATACACAAATCTTTCGTGCTTACAGATTATTTGACAGTTGCGACTGGTGCATTTCCTTTATATTCACGGCTACTAGACTTGCACTGTCTTGATGATCCTGGAACGGTGGGAGGAGCGCCACCACGACCACCAGGACCAATGGGTGGATCATCACTAGGAGGAGAGCTACCACTTCCGTCGTCACCACCAGGACCTGCAGCAGGTGGAGTGTCTTCACCGCCAGGACCAGCGGCAGGTGGATCTTCACTAGGAGGAGGGCCACCAGTACCAGGAGCAGTAGGTGGATCTTCACTAGGAGGAGAGCCACCGCTACCAGGACCAACAGGTGGATCTTTAACGCCACCAGGAGGGCTAACACCATGGCAAGGCTTATAGCAGTAACATTTTGATTTGGCTAACGCGGTACCTCTAGTGCATTTACCGTACTGGAAATTTTCATGCCTACAAATTAAATTACAGTTCTTAACAGCGATCTCCCCTTTATATTCACGACTCCTTGCCTTGCACTGTATTGCTTCCGAGTACATCACCAACTCCACTGCCATACAAAGATAATGAAACATGACACATATAAAAGGCGAATTTAACATTTATTTGAGTATTTAATTTAGGGTAGATAACTCTATATATGCAAATTTTCTCGATAAACTTAAAATTTGTTACGTGGACGTTATATTTTTGTAGGTTTAAAATGGCAAATTGAGTGATCATAATTAAGATAACATGCAAAAAGGATGAATAGCAAAAGAGGGCGTCGGAAACGAACCACTTTCATAGCGGGAAAAATGTTTTTCTAGGACAATAACTTTAGGGGATTTTGTTTTAAGGACAATAATTTTCTTGACTTGGAAATGTATGACTACATGTTTTAAAAGATATAAATATTGGACAATATATTTTAAAATCTTAAATATAGGACAATTGAGCCCCGAATAAGCCCAAGTGGGGTTGAAATATCATGTGAGATTAGGGCTCAATTGTCCTACATTTACTGATTTTTAATACATATTATCCCATTTTTACAAAATTCAAAACATATTATCCTATATTTAAGAGTTTTAAAATATATTGTCATACATTTCCACTTTTGTAAAATTATTGTCCTTAACACACAACGCCCTAAGTTACTGTCCTTAAAAAATATTATTCACCTTTCATAGCTAACCTATTGCTATATCTTAAATTTGAATAAAATCCGCAGCTTAGACCAAAAAATTGTTTTTAGCTTAACCAATATGGTTAAAAATTAATTCTTTTATTGAATGATTACATTTTTTTATATTATGCATTAAAAATAAATTTGAATATGAGGTGAGAACTGAAAAAAAAAAAATCTATTTTTGATTGCCAGAAGTGTAAATTAATAGCGGAACGTTGGTGGATCTAATAATTAACGTTTAATTATTGTAAAGGGTTTTGGAATATATATAGTGTTATTTTGATCGGAAAAAGGTTGATGGTACATCTGACAGAGTGATTGTTTTTAGTTTTCTATTTTTTTAAATTAGAAGAAGAATAATAATAATTGGACATTCACAGCAAGAGCTTACCAGTGATGAAGAGGAAAAAGTAAACAAACAAGCCCGTTGAAACGCATTCCCATGTTTAATTAGTTTGAGTTTTTCTCTTGTTCTTTTATTCCTTTGGAATATATTACAATAATGTATAATGGATGAAAGAGCTCGCTCATTATATAGTTGTAGATGAACATCGTCAAATTCAAGATGAAAAAAATATTAAATGTTAATTTATTGCTTAATTTCAATGAAATCGGTTGTATGGGGTCATAGTTTGTATGAGGGAGAAAATGAGTTGAATACTGTTGCCTCCTAGCATGTATCATTTTCTTTTTTAAGGAAAAACTATTGTATAATGAATAAATGTAATTAGACACCTGCATTTAAAAAGATATGTAATAAGTCATCAAGATCTTTTTTTTTTTTTTTTTTTTTTTTTTTTGACAGCATATAAGTCATCAAGATCAAACAAGAGCATAAAATCTAAAGCAAATAAACATGAGGAAAGCTTCGTTTAGTTTTTCGACTCAGAACTCCTTCCACAAAATAGCAAAAATTTAATTTTATTTAGCACCTCTGAAACATGTCTCTTCCAATGAAATTTAAAAAAAAAAATTAGGTCTTTATTTATTATTTTTTATTTCAATTTCTTAATAACAAAATACAATTATTTCTTTTTATGTACATGATTTTAAAATTTTTATTTAATATTAATAATAATGTGGAATGAGTGATATGGTAAAATAGGTTATTTTGACATCTGCATGTTCACTGGCCAAAATTAAGAGGTTATTGCAATTCACGTGACTTTAAGCATGAAAGGGACGAGCGATTTTTGGTTATGCTTTTTCATGAAATTGATACTTTTAGAAGTTTTTCTCCAACTTTTGAGAGCCGGAAAAATTGATGTCTTTCTTTTGGCATCGAGAATTTTTTTTTAGGCCAGCAAAAAATCGGTGGGAATTTTAGAACAATGAGTTTCAGTTTGCCAAACGTAGGCAATTAACTTTTTTGGGCAAACGTGGGACACTAACTTTTTCTTGGGCAAAATAGGCTATTCTCGAACTGACAGGTTTTAATTTATTTATTTTAGCAAAAAAAAACTATTGTACGAAGGATCACATTATTAAAAAATATTAACTCTTTTTACGAATATTTTTCCTTATTTCCTTATTTAAGAAATATATACTTTTTTCACAAATTTTATTAATTTATATTTGTATATTAAATAAGACCCACGCGCTTTTGGTATTTATCTGTAAATCAAACAATATTGTATTTTAATAATTTTTTGTTTTATATTTTCACATTTTTGTTTGTGCATTGAATATATATATATATATATATATATATATATTTAATGTCTGAGTTCTTTTCTTTTTGATTTTCTATGTAATGATTTAAGTTTATAATTGTAATGGTATCAAAATTCTAGTATGAACATGTTTCACAAAAGTGTTTGTGTTATTTTAATTCAAAATTTTTACAATGTTCACATTTTATGTGTTATTTTATGAGTAATTATAAATTAGAAAATTCACAGTTTTTCTTAAAAATACATTTTATGATACTTTTGAAATTAATGAATATATTTTATTTGGATAAATGTATGGATAAATTTATATAATATTAAAAATTTTTTAAGGACCATAATTTGGGGGGAGCAAAATAAAGACCATAACTTTTCGGATTTGGCAAAATAAGGGTCGAATAACTTAAAACGATGGCGATTTCGGGACAAATTAGCCCTAGTGTTGTTTGTGATGTTTGTTTGGTCGTTTCTTCAAGTTTCTTCAAGTTGCGTGACGTTCGATGCAGTAACCAATATAAGAGCCGAATGGGGCACTTATGCTTCCAAGTTTTCCTTTATTCTAGTAACTGCTTCCACCGCCTATAATTCTAGTAATCTGTTGGGTCCGGAACTTTAAGTATGAGGTGTGTGGTTTCATTTAAAACTAAAAGTACCAATATTTTTGTTTGTATATTTTGTAGGACAATGAAGGTTCTAACTAATCGAGGACAAGGAGACAAATCAAGTCTTCAATTTTAAATAACACGGCTTGATTTATATAGTTTTTTGTTAAAGTTACTAAGCATTAAGTGTTCAAATAACTTTTAGTACTTGTTTATGATGTCTTTTAGACATATTTTGTTAAATGAATCAAGACAATTGATAGTTTTATTTTACCAATAACAACACATTGTTGATTTAGTGTATTTATTGTTACTTTCTTAATATAGTATCATAGCAATGTGGCTCTTTATTTTTATGGTGTATGCGATATTAATGTATAATATTGTAAATAAACGGAAAAATTTCATACGACATCCTGTAAGTTTGGCTCATTCCAAAATAAATCATTTATGTTTCTGCTTTATCAGTTTTGGTCCTAAGTGTACGATTTCATCCTTTTTTTTTACCAATTTAGGTCCTAGGGTGTACGATGTTCATCCTTTATGTTTATGCTTTATCATTTTTTGTCCTAGAGTGTACAATTTTCATCCTTTTTTGACCAATTTTGGTCCTTTTTTTTGTGGCTTTCCGGATACTATAAAAAATTATGATGAAAAAGGACCAAAATTGGTCAAAAAAGGATGAAAATCGTACACCTAGGACCAAAAATATTAAAACATAAACATAAAGGATTTATTTTAGAAAGGGCCAAACTTACAGGATGTAAAATGAAATATTCCCTAAATAAACCAACAGGTTATTTGTAACTATTTATGTTTTGGAACAAAATGAGTTAGTAATTGTAACAAAACATTAGTTACAAATTAAATATTGTAGTACCAAATATACGACTTTATGTAACGATATTGGGAAGTGTTGTTTACCAAATAATCAAGCTTAAGATATTTAATGTGGCTTATGATTTGGCTAAAAAAACAAGTAATTAATGTGTATGATAAGCAATAAATGTATATGATTGATGAACTCAATAAATCTGAGAGTACAAGTTAAGAGAAGTTTGGAAGAGTAATATTTGAATCCTTTATTAGGTCTTAAATGTCCTCTATTTATGATACAATTTCGGAGAGTGAATCTCACTCTCCTAGCTAGTTATACAAATAGCATTTAAAGCCTGCAATCTCATTTAATGTTGAAGATCGCATATCAAGTCATTCTCGGAGGTCGACGCCTTGTCGCCCTTGCTCGTGTTGTTCATTGAATCGACACCGGACAAATCCTGGATTTTTGCTTGGGACTCTGTGCAAACTATTTTAAATAGACCGTTGAACATGTCACATCGTCAATATCGCCCGATTTCGACACAATTAAGGAAGATATTCTGCTTTGTGACTCTGACGTACATCCTGTCGCATTTAATTCCGATTGTCTGGCTGGCGAGCTTGTTAATGTTCATTCCTATCTATATAATGACCAAATTACATCCTTAATAGATTCTTGCTAGGTTCGGTCTAATCGGTTTTTTTACTAGTAAAAACCGTATACCGAACCGAAATATAAAAAATTCTGTTTTCCAAACCGTAAATCGAACCAGAAACCTAAATTCGGACCAAATTTCAAATTTCGGTCCGGTTTGATCGATTTTACGATCTTTACCGTATTTTGCACACCCCTACTTTATACACTATATTACTCTTCTTAATATAATATAATAATACAACATCAATCACTATTAAACATTGATTTGACATAAAGTTAAATCTCATCCTACTCAAATCCTAAAACAAATACATGCACCCTTAAATCCCAAAATTTCACCCATCATCAATTCATCATCCATCCCGCGTAAAAGCAGAGGAATATTGAAACTTGCAGTATTGAAACCCTAGTCATAATCGTGTATTTTTTTATTCAAACTGCAGAGCACGTCTATACTCCATTCAGCCGCACCGATGGTGTCGCGACATGGAGTTCAACTTGCTGCACATCTGATCTCATGCTTTTACGGCGACCTGTGCTCTGTAATTCATCCTTTACCCCTCTTTTCCATTCGCAATTTATTTCCATTGTTTTTTCTTTGTTTGTGTAATTGATGTCGGTTATTTATATGCAATTCTGCGTGTTGCAGAAAGTAAGCAAGTGTTTACTCAACCGAGGGTCACTAACCCTTGCTCAAATTATCCGATTCACGGAGATGACCAAAGACAATGTCGTCAATTGCTTACGTGTTTTGATACACCAAAACTGCGTCCAAGCATTCGCCCTTCAACAAGAAGGTTAGTTGTCACGCCTTTAATTCAATTCAATTTTTGATTATATGCAGTAAGTTTGTAATTATTCCTGTTGATCAAATGTATGGCTTGATTAAGTACAGAAACTGATTAAATAAAGTACAACTAGTTCGAAAGTTACCTATTTGAAAGATCTTTTACGGCCAATGGCTTGGGGGATAACAATGTCAGGACTCGGGACTTTTGTGTAGAAGTTGATTGTTTAATAATTAGTTTTTTAATTATTTTTACAGCAACCATCCTTATATATGGTTTTTCATTAATAGCATGACTATTGGATTTACTAGGTGGTTTTGGTGAGGCTCCAAGGATGGTAACCCAGTATATGGCGTTATTCAAAACATTATACATAAATTAAGGGCTCCAAAATTTATGCTGATAGTATCCGAGGAACTCGGAAACGATGTAAGAATATATTTTGATCCATTTTCTCCTGAAAATTTTGGTTTTCTGGTCACCGTCATTCATAGACATTATATTTGATGTTAAAGTTGATTATATGGACGACTAATTTGTTTGTTTTTATAGTGTCTAGAAATATTTCAGTGGTTGGTTGAACATGGGAGAATTTCAATTGATCAGATTATTGATAGGAAAGAGGAGATAGCACGAAGAAACAGAGGTATGTGGCTTATATCAATTTTTGTTGGAAGTTTTCAAATGATGAGTTCAATGTATGAAGAAGGACATACCTCCTAGTATATTGATAAGTATGTTACTTTTTCAGTATACTATGAAAGTGGAAGGGTATTACAACTGTGCTCTATTTTGGCTTTAGGTTGTGTATATGTGTCTCTCGTTTCGTCAAAGTAATGCAGAGTGTTGTGTATTTTTGAGCATTATTTAGTGATTGTTTAATCGTTTATACATGGAAAAGTGGTTAACCATCACAATGCCTAATTACTGATTTAAATGATTTTTTATGAAATATGCAACAATTTGAATTAAAGGGTATGAATGCATTTTACTGAATTTCATGAAACTCATATTGCATTATGATTCATCCAGGTAGTTTTGATGCTGATGTTGTGCGAGAAACCTTCCATAGACTTTTGAATGCCCGATTTATTGAACGCTGCCCAGCCCCTGAGCCATTTCTTGCTCCACCATCTGAAGAAGATAATCCTGCGAAGAAAAGGGGTGCCAAGTCAGCCAAGGTAGATTTTGGATTTTTAAATGTTTACACTATGTTAAAACATATTTATTAAGGGCAGACCTGAAAAACTAGATGATTTTCTAATTTCTGTATACGGATGTTTAACTCCTTTTCTTATGATTTTGGTAACCTGAAAACAAAATAACTGTTTTTTCCATTTTTTTTAATATTGAATTCATGTTTTTTACTGCGTTTTCATTTATCACACAGTATATTAATTAGTAAATTCTCTTTTTTTTTATATTTAATATTGCATATGTTCATGTATTTCCCTGTTTTTATTACCACATAGTTTATTCGTAATCAACTCTTTTCCCTAAAATAATTTTAGGGTATATACTTTGTGTAATAACATATATAAAACTAATTGGGGTTTATTGACTACTACTTCAAGTACAAATATGCTAGGACTAAGAGAACCTAAGGAGGGATGGTTTCATGATGCTGCCTCAACCATTTATAATTCTCTAAATAATAGACACCATTTGCAGAAAAAAGAATCTTTTCTAGTCTTTTGTGACAGTGACAGTAAAAAAAACTAAAACATGGGGAAATCCTAATAGGAGTACTTGGCAAGACTTTTTCTTTATTGACTTGCCTGAACTTGTATACTCATCAGATCGCTCCAGAGCAGACTGTAGAGCAGCGTGCTTTGGCAGTAGCTGCTCCAATGGAGTCGATGAGGTTTTTATTGGAAATGGATGATCTCACTGAGGAAAAGGGTGGAGATAGTGATAATAGTGTGGCAGTAGGGAAGAAGGTTGGAACTCTATTTCTTTGATGTTTTCTTTGACAAAATATTGAGTTTATTGACTTTATATATTTGTTTATTGGGATCGAATAGCGCAAGCAAGATGATGTTTTATCGGAGGCCGATAAAAAGAAAGTAGTTCTTTGGCGTGTAAATTTTGAGGAATTTTTGTGCCGCCTGCGGGATAAGGTAGCTGTTATAAGTATTTAAACATTGCCTTTTGTTTTGCTATGTTAAATTATCAGATTCCTCGATGAGCTTTCTTTGATACTTCATGTTCTGTTATAGGCTCTTATTTCGTATATCAAAACAAGGGTTAATGATGAAGCAAGTATCGTACTTAGTGCAATTCTGGGTTATAAGATGAAGTTAGGAGGAGATCTACTCAATATGATATTTCTCCACTAAATCCCCAAATAATTTTCCCAAAATTAGGCAAATTTCACTACGGGTCCCACAAGAATTTTTAAAAATTAGGTCACTAACTATGTGGGCTTGCAAATTGGGATATCATTATGGCCTTGCAAAAATAGGACAATATCTTTTAAGTTGAGCAAATTTAGGCCAAATTTCACCAAATGCGGGCGATCCCACACTTAAACCCAAACCCAATTTCAGCCCTCAAGTGAGTTTTGACCCCAATTTGGTTAAATCGACTTGAATTTGCCCAACTTAAAATATAGTGTCCTAGTTTTGCAAACTTATAAAGATAGTGCCCTAAGTTTGCCTGCGTAAATATAGTGTTCTAGTTTTGTAAACTCATAAATATAGTGGCCTAATTTTGCATATCCGTAATTGGGAATCTAATTGGGAATCGGAATTGGGAATTGATGACAAATCTTATAGCAAAAACATTTTAGTTTTTTAGAGGCGGTCTTCGAGCTTTTTCCAAACAAAATCTTTTTGTGCTTACAAATTATTTGATAGTTGCGACCGTTGCATTTCCCTTTTTATTCACAACTACGAGTTTTGCAATTCTTGATGCCCCTGGACTGGTTTGCATAGTGTCTCCAGTAAGAGGAGCGCTACCACTGCCACCATCACCACCAGGACCAACATGAGGATCATCACTAGGAGGAGAGTTACCGCTTCCGCTTCCGCTATCACCACCAGGACCTGCAGCAAGTGGAGTGTCGTCACTGCCAGGACGAGCAGCAGGAGGTACCAGCAAATGGATCATCATTAGGAGAAGGTGGATCTTCACCACCACCACCAGGGCTAACACCATGGCAAGGCTTATGGCAGTAACATTTTGATTTGGCTAAAGCGATGCCTTTATTTCATTTACCAAACAGAAATTTTTTCGTGTGCGAAAAATTATATTGCAGTTTCCACTGGTGCATCTCCCTTTGTTTTCACGACTTCTGGCCTTGTACTATATTGCTTCTGAGTACATCACAAACTCCACTGCCATACAAACATAGTGTAACACATATCAAAAGGTGTATTTACATTTATAGGGGGAAAAGTAAGTTTTTGGGCCCATAAATTTGGGGTGGGGGGTGGGGGAGGGAGGATTGTATTTTAAGGACAAGAGTTTTACGGGCATAAAAATATAGGAGAATATGTTTTAAAATCTGCAAATATATGTAAATGCAAGGCAATCAAGCACGAACAAAGCCCAAATAAGGCAACTAACTTTTTTTTTAGGGCAAAAGTGGAAAATTAACTTTTCCTTGGGCAAAATAGGCTATTCTCGAACTCGACAGTTTAAATTTAAAAAATTAATATTTACTTGCCTACTTTTTTGCGAAAAACTCAAAATTAAAGTCATAAATCTGTGTAACCTCAAAACTTGCAAACCTACTTTTGCAAAAATGAAACTTATTATCCTTAAATTTACACTCCATATAATTACTGGCCTAAAATATATGTTTTCCCCTTTTGGTGCCAACAACTAATTAGTGTCCTAAAAGAATAATTTTCCTCTTGTCTAGTATGTCAATTTATCAAAGAAGTAGGACAAAAAATAATACAGTGTTGTGTAATAGGAATTTAAATCAATTGAAAATTTTATGCAGTTCAGTAATAATTAATAATTGTGACAATTAATCTCTTTTCCACGTGTGTTTCAATTATAAAAAAAAAGTAATAGAAGATCAATGTTCAAAAAATATATATTGAAAATGTTTTTTTTCTCATTAGCGACTACGTACTATCGAGAGGACTTGATAGAAAGACAAATGTAAAAAGAAGGATGTATGAGAAAGTATTAGTATTCATTTATAACGAGTATTATATCATTAATTTCATTATTTTTTATTTGTTGAAGTTCTGTGTCCCTTATAAAACAAAAACAAGGAAATATATATGAACATGATCCGCGAAATGCTCAGTCCAAGATTGAACATTTGGAATATGAATAGTAATGTTGTCACCGCGAGATGGATCAATCACTAGGAAGAGCATCATCACCGTCACCACCTCCAACAGCAACAAGTTCATAAGCATGACAAGGCTTATAGCAATAACATTTTAATTTTTTAGAGGCGGTCTTCAAGCATTTTCCATACACAAATCTTTCGTGCTTACAGATTATTTGACAGTTGCGACTGGTGCATTTCCCTTTATATTCACGGCTACTAGACTTGCACTGTCTTGATGATCCTGGAACGGTAGGAGGAGCCCCACCACGACCACCAGGACCAATGGGTGGATCATCACTAGGAGGAGAGCTACCACTTCCGTCGTCACCACCAGGACCTTCAGCAGGTGGAGTGTCTTCTCCGCCAGGACCAGCGGCAGGTGGATCTTCACTAGGAGGAGGGCCACCAGTACCAGGAGCAGTAGGTGGATCTTCACTAGGAGGAGAGCCACCGCTACCAGGACCAACAGGTGGATCTTCAACGCCACCAGGAGGGCTAACACCATGGCAAGGCTTATAGCAGTAACATTTTGATTTGGCTAACGCGGTACCTCTAGTGCATTTACCGTACTGGAAATTTTCGTGCCTACAAATTAAATTACAGTTGCGAACGACGCATCTCCCTTTATATTCACGACTCCTTGCCTTGCACTGTATTGCTTCCGAGTACATCACCAACTCCACTGCCATACAAAGATAATGAAACATGACACATATAAAAGGCGAATTTAACATTTATTTGAGTATTTAATTTAGGGTAGATAACTCTATATATGCAAATTTTCTCGATAAACTTAAAATTTGTTACGTGGACGTTATATTTTCGTAGGTTTAAAATGGCAAATTGAGTGATCATAATTAAGATAACATGCAAAAAGGATGAATAGCAAAAGAGGGCGTCGGAAACGAACCACTTTCATAGCGGGAAAAATGTTTTTCTAGGACAATAACTTTAGGGGGATATTGTTTTAAGGACAATAATTTTACTGACTTGGAAATGTATGACTACATGTTTTAAAAGATATAAATATTGGATAATATATTTTAAAATATTTAAATATAGGACAATTGAGCCCGAATAAGCCCAAGTGGGGTTGAAATATCATGTGAGATTCGGGCTCAATTGTCCTACATTTACAGATTTTTAATACATACTGTCCCATTTTTACAAAATTCAAAACATATTATCCTATATTTAAGAGTTTTAAAATATATTGTCATACATTTCCACTTTTGTAAAATTATTGTCCTTAACACACAATGCCCCTAAGTTACTGTCCTTAAAAAATATTATTCACCTTTCATAGCTAACCTATTGCTATATCTTAAATTTGAATAAAATCCACAGCTTAGACCAAAAAATTGTTTTTAGCTTAACCAATATGGTTAAAAATTAATTCTTTTATTGAATGATTACATTTTTTATATTATGCATTAAAAATAAATTTGAATATGAGGTGAGAACTGAAAAAGAAAATCTATTTTTGATTGCCAGAAGTGTAAATTAATAGCGGGACGTTGGTGGATCTAATAATTAACGTTTAATTATTGTAAAGGGTTTTGGAATATATATAGTGTTATTTTGATCGGAAAAGGTTGATGGTACATCTGACAGAGTGATTGTTTTTATTTTTCTATTTTTTAAATTAGAAGAAGAATAATAATAATTGGACATTCACAGCAAGAGCTTACCAGTGATGAAGAGGAAAAGTAAACAAACAAGCCCGTTGAAACGCATTCCCATGTTTAATTAGTTTGAGTTTTTCTCTTGTTCTTTTATTCCTTTGGAATATATTACAATAATGTATAATGGATGAAAGAGCTCGCTCATTATATAGTTGTAGATGAACATCGTCAAATTCAAGATGAAAAATATATTAAATGTTAATTTATTGCTTAATTTCAATGAAATCGGTTGTATGGGGTCATAGTTTGTATGAGGGAGAAAATGAGTTGAATACTGTTGCCTCCTAGCATGTATCATTTTTTTTTTTTTTTTTAAGAAAAACTATTGTATAATGAATAAATGTAATTAGACACCTGCATTTAAAAGATATGTAATAAGTCATCAAGATCTTTTTTTCTTTTTTTTTTTTTTTTTTTTTTGACAGCATATAAGTCATCAAGATCAAACAAGAGCATAAAATCTAAAGCAAATAAACATGAGGAAAGCTTCGTTTAGTTTTCGACTCGTAACCCCTTCCACAAAATAGCAAAAATTTAATTTTATTTAGCACCTCTGAAACATGTCTCTTCCAATGAAATTTTAAAAAAAAAAATTAGGTCTTTATTTATTATTTTTTATTTCAATTTTTTAATAACAAAATACAATTATTTCTTTTTATGTACATGATTTTAAATTTTTTATTTAATATTATTAATAATGTGGAATGAGTGATATGGTAAAATAGGTTATTTTGACATCCGCATGTTCACTGGCCAAAATTAAGAGGTTATTGCAATTCACGTGACTTTAAGCATGAAAGGGACGAGTGATTTTTGGTTATGCTTTTTCATGAAATTGATACTTTTAGAAGTTTTTCTCCAACTTTTGAGAGCCGGAAAAATTGATGTCTTTCTTTTGGCATCGAGAATTTCTTTTTAGGCCAGCAAAAAATCGGTGGGAATTTTAGAACAATGAGTTTCAGTTTGCCAAACGTAGGCAATTAACTTTTTTGGGCAAACGTGGGACACTAACTTTTTCTTGGGCAAAATAGGCTATTCTCGAACTGACAGGTTTTAATTTATTTATTTTAGCAAAAAATAACTATTGTACGAAGGATCACATTATTAAAAAATATTAAATCTTTTTACGAATATTTTTTCTTATTTCATTATTTAAGAAATATATACTTTTTTCACAAATTTGATTAATTTATATTTGTTTATTAAATAAGACCCACGCGCTTTTGGTATTTATCTGTAAATCAAACAATATTGTAGTTTAATAATTTTTTGTTTTATATTTTCACATTTTTGTTTGTGCATTGAATATATATATATATATATATATATATATATATATATATATATATGTATAGATAATAATGTCTGAGTTCTTTTTTTTTTTTGATTTTCTATGTAATGATTTAAGTTTATAATTGTAATGGTATCAATTTCCTAGTATGAACATGTTTCACAAAAGTGTTTGTTTTATTTTAATTCAAAATTTTTACAATGTTCACATTTTATGTGTTATTTTATGAGTAATTATAAATTAGAAAATTCACAGTTTTTCTTAAAAATACATTTTATGATACTTTTGAAATTTATGAATATTTTTTATTTGGATAAATGTATGGATAAATTTATAGAATATTAAAAATTTTTTAAGGACCATAATTTGGGGATAGCAAAATAAAGACCATAACTTTTCGGACTGGCAAAATAAGGGTCGTAACTTAAACAGTAGCGATTTTAGGACAAATTAGCCCTAGTGTTGTTTGTGATGTTTGTTTGGTCGTTTCTTCAAGTTTCTTCAAGTTGCAGGGCGTTCGATGCCAGAACCAATATAAGAGCTGAATGGGGCACTTTAACTTTTTATGCTTCCAAGTTTTCCTTTATTCTAGTAATCTGTTCCACCGTCTATAATTCTAGTAATCTGTTGGGTCTGGAACTTTAAGTATGAGGTGTGTGGTTTCATTTAAAACTAAAAGTACCAATATTTTTGTTTGTATATTTTGTAGGACAATGAAGGTTCTAACTAATCGAGGACAAGGAGACAAATCAAGACTTCAATTTTAAATAACACGGCTTGATTTATATAGTTTTTTTGTTAAAGTTACTAAGCATTAAGTGTTCAAATAACTTTTAGTACTTGTTTATGATGTCTTTTAGACATATTTTGTTCGTGAATCAAGACAATTGATAGTTTTATTTTACCAATAACAACACATTGTTGATTTAGTGTAGTTATTGTTACTTTCTTAATATAGTATCATAGCAATGTGGCTCTTTATTTTTATGGTGTACAGTATTAATGTATAATATTGTAAATAAACAGGAAAATTTCATACTACATCCTGTAAGTTTGGCTCATTCCAAAATAAATCATTTATGTTTCTGCTTTATCATTTTTGGTCCTAAGTGTACGATTTTCATCCTTTTTTTACCAATTTAGGTCCTAGGGTGTACGATTTTCATCCTTTATGTTTATGCTTTATCATTTTTTGTCCTAGAGTGTACAATTTTCATCCCTTTTGACCAATTTTGGTCCTTTTTTTTGTGGCTTTCCGGATACTATAAAAAATTCTGATGAAAAAGGACCAAAATTGGTCAAAAAAGGATGAAAATCGTACACCTAGGACCAAAAATAATAAAAAAAAACATAAAGGATTTATTTTGCAATGGGCCAAACTTACAGGACGTAAAAATGAAATATTCCCAAAATAAACCAACAGGTTATTTGTAACTATTTATTTCTTGGAACAAAATGAGTTAGTAATTGTAACAAAACATTAGTTACAAATTAAATATTGTAGTACCAAATATACGACTTTATGTAACGATATTGGGAAGTGTTGTTTACCAAATAATCAAGCTTAAGATATTTAATGTGGCTTATGATTTGGCTAAAAAAAAAGTAATTAATGTGTATGATAAGCAATAAATGTATATGATTGATGAACTCAATAAATCTTAGAGTACAAGTTAAGAGAAGTTTGGTAGAGTAATTTTTGAATCCTTTATTAGGTCTTAAATGTCCTCTATTTATGATATAATTTGGGAGAGTGAATCTCACTCTCCTAGCTAGTTATACAAATAGCATTTAAAGCCTGCAATCTCATTTAATGTTGAAGATCGCATATCAAGTCATTCTCGGGAGGTCGACGCAGGTCGTCCTTGCTCGTGTTGTTCGCTGAACGACACCTGGACAAATCCCTGGATTTTTGCCGGAACTCTGTGCAAACTATTTTAAATAGACCGTTGAACATGTCAAATCGTCAATATGCGCCGATTTCGACACAATTAAGGAAGATATTCTGCTTTGTGACTCTGACGTACATCCTGTCGCATTTAATTCCGATTGTCTGGCTGACGAGCTTGTTAATGTTCATTCCTATCTATATAATGACCAAATGACATCGTTAATAGATTCTTGCTAGGTTCGACCTTGACCAAATGTTGAGGTCCTTTTCTGCATGGTGAGCTGGAATATGAGACTTAAAAAATTCTATTTTTTCCTCACATAATAATTGCTCCTAAGTCGTGTATCTCGCATAAGTCGAGATGCGTGAAATATCTTTTTGTATCAATAACGACCTCGCGACTTCCGTAAGCTTCTACACTAGGCCGCGACATTTCCCTTGAATTGTGTATCTGATGTCATCTTAATGCCAATATAACGATTGGGCAGGTGAGCAGCTACGCTAAAGAGGATTTGTCATAAAGGCAAAGAACCTTTGGTGGAGGTTTCCTAAAAGGAAATGAGGTGGAATTTCTCTTGAAAATCCCAGAACTAGGTTCACCCAGGCATCAATTCATCATCCAGCTGGTGGTAGATAAGGATCTTGTTGGAGGGCAACCGCTTGTTTTGAAGATGACGAAAACCCTAGACTCCGATAGTATCTCGTGTCGTTTTTTTATGAGCGGATGGCAAATGAGACCAAGTATACCTTGGACGCCAGATTATAGGAATACTTTGTGGGTGGAAAATGCGATTTCAACATAAGTGATTATAAATCAAAATCAATTAAATGCCATTTACCTTTTTCATCCATTACCAATTCCTATTATTTGATGAGTAAGTATTTTTTTTGTTTTTGTGTTTGTTTGTGTAATTTATGTCGCCCATTTATATACAATTCTGCGTGTTGCAGAAAGTTAGGAGGGTTTTAATATCTTGATTATAGGGTGAAGGTAACCCACCTATTTATAGGATGAATGTATTACATGAAGGATCATTTTATTATGACCAAAATGAATTCACATTCATATATTAGAATATCAAGGACATCCACTTTATTATTTATTCCATAACACTCCCCTTTGAATATTCGCCCTTCAACAAGAAGAATATGTCACGCCTTTAATTTACTAGAAAAAACCTAGTGGGGGCAAAACTCTAATAAAGGAAAAGATTACATATTACCTAAATGTATTATTTTTGAGTGGATCCACTTTTTAAATTACAACTAGGTTTCAACCTTTTTAAAACATTTTTAATAGGTTCCAAAAGTGGATAAATGGACATAAATGCCCTTAAATGAGTCTTCATTTCCTTCTACCTTGTGTCCAAAATACTTGTTTAATAAACTACTTTTTTACCTTTTTTACATCAACCATCTTCTATTTTACATCACATTTTATTTATGGTAGTTTCTCCCTTCATTTTATTTCATTTATAAATTTCAAAATTTCATTTACAAATTACAAAATTTCATATCTATAAGACAAATATCAAAATTTACATATCTAAAATGAATGCTTAAAACATTTTACATAAAATTAAAAAAATTTACATATTTTAAGCTCCTTTGACATGCAATCTTCAAATCCTTAGATGATGTAAGAATATATTTTGGGGTGGGTTTTCTTGCCAACGGTTTTGAATTTTGGGGTTTTGAATTTCATGAGATTGATGGTGATTTGAGTTTTTTTGATGTTAAAGTGGATTATTATTCCTACGACTAATTTATCGGTTTGCACTTTTATAGTGTCCGTTGATGAATGGTTATACATTGGTGGTCCTTATGAACTAATTGTTCTACATTTCTTACTTGGTGTAGCTTGTTACATGGGTCGTGAGGGATAGCACGAGTTTCCGTTTGGGCTTTTTCTCTTAAAAGAAGTCGTGGAAAGTTATTCAAATGATTTGGAACTTTGAAGGTCAACTGAAGATATACGACAAAATCTCTTTAAATTAATAAATTATTAATTTATCGATATAATAATATCTCTATAAATTAATAAAATCCTCTGGTCCCAAAGTTATTAATTTATAGAGGTTTTACTGGGTCTTACAACTCGTTTCGTCAAAGTAATGCAGAGTGTTGTGTATTTTTTAGCATTATTTAGTGATTGCTTAATCGTTTATTCATGGAAAAATGGTTAACCATCACAATGCCTAATTACTGATTTAAATTATTTTTATGAAATATGCCACAATTTGAATTAAAGGGTATGAATGCATTTTACTGAATTTCATGAAACTCATATTGCATTATGATTCATCCAGGTAGTTTTGATGCTGATGTTGTGCGTGAAACCTTCCATAGACTTTTGAATGCCCGATTTATTGAACGCTGCCCAGCCCCTGAGCCATTTCGTGCTCCACCATCTGAAGAAGACAATCCTGCGAAGAAAAGGGGTGCCAAGTCAGCCAAGGTAGATTTTGGATTTTTAAATGTTTACACTATGTTAAAACATATTTATTAAGGGCAGACCTGAAAAACTAGATGATTTTCTAATTTCTGTATACGGATGTTTAACTCCTTTTCTTTATGATTTTGGTAACCTGAAAACAAAATAAATGTTTTTTCATTTTTTTTTAATATTGAATTCATGTTTTTTACTGCGTTTTCATTTATCACACAGTATATTAATTAGTAAATTCTCTTTTTTTTTTATATTTAATATTGTATATGTTCATGTATTTCCCTGTTTTTATTACCACATAGTTTATTCGTAATCAACTCTTTTACCTAAAATAATTTTAGGGTATATACTTTGTGTAATAACATATATAAAACTAATTGGGGTTTATTGACTACTACTTCAAGTACAAATATGCTAGGACTAAGAGAACCTAAGGAGGGATGGTTTCATGATGCTGCCTCAACCATTTATAATTCTCTAAATAATAGACACCATTTGCAGAAAAAAGAATCTTTTCTAGTCTTTTGTGACAGTGAGAGTAAAAAAAACTAAAACATGGGGGAAATCCTAATAGGAGTACTTGGCAAGACTTTTTCTTTATTGACTTGCTTGAACTTGTATACTCATCAGATCGCTCCAGAGCAGACTGTAGAGCAGCGTGCTTTGGCAGCAGCTGCTCCAATGGAGTCGATGAGGTTTTTATTGGAAATGGATGATCTCACTGAGGAAAAGGGTGGAGATAGTGATAATAGTGTGGCAGTAGGGAAGAAGGTTGGAACTCTATTTCTTTGATGTTTTCTTTGACAAAATATTGAGTTTATTGACTTTATATATTTGTTTATTGGGATCGAATAGCGCAAGCAAGATGATGTTTTATCGGAGGCCGATAAAAAGAAAGTAGTTCTTTGGCGTGTAAATTTTGAGGAATTTTTGTGCCGCCTGCGGGATAAGGTAGCTGTTATAAGTATTTAAACATTGCCTTTTGTTTTGCTATGTTAAATTATCAGATTCCTCGATGAGCTTTCTTTGATACTTCATGTTCTGTTATAGGCTCTTATTTCGTATATCAAAACAAGGGTTAATGATGAAGCAAGTATCGTACTTAGTGCAATTCTGGGTTATAAGATGAAGTTAGGAGGAGATCTACTCAATATGATATTTCTCCACTAAATCCCCAAATAATTTTCCCAAAATTAGGCAAATTTCACTACGGGTCCCACAAGAATTTTTAAAAATATTTTTGGTTCCGTGTTTGAAAATGGTCCGTTTTTGCAGTGTTGGTCCCAGTAGTTAACTATTTGACAAATCCATTAGTTGACCAGACTTCCAGAATTTCTATAGGACCATAATTGGTTAAAAAAACGGACCAATGTGTAAAATTTTCGAAACACATGTAGCTCATTCGTCAACATTAGTTAGTTTGGTCGGAAAATTTTTATGGGACCGTAATTTGTGAGAAAAATGACCAATTTCAAGAGGACACTATCTTATGGGAGTAAGTAAAATTTGAACACTATCTTTACGGACTTGCAAAATTAGGACACTAACTATGTGGGCTTGCAAATTGGGATATCATTATGGCCTTGTAAAAATAGGACAATATCTTTTAAGTTGAGCAAATTTAGGCCAAATTTCACCAAATGCGGCCAGATCCCACACTTAAACCCAAACCCAATTTCGGCCCTCAAGTGAGTTTTGACCCCAATTTGGTTAAATCTGACTTGAATTTGCCCAACTTAAAATATAGTGTCCTAGTTTTGCAAACTTATAAAGATAGTGCCCTAAGTTTACCTGTGTAAATATAGTGTCCTAGTTTTGTAAACTCATAAATATAGTGGCCTAATTTTGCATATCCGTAATTGGGAATCTAATTGGGAATCCGGAATTGGGAATTGGGGAAAAGAAGTTAATTTTGCTTCCAAATTCGTCTGATTAGGTCACTAGAGTGGTAAATGACATGTTTTTTTTTTATCAACATTGGTTACATGTGGAGATAAAATCGAAACTACTAATGCCACATTAAATAAAAGGAGCCACACAAGCTTTATCCATTAGCAACAATTTTAAATTTACAAGACATTATCGTATAGTTCAACATGTAGAAAACATTCTAATAATATCTCGTAATTTAGTGGGCTTTATTATTAATGAACCTTTATTATTTAATATTATCGCCGCCACCACCACGGGCAGCAAGTTCATAACGATGACAAATCTTATAGCAAAAAACATTTTAGTTTTTTAGAGGCGGTCTTCGAGCTTTTTCCAAACACAAATCTTTCGTGCTTACAAATTATTTGATAGTTGCGACTGTTGCATTTCCCTTTTTATTCACAAATACGAGTTTTGCAATTCTTGATGCCCCTGGACTGGTTTGCATAGTGTCTCCAGTAAGAGGAGCGCTACCACTGCCACCATCACCACCAGGACCAACATGAGGATCATCACTAGGAGGAGAGTTACGTCTTCCGCTTCCCCTATCACCACCAGGACCTGCAGCAAGTGGAGTGTCGTCACTGCCAGGACGAGCAGCAGGAGGTACCAGCAAATGGATCATCATTAGGAGAAGGTGGATCTTCACCACCACCACCAGGGCTAACACCATGGCAAGGCTTATGGCAGTAACATTTTGATTTGGCTAAAGCGATGCCTTTATTTCATTTACCAAACAGAAATTTTTCGTGCCGAAAAATTATATTGCAGTTTCCACTGGTGCATCTCCCTTTGTTTTCACGACTTCTGGCCTTGTACTATATTGCTTCTGAGTACATCACAAACTCCACTGCCATACAAACATAGTGTAAAACATATCAAAAGGTGTATTTACATTTATAGAGAGAAAAGTAAGTTTTTGGGCCCATAACTTTGGGGTGGGGGGTGGGGGGAGGGAGGATTGTATTTTAAGGACAAGAGTTTTACGGGCATAAAAATATAGGACAATATGTTTTAAAATCTGCAAATATATGTAAATGCAAGGCAATCAAGCACGAATTAAGCCCAAATAAGGCAACTAACTTTTTCGGGGAAAAGTGGAAAATTAACTTTTCCTTGGGCAAAATAGGCTATTCTCGAACTGACAGGTTTAAATTTACGAAAAATTAATATTTACTTGCCTACTTTTGCGAAATCTCTAAATTAAAGTCATAAATCTGTGTAACCTCAAAACTTGCAAACCTACTTTTGCAAAAATGAAACTTATTATCCTTAAATTTACACTCCATATAATTTCTGGCCTAAAATATATGTTTTCCCCTTTTGGTGCCAACAACTAATTAGTGTCCTAAAAGAATAATTTTCCTCTTGTCTAGTATGTCAATTTATCAAAGAAGTAGGACAAAAAATAATACAGTGTTGTGTGATAGGAATTTAAATCAATTGAAAATTTTATGCAGTTCAGTAATAATTAATAATTGTGACAATTAAACTCTTTTCCACGTGTGTTTCAATTATAAAAAAGTAATAGAAGATCAATGTTCAAAAAATATATATTGAAAATGTTTTTTTTCTCATTAGCGACTACGTACTATCGAGAGGACTTAATAGAAAGACAAATGTAAAAAGAAGGATGTATGAGAAAGTATTAGTATGCATTAATAACGAGTATTATATCATTAATTTCATTATTTTTTATTTGTTAAAGTTCTGTGTCCCTTATAAAACAAAACAAGGAAATATATATGAACATGATCCGCGAAATGCTCAGTCCAAGATTGAACATTTGGAATATGAATAGTAATGTTGTCACCGCGAGATGGATCAATCACTAGGAAGAGCATCATCACCGTCACCACCTCCAACAACAACAAGTTCATAAGCATGACAAGGCTTATAGCAATAACATTTTAATTTTTTAGAGGCGGTCTTCAAGCATTTTCCATACACAAATCTTTCGTGCTTACAGATTATTTGACAGTTGCGACTGGTGCATTTCCCTTTATATTCACGGCTACTAGACTTGCACTGTCTTGATGATTCTGGAACGGTAGGAGGAGCGCCACCACGACCACCAGGACCAATGGGTGGATCATCACTAGGAGGAGAGCTACCACTTCCGTCGTCACCACCAGGACCTGCAGCAGGTGGAGTGTCTTCACCGCCAGGACCAGCGGCAGGTGGATCTTCACTAGGAGGAGGGCCACCAGTACCAGGAGCAGTAGGTGGATCTTCACTAGGAGGAGAGCCACCGCTACCAGGACCAACAGGTGGATCTTCAACGCCACCAGGAGGGCTAATACCATGGCAAGGCTTATAGCAGTAACATTTTGATTTGGCTAACGCGGTACCTCTAGTGCATTTACCGTACTGGAAATTTTCGTGCCTACAAATTAAATTACAGTTGCGAACGACGCATCTCCCTTTATATTCACGACTCCTTGCCTTGCACTGTATTGCTTCCGAGTACATCACCAACTCCACTGCCATACAAAGATAATGAAACATGACACATATAAAAGGCGAATTTAACATTTATTTGAGTATTTAATTTAGGGTAGATAACTCTATATATGCAAATTTTCTCGATAAACTTAAAATTTGTTACTTGGACGTTATATTTTTGTAGGTTTAAAATGGCTAATTGAGTGATCATAATTAAGATAACATGCAAAAAGGATGAATAGCAAAAGAGGGCGTCGGAAACGAACCACTTTCATAGCGGGAAAAATGTTTTTTTAGGACAATAACTTCAGGGGGATTTTGTTTTAAGGACAATAATTTTACTGACTTGGAAATGTATGACTACATGTTTTAAAAGATATAAATATTGGACAATATATTTTAAAATCTTTAAATATAGGACAATTGAGCCCGAATAAGCCCAAGTGGGGTTGAAATATCATGTGAGATTCGGGCTCAATTGTCCTACATTTACAGATTTTTAATACATACTGTCCCATTTTTACAAAATTCAAAACATATTATCCTATATTTAAGAGTTTTAAAATATATTGTCATACATTTCCACTTTTGTAAAATTATTGTCCTTAACACACAACGCCCCTAAGTTACTGTCCTTAAAAAATATTATTCACCTTTCATAGCTAACCTATTGCTATATCTTAAATTTGAATAAAATCCACAGCTTAGACCAAAAAATTGTTTTTAGCTTAACCAATATGGTTAAAAATTAATTCTTTTATTGAATGATTACATTTTTTATATTATGCATTAAAAAATAAATTTGAATATGAGGTGAGAACTGAAAAAGAAAAATGTATTTTTGATTGCCAGAAGTGTAAATTAATAGCGGGACGTTGGTGGATCTAATAATTAACGTTTAATTATTGTAAAGGGTTTTGGAATATATATAGTGTTATTTTGATCGGAAAAGGTTGATGGTACATCTGACAGAGTGATTGTTTTTATTTTTCTATTTTTTAAATTAGAAGAAGAATAATAATAATTGGACATTCACAGCAAGAGCTTACCAGTGATGAAGAGGAAAAGTAAACAAACAAGCCCGTTGAAACGCATTCCCATGTTTAATTAGTTTGAGTTTTTCTCTTGTTCTTTTATTCCTTTGGAATATATTACAATAATGTATAATGGATGAAAGAGCTCGCTCATTATATAGTTGTAGATGAACATCGTCAAATTCAAGATGAAAAATATATTAAATGTTAATTTATTGCTTAATTTCAATGAAATCGGTTGTATGGGGTCATAGTTTGTATGAGGGAGAAAATGAGTTGAATACTGTTGCCTCCTAGCATGTATCATTTTCTTTTTTAAGGAAAAACTATTGTATAATGAATAAATGTAATTAGACACCTACATTTAAAAGATATGTAATAAGTCATCAAGATCTTTTTTCTTTCTTTTTTTTTTTTTTTTTTTTTTTTTTTGACAGCATATAAGTCATCAAGATCAAACAAGAGCATAAAATCTAAAGCAAATAAACATGAGGAAAGCTTCGTTTAGTTTTCGACTCGTAACCCCTTCCACAAAATAGCAAAAAATTAATTTTATTTAGCACCTCTGAAACATGTCTCTTCCAATGAAATTTTAAAAAAAAATTAGGTCTTTATTTATTATTTTTTATTTCAATTTTTTAATAACAAAATACAATTATTTCTTTTTATGTACATGATTTTAAATTTTTTATTTAATATTATTAATAATGTGGAATGAGTGATATGGTAACATAGGTTATTTTGACATCCGCATGTTCACTGGCCAAAATTAAGAGGTTATTGCAATTCTCGTGACTTTAAGCATGAAAGGGACGAGTGATTTTTGGTTATGCTTTTTCATGAAATTGATACTTTTAGAAGTTTTTCTCCAACTTTTGAGAGCCGGAAAAATTGATGTCTTTCTTTTGGCATCGAGAATTTTTTTTTAGGCCAGCAAAAAATCGGTGGGAATTTTAGAACAATGAGTTTCAGTTTGCCAAACGTAGGCAATTAACTTTTTTGGGCAAACGTGGGACACTAACTTTTTCTTGGGCTAAATAGGCTATTCTCGAACTGACATGTTTTAATTTATTTATTTTAGCAAAAAATAACTATTGTACGAAGGATCACATTATTAAAAAATATTAAATCTTTTTACGAATATTTTTCCTTATTTCATTATTTAAGAAATATATACTTTTTTCACAAATTTTATTAATTTATATTTGTATATTAAATAAGACCCACGCGCTTTTGGTATTTATCTGTAAATCAAACAATATTGTATTTTAATAATTTTTTGTTTTATATTTTCACACACACACACATATATATATATGTATAGATAATAATGTCTGAGTTCTTTTCTTTTTGATTTTCTATGTAATGATTTAAGTTTATAATTGTAATGGTATCAATTTCCTAGTATGAACATGTTTCACAAAAGTGTTTGTGTTATTTTAATTCAAAATTTTTACAATGTTCACATTTTATGTGTTATTTTATGAGTAATTATAAATTAGAAAATTCACAGTTTTTCTTAAAAATACATTTTATGATACTTTTGAAATTAATGAATATATTTTATTTGGATAAATGCATGGATAAATTTATATAATATTAAAAAAAATTTAAGGACCATAATTTGGGGGGAGCAAAATAAAGACCATAACTTTTCGGACTGGCAAAATAAGGGTCGTAACTTAAACAATAGCGATTTCAGGACAAATTAGCCCTAGTGTTGTTTGTGATGTTTGTTTGGTCATTTCTTCAAGTTGCAGACGTGCGATGCCGTAACCAATATAAGAGCTGAATGGGGCACTTATGCTTCCAAGTTTTCCTTTATTCTAGTAATCTGTTCCACCGTCTATAATTCTAGTAATCTGTTGGGTCTGGAACTTTAAGTATGAGGTGTGTGGTTTCATTTAAAACTAAAAGTACCAATATTTTTGTTTGTATATTTTGTAGGACAATGAAGGTTCTAACTAATCGAGGACAAGGAGACAAATCAAGACTTCAATTTTAAATAACACGGCTTGATTTATATAGTTTTTTGTTAAAGTTACTAAGCATTAAGTGTTAAAATAACTTTTAGTACTTGTTTATGATGTCTTTTAGACATATTTTGTTCGTGAATTAAGACAATTGATAGTTTTATTTTACCAATAACAACACATTGTTGATTTAGTGTATTTATTGTTACTTTCTTAATATAGTATCATAGCAATGTGGCTCTTTATTTTTATGGTGTACAGTATTAATGTATTATATTGTAAATAAACGGGAAAATTTCATACTACATCCTATAAGTTTGGCTCATTCCAAAATAAATCATTTATGTTTCTGCTTTATCATTTTTGGTCCTAAGTGTACGATTTCATCCTTTTTTTACCAATTTAGGTCCTAGGGTGTACGA
>JBBCBC010000320.1:0-22315 GCA_037126765.1 Stenogyne calaminthoides
AGTTCACGCTAATAGACAACGGTTCTATAATAGACAACACACTTCAAGATATCCGTTGTCTATTTCTAAATGTGTTATATGGAGCAGTGTTTATCTTTTTTTTTGATCGGAGATGGAGCAGTGTTTATCTAGTAGTGTGTATTACAAAAATATTCTATAATAAATGTTGGGAGAAATCCTAGCAGTCTCCTGCCTTTAAGGTCATCAGTTGCGGCTCAAGACCCCTCGTTCGCTCGATTAAAGGCATAGTTGCGTGCCGCCCGTGGTGCCTGCTGCTAGGTATGGGTTAAGGGAATTAAAGTAGCACCTCACTATAAGTCCGGGCTTTTAGTCTAGTGGCAAGCGCTTGATCCTTCAATAAACGATTCAGATAGTCGTTAATTAATTTGGGTTCGGTTAGTTTATTTTTACCAATGTTTTGTAATATGTTAGAAATGGAAATACAAAGATCGAAAATGTAGAAAACTTAATAAACGTGAATAAACTAAATTAATTCCTCAAATAAGAGATTAATTAATACGGGAAAAAAGTTTTTTGGATCCGTAATTATTTTCCTATAATTCATTATCCGTCCCAAAAAATTTAGCCATTCAAATTTGGTCCCATAACTATCTTGATTGTCCAATTTTGATCTCATTTTCGTTTTCAATCACGCACAAGTCACGTTTCGATTAAAATTGAAAGTTTTTCAAGCCCATAGCTTATAATGTGGATGATGACTGTTAAAAAGATGTTTTTTTTTTAAAGAGAGCAAGAAAAATCATCTAAACATTTGCGTTTTCTACGAGGGGAAACGACATCGGTTAGAAACCGCTGTATGTACGTTGTTAAAAGAGAACGTCAGTTTTTAAAACGGATTTTAAAACTGTTGATGCCTTAGACTCAAATAATGATACGCCTCCTTATTATCTAATATTAGTTGGGTTTTTTAATTATTGTTAGAGTCTTTTTAATTAAATCTAGAATAAATAAATAGGTTGTGGACTTTCTTTCTTAGGACATAAATTAGGGTTAGAGTTTGAGTCTATTTAAACGAGGTTTTCCTAGAATTATTATTATCTTTTGATCATAGAATTGAGCAGCCATTTGGCTTGTGACAGTGATTTCTCTGTGGCAAGTATTTATTTCCTTGTGGCCTCTTTTGAGGATTCCATTCTTTTCGTTTATTACTAAAATCTAAGTTACTATTCCTGTTCTTTATATATTCAATTCCTCACTTCTATCAAATAATGAAATCTTGAGTTTCCTATTTGTCTTGTAGTAAATATGGAGGCCACTATGCTTTTAGAATTTTGTTAGTTAAAAAGGAACATCTACTCGTATTTTCTTTGTTTCAAACCCAACTCCATCTAACCCTTGCAACTTGAGATAATAAGACTTTAATATCATGGAAAATGACAGTTAATTATATATAGAATGGAGATTGCAAATGCCACAAATTTTCTGCTCAACATTTACAAGATACTCACTTTCTGATAAAAATATATATAGCATAATAAAATACACTTTCTAATCCTGATATTCTTCTTAATGCTACAAGTATATATATAAACTTCTACATCATTTGCACTGACATTGTAGTCCACATTTGCATTACTATCATCATCACCAATCTGCACAAAATATACAACTTTTTCAATAATCATGAGAAAGCATTAAGAATTCATGAACATATATAGGGACTGTTTTAGAACACTAGTGGAACACTAGAATTATTTCTTTTTTTTTTTTTTTTTAAAGTAACACTCATATAAACCAGGTTCACACATGAACTCTATCAACTTTATTATGTGTAAAATTATCTTTATTATTCACAAAAATTTTCCTTTGTTTAAAAATATAAAGCATTTTCTAAACAAATGATTGTTTTTGTTCATAACAATGTAGTTTTTATACATAATGATGAAAGTTTTTGTATATAACAGTGATACTTAAATAACCGAGTTTATATAACCGAGTTTATAACATGAACCAGGTTTATATAAGTTTTTGTCCTTTTTTAAAAGTTATCTCTCACCTATTTTAAATATAAGTGATTCTCACTATTGAAATTGAGTTTGAAAACAAGCCTATAATATATATGTAACTATATAAAAATGGAGAGAGTCTTGTGTGAGAAGTCTGCTACAAAGTAGACTAGTTACCGTCCTCCTTCCCACGTGACGTAATGAAGTAACACATTCCAAACCCCATTGACAAAACAACTAATCCTCCAACAACAATGGCCATCAATTTTCCCGATTTATTTCCTACCATCGCAAAAAAAAAAATTACATATCAGAGATTATTAATTTATCGAGTATTAATTTACAGACGTGCAGTTCCATCATACCTTCATCCGTGAACGTGCCAAAGCGGCCACTCCCATAATAATCGTAGCTAATAAAACAACTATCCAAGTAAATTTCGCCCTGCATTCATCATCACCCGCAATCTGCACCGCATTGCTCACACATTCGCCACAGCCGCAGTTCCTCAAGCTCCCCCCACACTGCGCTAAAACACGAAAAGATTCGTATTTCGTCTCACAAAAGCCATCTCCACTCATAACACAATCTTCCAGGCTTGCAAATGCTGCATATTTCATTTCTTCAAATCTTTTTCTCTTGATCTTACGCTTGCCACAGTCTTTGTGGAAGATCTGATCATAAGGTATTGGATTTGTCTCGATTTTCGACACATCTTCTGTTTTATGAATAATAAGGGTGTTGGCAGAGTGTAATAGTGGAAGAAAACAGAGGAAAAAGATTTGGAGGAAATCCATTTGGGGTTGTGGTTAATCATCACTTGAATCTTGATTTTGTTTTTTTTGTTTTTTTAAACCGTTGTATGTTTACTTTTTGTTGAGAAATCATGTGGTGGTTGTAGTAAAGATGGAGACTTTATGCCTTGGAATTTTTGTTAGGTCAAAAGGATCATTTTTCTCTTTTTCATTTTTCTAACCTAACTCTATCTAGTTTCCTGGAAAATTACGCATTTATATATATGTATATACATTTAGACAAAAATTTGTATAGACCTGATTCATACCATCAAGGTCGTCTTCTGAAAACAAAATTTGGTGAGAGAGTGGTATGCTCGCTGAGGTGTTCGCCACGTTCACCTGATGTATGCTTTGCATGACGCGCATTTTCATCTTCTTCCGCCTGTTTGATAATGTCGGTGCCTGATAGCATCCACCCACTGGACCATAATCAGGACGAATCATGTTGATTTCTTGACTCTCTCGACCTCTGCTCATGGTAGGAGCTCCTCTCTTGGGTAATTCCAACTTCTTGCGGGATTTCTCGGGATCACTATCAGATGCTTCTTCTGCCTTAAGCTTACCCCTACGATCACCTGATTTTTCAGTTCGGGAGTCTCTGTTCGCCGGCTTTTTGAGGAACTGTGTAAGACGATTCTCTTCATATAACTTCCAAAGTTGACGAAGTAAATCGCGACATTCATCGGTATTATGTCCGATGTACCCATGATAATTACAAAACTTGGAAGCATTAAGCCAATTTTTATCTCTTACGATTCTTCGTGGCTTATCCAACATGTCCCGTCCTTAATTTGATTAAATATCGTCTCTGCTGAAACGCCTAGAAGACTTCGTAGTGCATGTGCTTCTGCTCCTTCTTCAAAAGGTTTAAAAGATCCTGGGGGTTTATACCCCCTCTCATTCATTACTCTTTTACCAACGACTCTTTTTGTTGCTACTTCTTGGCCTAACTTGTGATTGGGCAAGGAGATCTGTGATAGCTATAATCTTGGCTGCTCGCTCTCGAAATTCGGCATATGTGTTTGGCCAATCCTGATGCATGGCTTTCCACATATCCGTATTTAGGGTCAAGCCCCCCACCACCGTGAGGATTTTTGCATCCTCTTCAACTAGGGCTCCATCGTACAAACATTTGTCAAATCTTTCAATATATGCTCGATCTGATTCACCCTTTAGCTGGGAGAAATGTGACAACCTCTGTTTTGGTGCTGGGCGAGCACACATGGATGAAAAGTGGGATTGAAATTTTTATCCCAGCTGTGCGAAGGACGTGATGGACGCAGCGGGAAAAGTTGAAAACCACATGTGTGCCCGATCACCCAAGGTCATGGGAAAAGACCGGCACTGAGTTGCGTCAGTGGCACCCATTGCGATCATATAATCTGAATATTTACTAAGGTGAACATAAGGATCCGACTCGCATCGAACACTGGTATGGGTGGCCGATTCTTTGCCACCTTTTCTTGTATTTCTGCTGACATGATAGCTGGGGCGAGCGGCGAGCATGGGACTGCGCTCGCTCGAGTGATCCCTTTAGTAGCTGCAAGATCGGCCTGCAAACTCTCTATTGCCTTTTGCATCTCCGCCAGTTTGGCGGAATTGATTGACCCGGAACGAGGCTGGATTCCATCTTGAGGACCTGGCGGTCATGCTCAGGATGGGACAGTCCCCCTTTCCGTGTTGATTCCCGATTATCCATTCGGTGATGAATAGACAATCTAGTCCCGACTGACCTTTCAGGTTCACGAGGCCGTTCATGATGTGGATGATCATGATGTTCCACTTGGGAATCTTGAGGTCGTTTATGTGGTGGACGATCAGGATGTTCCACTCGGGTCACTGTGTTTGCATGATATTTCTTTCCAGGATCTCGACGTCTATGCTCTTCAATACGCTCTTTTGCTAATACTCTCAGACGTTCAAACGCTGATTGCCTGGAAGCTTGGGGTTGTTCTCCATCCGACTGACTTCCTGCCTCTTTTTCAACCTGCGTTCGTGCAGCTTTCTTTTTGACTTGATCGCTATCAAAAGTTTTCGATCGCCGATCATCATCATTTGGAGCTTTTAACTTTGCCAACTCTTTATCAGTTCTTTCTTTCTGCGCTTTTAGCAAAAAGGTAATGGCTTTTGTTGTTGCTGTTGGATCACTGGCAATTTCTTCCAGCCCGATGGTTTCCACCATCTCGTTTTCTTGAGGTTGTGCTTGAATTCCTTTAAAATTGTGGAATCGGCAGTGTCCCGATTTCTCCGTTTGAGTATTCCTAGATTAAGGCATTATATTTCTTTTTTCTGCCTCGGCTATCTATACCCCCCTTCCTCTAGCGCCAATTGTTGCAAGCCGTTTTTTAATGAGAATTCTATGTGGCTAATTTTAAAACAACTCACAAACAAAATAAGTACGTGTACAATATTACAGTAAATAACAAGAAATTGTTGACCCAGTTCATCAATAAATGACTACTCCGGGGGCATTCCAAGCCAGGGATGTTATATTGCGAGGTTTACGTCTACAGTACACAATACTACTCGTGGAGAAAACTTCCTTCTACGAAAGATGGTGATTTGGAAAATATGTGCGAGTACTTGGGAATTTTTCTGAACCCTCTTACTGCTCTTTTTAATTCTACTTATAGTACTTTGACAAGCATGTGCTGGTTTGGCAAGCATGAGCTGGAGACTTCGTGTCTTGCAAGAACTCATGTGATGCTGCCACGTTTTCAACTTCGTCTTCCTGGTTGACCTTTGGATTTACTTGCTTATAAGGCATTCTTTTTGTCGTCCAGATGGTTCAGTTAGTGACTTGGATTTTATGTCATATGCCCTTTGTATCAACTTTTGCTCGACCGATTGCTCTGCTCGCCCCTTTGACCATATCGATTTTGTACCGGAACACTGTCTTAACGAGCATACAAGAATGACTATAATGCTTGCCAGATTTGGCGAGCATACTTGTTTGGTCGGCAAGGCGAGCATACTTGTATGGTTGATAATTATTATCTAGGCGAACACCTCTCCATCGGACATGGTTATTTTAATAATTTATTGATACACGTGTCCCTCCGATGTGTACAAATAAATCGAGGTAAAAACATCGATCACAACACATCAAAAGGTCCTTAACTATAAATTTTAATTTGAAAGGCCCCTAACCTATATTTTACTTTGAAAAGTTCTTAAACTAAAACATTTTATTTCATAAGGCCCCTAAACTATTTTTCTATTTTAGAAGGTTCTTAAACTATACAATTTTTATTTCATAAGGTCCTTGTTTTACCGATTACCGAGACGTTTTTTTGTTGTTGGACTTTGACGTGGATACAATAACATTGAAATTGGGCATATACATCATATTTTAACGAAAATCATTAAGTGGATTTAGCGAAATCCATGAAATTTTGTTACCAAAAACAAAAATTTTAAGCAATTTTTTTAAAAAAAAAAATAGTTCAGGGACCTTTCGAAATAAAAGTTGATAGTTCAAGGACCTTTTAATGCATTATGCCAAAAATAAACAAAAGAATTCTACATACAAAAAAATTGCAGCAATATTTTTTTGCATTATGTGTAATGTTTTGTTCTTATAAATAGACCAAGTTTGCACAAAAAAAAAATAGTAATAATAACATGATTTTGTTTCAAATTTGTTATGAATAATATTGTTGGAATTAGTCTTTATTTAATTGGAGTTAGTGATGTGAAATTTTCGAAATTGTATTCAACTTTAAAAATAACTCAAAATTATTTTATTAATATAGTCAGCATTTTCGCCAGAGAAAGAAGCGCACATGCCCAACGCATGAGAAGAAACAACGTCGTTCCATGGTTCCAACGAATTTTGGGACAAAATTGTACAATTCACGAAAAAATGAGACTATTTTTATAATATTAAAAAAAATTAAAAGTTATGGGACCATTTTTGACTCTATCCCAACCTTTATCTATAATTTATACTCTATAATGAAGGCTTTAATATTTTTTTTTTTTTTTTGAAAAACCTTATACTCCCTCCATCCCTCTCTAACTTTCTCATTTCTTTTGGGTGTTTTAATTAAAGAATTGTAATAAAATAATAAAATAAAGGATATTTTTTGGTATTGGAAGAGAGAAAAAAGGTATGTGGAGTAATGAGCGGAATAGTGAGCGGCATTTTGTGTAATAATGTGTGTAAGGATAAAATTTATGAATAGTGTAATTACTTTTTTCATTTATAAATAAAAATTTTATTGTGGGACGGATAAAAGAAAAAGTGAGAGATTTATATTGGGACGGGGGAGCATTTTTATATATTTTATTATCTACTATTATATCCACAATATTTAGAATAACTTACTAAATCCCTAAATTAAATTCCCAAAATTTTAAAAGTAATTAGATTAAAGAAAGCACTTGTCAAGTTAAACTTCCTCCCTGGTCCTATTTTTAACATTTTTTAGAGGCACACTTGTGTGAGACGATTTCACAGTGATACGAAGTATATTATTGACATTAACACTTTAAGGGAGATAAATATTAATTTGTACTAAATTGTACTCATCTTATACATGAGACTTTCTCATACAAATTTTTATCTTCTTTTTATAACCAAACCATGAACCTAATGAGCCGTTTTTTCTCTTAAGTAACAAATGCTAACATGATTCATGAAATATTTGAAAATTAAGTCACTATTGTATCCTACTTTAGAATATTGTTTAACATATACAGTAGAAATTCCATACAATTATATTTCAGGGATCGAGAAAAAATATTATTATAGGTAGGTTATTCTTAAATAGAGTTTTACATAGAAAAATATTAGTTTTTTTTTTCAAAAAATATATATATTCAATATAATACATATATAATATAAATTCATTAGCAAATTCATGTAACTAATTAATATGAATTTGATTAAAACAAATACATGCATTTTGGTAGTACAAAATACATATATGAACTAATCCATTTAGGTATTACATACACACAAGTTGAAGGAGTTTGTGACAAGCCATAAAATTACAATGTTTCAAAATCAACATTAGATAAATATTTTAGGCTATCTTAAATTTATTGTAGTGATATATAATTTTTTTTATAAATAATGTCATTTATTCTTATATGAAGGCATAAATCCTTAAGACGAGACCAACAAAATAAATGACTTATTACAATGTGGAGTTTATTTTTAAATTACGATGTTCATGAATTACGAAAAATAAAGTACGATGTTCATGAATTTTATTCCCACCTTTTTGGCACATGATTTAAGAAAAAATAGATAAAGTAAGGGTATTATGGGGTATATTGGGGCCCACTTATAGATAAAGTGGTTGTTAGTGAGTAAAGTACAATGATAATTAAATTAATTAAATGGTAATTGGAGGATAAAGATAAATTGTTTGTTTCCAAAAAAGGTATGAGAATAGATTTGGTGGACAAACAAATAAGGAAAGTGAGAATAAATTTGGTGGACGAAGTGAGTATAGCTAGTCCCGAGTCGGGACCTTGATTTTTTATTACAATAGAGAAGTTATTCCTTTTTTTTTTTTTTATCGGACAAAGTTAGTTGTTAGCTGTTAGTAGTTAGTACACCAAGCACCCAAACACTCCACAAATTCACCAAGCCACCTTATACCTCCCGTACTCCAATTCGTTCCCAAAGGGAATCGAACTTGGGTCTCCCACTCAAATGAGGAGCCCAGTGGTCAGGTGGGCTAAGCCACCTGGTTAGAGAAGTTATTCCTATAGAGAATTTTTACTGTAATATTATTTATTTATTTTTTGCTAGGAGAGAGACGAGAAACTTCCCCACTGGTACAGTTGGCCCCGTCAACAAGATTCAATTTCAGGAAAACCTTCTTAATATTTCAGTAAATAATTTATCCCACACAGAGTTCGAATATGTATTGTCTAAGATTTCTCCCAACATCACCACATGTGTTTCCACTTGATCGGTGTAATATTGAGAAGTTTGTATACGGACCGTAACTTTTGGGGTTGGTTAAACAAAGATCGTAAATTGTAAAAGTAGCAATTTCATGCCAACTTAGCCCAAGTGATCTTAGTTTGAGCCCAAAATCAGGTCATTTGTTCTGAAGTCGCTATTTTTAAAATTATGATCCTTGTTTTGTCATTCTTATAAGTTGCAGTCATTATTTCACCACCTTCAAAGTTTCTAGCTGTTTCTCTTCTCTGCTGCATAGATTGCAGGTTAAAAATCAATTGGATCAAGATTTAACAATCTCCCAACGCTAAAAAGGCCTATTAAGGTAATTTTCTTTAATCACTGCGTTTAGATCTTATTTATTTCGCATAATTTTCTCATATTTTTTCCCTGGGTAAATTAGAATGGATAAAGACTTTCGGACAATGGCTGGTTGGTTGACTCTATTGATAAGTTTCTGTGTGGTAAATAATCAAGTCAACGGTGATATGTTGGTCAACATTACTTTTCTAGAGGGTGCTGTAGCAAAAGGAGCAGGTTCTTTTTCTAATTCAGTAACAAATGGAATTAATTTACTACTTATATGATAATAACTGTATTTATTTTCTTAATGTATTTATAAAATTAATCACTAGCTATATGTTTTCTTACCATATATAGTTTGCTTAGACGGAAGTCCACCAGCTTACTCCTACCTCGAGGGATTTGGAAATGGATCTAATAATTGGATTGTTTATATGCAGGTAATCAATATAACCTCTAAAATAATTGAAAGAAAAATAACTTAGGCCTCTAAAATAATTGAAAGAAAAATAACTTAGGCCGCTTGATCGTTGATTGGGGGTAATGGAAGTGGGTAATGAAAATCACTTTTATTGATATTGCTTTGCAGTTTTGATACACAAGTAATGAGAATAGAAGTAAACAATTGATTATCCACACTCACTTAACCCACCTCACATAATAACCATTGTTGATGTCTAAACCAAACAATAGCAATGCAATCAGTAACCCTTAATGATTGACCATTCAATGATACTCATTACCATTATCATTCTAGTCATATACCAAGCGGGTCTTAATTACCGTGAGCCCATGATTTATAATTTTCTCTATATAGAGACAAAGTATTTATTTTGTGCATCGTGATATTTTTTTTTTCGATTGTGAATATTCTTGTGTGAGACTTAATTCTCATCTCATAAAATCTATAACGCCCAAAAGCATTGGGAATAATGTATTTTAAGGCAATAACTTAGGGGTTGTGTTTTAAGAACAATAATTTTATGGGCTTGATGGACTTAAAAATGTAGGACAATATGTTCTAAAATCTGTAAATGTACGACAATCGAGTACTAATATTGATCAATTAATTCTAAAAGTCTTTCATGTGACTATCTCAGAATAGCTCTTCATTAATTATATTTTTATTTTATTTTTGGATTTTAGGGTGGTGGATGGTGTACTTCAAAAAACGACTGCTTTAACAGATCAAAAACTCTGTATGGAAGTAGTTACCTGATGAATCAAACCTTCTTCTCAGGGTTACTTGACCCAAATTGCACATTTAATCCAGGTATATCTATATATTACTAATTAATAAATTCATTCTTGCATACTACTAATTAATAAATTGATACTTGTATCTATCCAATATATTGTTAGATATATAAAATGTAATTTTGTTAGTTATTAATTTCAGAATTCTACAATTGGCATAAATTTTACATTCGCTATTGTGATGGCTCATCATTTATGTCGGATATCAAAAAAATTGACCATGTAAGTCTCCAAAATGTTTTTGTTTTAATTTTTACTCTTTCCATATGTTTGCAAGAGCAATAATCAAAATTTTATTTCTGATTTTATAGCATGTCTATGCTAGTAATATTAAAACTTTAATATTTTGTCTTAGGAGACCAACGTCGCTTTTCGGGGTGCAAGGATTTTCAATGTTATGATGGAGGAATTGCTAGCTAAAGGAATGGGGAATGCCCAAAATGTATGATTAATTTCATTTGAAATCATATATTATAGTCTTTTTTTTTTTTGGATAATATTATTACACTTTTATGAATAATATTTTTTTAGACCAGTAACTTAACGGAGTTGTGTTATAAGGACAGTAATTTTATGGGCTTGTGAATTTAGGACAGTATATTTTAAAATTCGTAAATGTAGGACAATCAAGACCGAACAAGCCCAAGTAAGCTGAAATGTCTCAAGAGTTGCAAGGTTGTCCTAAATTTACAGATTTTGAAAACATAGTGTCCTACATTTATAAATTTTAAAGCACATTGTCTTATATTTACAGATTTTAAAACATATTTTCCTACATTTACAAACCGTAAAATTATTGACCTTAAAACACAATCCTCCAACTTTCGGGACTAGAGAACACTTTTCCCTTACACTTTTAGTCAGCTAAATTTTAATTAAATGTATGTAGTATCCAATAAAAATATTTTGTATTTTTTGACTGAGATATTATTTATTGCTATCAGGCTATACTTACAGGTACTTCAGCAGGTGGATTGACGACAATCTTGTATTGTGACAAGTTCAGAAAACTCTTGCCTAAAACTAGTAGAGTAAAATGTATATCTGATTCTGGTGTTTTCATTCGTGGGTAAGAATTTTTAACTGCTTAATAAACACATTAAATACATTTATATATGTAACAAAATAAATAAAATTAACCAAATTTTATTTTTTTAATGATAGAAAGGATCAGCCTGGAGTTGAGATTAGAGAACAAGTTTTCGCTAATGTGGTTGCAACACATGTATTCTTCTCTCTCTACATATTCTTTTAATTACATTGCATTTTTTCAGTATAAATTTCAAAATTAGTCCGTAGATTAGGTCAATTCTAGTTTTAGTCCTATATTTTTTTATTTTTTTTTCAATTTTAGTCATAAAGATGTCAATTTTAGTCCTTTTTTATCAAAAAATTCAAAATTTCGCCAGAATAAGCCGGAATAAGCATGTAAGGCTCACGTGATCCTTTTAAGACTAGGAATTTTTATTTTTTTTAAAATTCAAAATTGGGGATTACACAATCAGAATGAACACTTCTTCACACACAAAACCCTAAAATCTTCAGATCTTGGAACTGCGGAGAACTTCAAGTGTCCAATTTTCCAGTAAATTAAAAATCTTCAATTTTAAAGGGACACATGTGCCTTATATGCTTATTCCGGCAAAATTTTGAATTTTTCGCCCAAAAAGGATTAAAATTAACACTTTCAGGACTAAAATTGAAAAAATCAATAGTTACAGGATAAAAAATGGAATCATCTAAATTACAAGACTCGTTTTGAAATTTTCCCCATTTCTTCAAGCCCTATAAATGAAATATATGTCGCACTTATAATTATAATTTTTCCTCCATATATGACGCATGCAGAAGCTGGCTAAGTCTTTGCCTAAATCATGCACGTCAAGAATGAATTCGAGTTTGGTGAGAAAAGTTGTATATATAATATGATAAGCCTCATTTTTATTGAAGAGCTACATCGAATTACTGACAATATGTTCAATCTTGTTAATTTCCCAGTGTCTTTTTCCTGAATATCTGGTTGGGAATATTAAGACGCCGCTCTTTATATTTCAATCGTCTTTCGATAGCTTTCAGGTGAGGTCATTATTTTTATGAGAAAGAATTAAAAAGCAACTATTGATAATTAGAAAGCATATATATAAATTTACTAGCTAACTTTTTTTTTTTTGAACCATTTACTTACTAATGTGGTGAATTTTTTAATTATTAATTATATAATTTGATTTGTAGATAGAAAACAACCTAATACCTGCTGTGGGTGGTATGAGTGAATGGAGAAATTGCCTAACAAACTTAACACGTTGTAATTCTACTCAATTGGGAATCATGCAAGGTATACATGTATCCTATTAATGATTATAAATCTGAACTTATGAATTCGGGAAAGATAATATTTTTAATTTCATCATAAATTAACAACTCCTGGTTTCAGATTTTCGAACAAGTTCGATTGAGACATTGATGAAACTGAAGCAGCGATGGAATAGAGGAATGTTTGTCCACTCTTGTTATCTTCATGGCCATATCTTGAAAAGAGAGGAGTGGATGTGTTCATCTGTCATCGGAAATGATGTACTTGCAAATAAAGTGAGATTTCTGTTTACTATTCTTATAATCTTTGATTTCTTTTTTTGTTTTGTGATATTAAAATTCTTGCAAAGATTTATACATTCCATTTTAGCTATCACTTCAGAAGATAATTAATTTTATTTTGAAAGTTGCCTTCTCGCAAATTTATGATATGAATGTATTGAAATTTCTCTCATCCCATTTGGCAAAAAATACGGAAAAAAAAAAAGTTTCTTAATCTCATAATTTATCTTACTTTTATCTATTTTTTTGTCCCAAAACATTTAACTATCTAATATATAGTTCCATAACTAATTGATTGTTCAATTTTGATCCAATTTTTGCGAAAAAATCGCAAAAAGCGATTGTCGTTTTCGATCACATGTAAATCATGTGGCAAGAATTTGGGAGTTTTCTATATCGTCGCTAACGTGGGAATCGCTTTTTTTTTTCTTTTTTTTTTTTTTTATGTTTTTAATCAATTAAATTACACATATATAAATAAACAAATAAATTAAATCAAAACTAAAATTTAAAAATTTACAAAATAAAAAAGATTATATTTTACCGGCACATGATTTGCGTGTGACCGAAAACAACGTTTTTGCAATTTTGGGTGAAAATTGGACCAAATCCGCACAATCATTTTAGTTATTACACTAAAATTAGGCAACTAAATTTTTGGGAAGAAAAGTGGACAGTAGATTATAAGTAATGGGACAAAAAAAAATCTTCAAAAAATATCGTTCATTTGTTTCTTTTTATTTTGTGTGTATTTTTGTTGTCGTTATTTTGCAAAGTATGGTAACAATATATTTGGGGCAATATGTAATTTGCAGACAATTAAGGAGGCTATTAGTGACTGGTATTTCGATCGAAGTTGTTTTCAGGAGATTGATACTAAAAATGAGTTGCCACGGAACTGCAGCAATCCCTTTTTTAACTGGGAGGATTTCTACCAATTATGCCTCAACGTGGTACGGCCTTATAATGGATCCAACAAACTAAGAATTTGTAATTCTTGATGCCTTATTAATTATAAAGCACATTCAGGAAACCTGATATTCCATTAATAAAGGTATTAACTTAATCATATATGTATATATTTTTATGTTTCCTTTACATGATTTTGGGGTTCTTTGCTTTTTATTTTCACATACTATATTGTAACTGTACTATCTGAAAGGAAAATCAAAGAGTAGCCTACAATACATTACACATTTTCTTAAACAAAGCATGACTCGGATACTTCATTGAGCTCAATTTATTATGGATCTATTAGACAACGGAATAAGACAACGTCATAAAGCTTTATCAATCGTCCATAAAGCGAGTTCACGCTAATAGACAACGGTTCTATAATAGACAACACACTTCAAGATATCCGTTGTCTATTTCTAAATGTGTTATATGGAGCAGTGTTTATCTTTTTTTTTGATCGGAGATGGAGCAGTGTTTATCTAGTAGTGTGTATTACAAAAATATTCTATAATAAATGTTGGGAGAAATCCTAGCAGTCTCCTGCCTTTAAGGTCATCAGTTGCGGCTCAAGACCCCTCGTTCGCTCGATTAAAGGCATAGTTGCGTGCCGCCCGTGGTGCCTGCTGCTAGGTATGGGTTAAGGGAATTAAAGTAGCACCTCACTATAAGTCCGGGCTTTTAGTCTAGTGGCAAGCGCTTGATCCTTCAATAAACGATTCAGATAGTCGTTAATTAATTTGGGTTCGGTTAGTTTATTTTTACCAATGTTTTGTAATATGTTAGAAATGGAAATACAAAGATCGAAAATGTAGAAAACTTAATAAACGTGAATAAACTAAATTAATTCCTCAAATAAGAGATTAATTAATATGGGAAAAAAGTTTTTTGGATCCGTAATTATTTTCCTATATCCGTCCCAAAAAATTTAACCATTCAAATTTGGTCCCATAACTATCTTGATTGTCCAATTTTGATCTCATTTTCGTTTTCAATCACGCACAAGTCACGTTTCGATTAAAATTGAAAGTTTTTCAAGCCCATAGCTTATAATGTGGATGATGACTGTTAAAAAGATGTTTTTTTTTTTAAAGAGAGCAAGAAAAATCATCTAACCATTTGCGTTTTCTACGAGGGGAAACGACATCGGTTAGAAACCGCTGTATGTACGTTGTTAAAAGAGAACGTCAGTTTTTAAAACGGATTTTAAAACTGTTGATGCCTTAGACTCAAATAATGATACGCCTCCTTATTATCTAATATTAGTTGGGTTTTTTAATTATTGTTAGAGTCTTTTTAATTAAATCTAGAATAAATAAATAGGTCGTGGACTTTCTTTCTTAGGACATAAATTAGGGTTAGAGTTTGAGTCTATTTAAACGAGGTTTTCCTAGAATTATTATTATCTTTTGATCATAGAATTGAGCAGCCATTTGGCTTGTGACAGTGATTTCTCTGTGGCAAGTATTTATTTCCTTGTGGCCTCTTTTGAGGATACCATTCTTTTCGTTTATTACTAAAATCTAAGTTACTATTCCTGTTCTTTATATATTCAATTCCTCACTTCTATCAAATAATGAAATCTTGAGTTTCCTATTTGTCTTGTAGTAAATATGGAGGCCACTATGCTTTTAGAATTTTGTTAGTTAAAAAGGAACATCTACTCGTATTTTCTTTGTTTCAAACCCAACTCCATCTAACCCTTGCAACTTGAGATAATAAGACTTTAATATCATGGAAAATGACAGTTAATTATATATAGAATGGAGATTGCAAATGCCACAAAAACTCTGCTCAACATTTACAAGATACTCACTTTCTGATAAAAATATATATAGCATAATAAAATACACTTTCTAATCCTGATATTCTTCTTAATGCTACAAGTATATATATAAACTTCTACATCATTTGCACTGACATTGTAGTCCACATTTGCATTACTATCATCATCACCAATCTGCACAAAATATACAACTTTTTCAATAATCATGAGAAAGCATTAAGAATTCATGAACATATATAGGGACTGTTTTAGAACACTAGTGGAACACTAGAATTACTTTTTTTTTTTTAAAGTAACACTCATATAAACCAGGTTCACACATGAACTCTATCACTGTTATGTGTAAAAATTATCACTGTTATTCACAAAAATTTTCACTGTTTAAAAATATAAAGCATTTTCTAAACAGTGATTGTTTTTGTTCATAACAATGTAGTTTTTATACATAACAGTGAAAGTTTTTGTATATAACAGTGATACTTAAATAACCGAGTTTATATAACCGAGTTTATAACATGAACCAGGTTTATATAAGTTTTTGTCCTTTTTTAAAAGTTATCTCTCACCTATTTTAAATATAAGTGATTCTCACTATTGAAATTGAGTTTGAAAACAAGCCTATAATATATATGTAACTATATAAAAATGGAGAGAGTCTTGTGTGAGACGTCTGCTACAAAGTAGACTAGTTACCGTCCTCCTTCCCACGTGACGTAATGAAGTAACACATTCCAAGCCCCATTGACAAAACAACTAATCCTCCAACAACAATGGCCATCAATTTTCCCGATTTATTTCCTACCATCGCAAAAAAAAAAATTACATATCAGAGATTATTAATTTATCGAGTATTAATTTACAGACGTGCAGTTCCATCATACCTTCATCCGTGAACGTGCCAAAGCGGCCACTCCCATAATAATCGTAGCTAATAAAACAACTATCCAAGTAAATTTCGCCAGAAATCGAAAATCTGCATTCATCATCACCCGCAATCTGCACCGCATTGCTCACACATTCGCCACAGCCGCAGTTCCTCAAGCTCCCCCCACACTGCGCTAAAACACGAAAAGATTCAGTATTTTCGTCTCACAAAAGCCATCTCCACTCATAACACAATCTTCCAGGCTTGCAAATGCTGCATATTTCATTTCTTCAAATCTTTTTCTCTTGATCTTACGCTTGCCGCAGTCTTTGTGGAAGATCTGATCATAAGGTATTGGATTTGTCTCGATTTTCGACACATCTTCTGTTTTATGAATAATAAGGGTGTTGGCAGAGTGTAATAGTGGAAGAAAACAGAGGAAAAAGATTTGGAGGAAATCCATTTGGGGTTGTGGTTAATCATCACTTGAATCTTGATTTGGTTTTTTTTGTTTTTTTAAACCGTTGTATGTTTACTTTTTGTTGAGAAATCATGTGGTGATTGTAGTAAAGATGGAGACTTTATGCCTTGGAATTTTTGTTAGGTCAAAAGGATCATTTTTCTCTTTTTCATTTTTCTAACCTAACTCTATCTAGTTTCCTGGAAAATTACGCATTTATATATATGTATATACATTTAGACAAAAATTTGTATAGACCTGATTCATACCATCAAGGTCGTCTTCTGAAAACAAAATTTGGTGAGAGAGTGGTATGCTCGCTGAGGTGTTCGCCACGTTCACCTGATGTATGCTTTGCATGACGCGCATTTTCATCTTCTTCCGCCTGTTTGATAATGTCGATTGCTCGATAGCATCCACCCACTGGACCATAATCAGGACGAATCATGTTGATTTCTTGACTCTCTCGACCTCTGCTCATGGTAGGAGCTCCTCTCTTGGGTAATTCCAACTTCTTGCGGGATTTCTCGGGATCACTATCAAATGCTTCTTCTGCCTTAAGCTTACCCCTACGATCACCTGATTTTTCAGTTCGGGAGTCTCTGTTCGCCGGCTTTTTGAGGAACTGTGTAAGACGATTCTCTTCATATAACTTCCAAAGTTGACGAAGTAAATCGCGACATTCATCGGTATTATGTCCGATGTACCCATGATAATTACAAAACTTGGAAGCATTAAGCCAATTTTTATCTCTTACGATTCTTCGTGGCTTATCCAACATGTCCCGTCCTTAATTTGATTAAATATCGTCTCTGCTGAAACGCCTAGAAGACTTCGTAGTGCATGTGCTTCTGCTCCTTCTTCAAAAGGTTTAAAAGATCCTGGGGGTTTATACCCCCTCTCATTCATTACTCTTTTACCAACGACTCTTTTTGTTGCTACTTCTTGGCCTAACCGTGATTGGGCAAGCAGATCCTGCATAGCTATAATCTTGGCTGCTCGCTCTCGAAATTCGGCATATGTGTTTGGCCAATCCTGATGCATGGCTTTCCACATATCCGTATTTAGGGTCAAGCCCCCCACCACCGTGAGGATTTTTGCATCCTCTTCAACTGGGGCTCCATCGTACAAACATTTGTCAAATCTTTCAATATATGCTCGATCTGATTCACCCTTTAGCTGGGAGAAATGTGCCAACCTCTGTTTTGGTGCTGGGCGAGCACACATGGATGAAAAGTGGGATTGAAATTTTTATCCCAGCTGTGCGAAGGACGTGATGGACGCAGCGGGAAAAGTTGAAAACCACATGTGTGCCCGATCACCCAAGGTCATGGGAAAAGACCGGCACTGAGTTGCGTCAGTGGCACCCATTGCGATCATATAATCTGAATATTTACTAAGGTGAACATAAGGATCCGACTCCGCATCGAACACTGGTATGGGTGGCCGATTCTTTGCCACCTTTTCTTGTATTTCTGCTGACATGATAGCTGGGGCGAGCGGCGAGCATGGGACTACACTCGCTCGAGTGATCCCTTTAGTAGCTGCAAGATCGGCCTGCAAACTCTCTATTGCCTTTTGCATCTCCGCCAGTTTGGCGGAATTGATTGACCCGGAACGAGGCTGGATTCCATCTTGAGGACCTGGCGGTCATGCTCAGGATGGGACAGTCCCCCTTTCCGTATTGATTCCCGATTATCCATTCGATGATGAATAGATAATCTAGTCCCGACTGACCTTTCAGGATCACGAGGCCGTTCATGATGTGGACGATCATGATGTTCCACTTGGGAATCTTGAGGTCGTTTATGTGGTGGAAGATCAGGATGTTCCACTCGGGTCACTGTGTTTGCATGATATTTCTTTCCAGGATCTCGACGTCTATGCTCTTCAATACGCTCTTTTGCTAATACTCTCAGACGTTCAAACGTTGATTGCCTGGAAGCTTGGGGTTGTTCTCCATCCGACTGACTTCCTGCCTCTTTTTCAACCTGCGTTCGTCGTGCAGCTTTCTTTTTTACTTGATCGCTATCAAAAGTTTTCGATCGCCGATCATCATCATTTGGAGCTTTTAACTTTGCCAACTCTTTATCAGTTCTTTCTTTCTGCGCTTTTAGCAAAAAGGTAATGGCTTTTGTTGTTGTTGTTGGATCACTGGCAATTTCTTCCAGCCCGATGGTTTCCACCATCTCGTTTTCTTGAGGTTGTGCTTGAATTCCTTTAAAATTGTGGAATCGGCAGTGTCCCGATTTCTCCGTTTGAGTATTCCTAGATTAAGGCATTATATTTCTTTTTCTGCCTCGGCTATCTATACCCCCCTTCCTCTAGCGCCAATTGTTGCAAGCCGTTTTTTAATGAGAATTCTATGTGGCTAATTTTAAAACAACTCACAAACAAAATAAGTACGTGTACAATATTACAGTAAATAACAAGAAATTGTTGACCCAGTTCATCAATAAATGACTACTCTGGGGGCATTCCAAGCCAGGGATGTTATATTGCGAGGTTTACGTCTACAGTACACAATACTACTCGTGGAGAAAACTTCCTTCTACGAAAGATGGTGATTTGGAAAAAATATGCGAGTAGTACTTGGGAATTTTTTTCGAACCCTCTTATCGCTTTTTTTTAATTCTACTTATAGTACTTTGACAAGCATGTGCTGGTTTGGCAAGCATGAGCTGGAGACTTCGTGTCTTGCAAGAACTCATGTGATGCTGCCACGTTTTCAACTTCGTCTTCCTGGTTGACCTTTGGATTTACTTGCTTATAAGGCATTCTTTTTGTCGTCCAGATGGTTCAGTTAGTGACTTGGATTTTATGTCATATGCCCTTTGTATCAACTTTTGCTCGACCGATTGCTCTGTTCGCCCTTTGACCATATCGATTTTGTACCGGAACACTGTCCTTAACGAGCATACAAGAATGACTATAATGCTTGCCAGATTTGGCGAGCATACTTGTTTGGTCGGCAAGGCGAGCATACTTGTATGGTTGATAATTATTATCTAGGCGAACACCTCTCCATCGGACATGGTTATTTTAATAATTTATTGATACACGTGTCCCTCCGATGTGTACAAATAAATCGAGGTAAAAACATCGATCACAACACATCAAAAGGTCCCTTAACTATAAATTTTAATTTCGAAAGGCCCCTAACCTATATTTTACTTTGAAAAGTTCTTAAACTAAAACATTTTATTTCATAAGGCCCCTAAACTATTTTTCTATTTTAGAAGGTTCTTAAACTATACAATTTTTATTTCATAAGGTCCTTGTTTTACCGTTCGCCAGAGACGTTTTTTTGTTGTTGGACTTTGACGTGGATACAATAACATTGAAATTGGGCATATACATCATATTTTAACGAAAATCATTAAGTGGATTTAGCGAAATCCATGAAATTTTGTTACCAAAAACAAAAATTTTAAGCAATTTTTTTTTAAAAAAAAAATAGTTCAGGGACCTTTCGAAATAAAAGTTGATAGTTCAAGGACCTTTTAATGCATTATGCCAAAAATAAACAAAAGAATTCTACATACAAAAAAATTGCAGCAATATTTTTTTGCATTATGTGTAATGTTTTGTTCTTATAAATAGACCAAGTTTGCACAAAAAAAAAATAGTAATAATAACATGATTTTGTTTCAAATTTGTTATGAATAATATTGTTGGAATTAGTCTTTATTTAATTGGAGTTAGTGATGTGAAATTTTCGAAATTGTATTCAACTTTAAAAATAACTCAAAATTATTTTATTAATATAGTCAGCATTTTCGCCAGAGAAAGAAGCGCACATGCCCAACGCATGAGAAGAAACAACGTCGTTCCATGGTTCCAACGAATTTTGGGACAAAATTGTACAATTCACGAAAAAATGAGACTATTTTATAATATTAAAAAAAATTAAAAGTTATGGGACCATTTTTGACTCTATCCCAACCTTTATCTATAATTTATACTCTATAATGAAGGCTTTAATATTTTTATTTTTTTTTGAAAAACCTTATACTCCCTCCATCCCTCTCTAACTTTCTCATTTCTTTTGGGTGTTTTAATTAAAGAATTGTAATAAAATAATAAAATAAAGGATATTTTTTGGTATTGGAAGAGAGAAAAAAGGTATGTGGAGTAATGAGCGGAATAGTGAGCGGCATTTTGTGTAATAATGTGTGTAAGGATAAAATTTATGAATAGTGTAATTACTTTTTTCATTTATAAATAAAAATTTTATTGTGGGACGGATAAAAGAAAAAGTGAGAGATTTATATTGGGACGGGGGAGCATTTTTATATATTTTATTATCTACTATTATATCCACAATATTTAGAATAACTTACTAAATCCCTAAATTAAATTCCCAAAATTTTAAAAGTAATTAGATTAAAGAAAGCACTTGTCAAGTTAAACTTCCTCCCTGGTCCTATTTTTAACATTTTTTAGAGGCACACTTGTGTGAGACGATTTCACAGTGATACGAAGTATATTATTGACATTAACACTTTAAGAGAGATAAATATTAATTTGTACTAAATTGTACTCATCTTATACATGAGACTTTCTCATACAAATTTTTATCTTCTTTTTATAACCAAACCATGAACCTAATGAGCCGTTTTTTCTCTTAAGTAACAAATGCGAACATGATTCGCGAAATATTTGAAAATTAAGTCACTATTGTATCCTACTTTAGAATATTGTTTAACATATACAGTAGAAATTCCATACAATTATATTTCAGGGATCGAGAAAAAATATTATTATAGGTAGGTTATTCTTAAATAGAGTTTTACATAGAAAAATATTAGTTTTTTTTTTCAAAAAATATATATATTCAATATAATACATATATAATATAAATTCATTAGCAAATTCATGTAACTAATTAATATGAATTTGATTAAAACAAATACATGCATTTTGGTAGTACAAAATACATATATGAACTAATCAGACGAGGTATTACATACACACAAGTTGAAGGAGTTTGTGACAAGCCATAAAATTACAATGTTTCAAAATCAACATTAGATAAATATTTTAGGCTATCTTAAATTTATTGTAGTGATATATAATTTTTTTTATAAATAATGTCATTTATTCTTATATGAAGGCATAAATCCTTAAGACGAGACCAACAAAATAAATGACTTATTACAATGTGGAGTTTATTTTTAAATTACGATGTTCATGAATTACGAAAAATAAAGTACGATGTTCATGAATTTTATTCCCACCTTTTTTGGCACATGATTTAAGAAAAAATAGATAAAGTAAGGGTATTATGGGGTATATTGGGGCCCACTTATAGATAAAGTGGTTGTTAGTGAGTAAAGTACAATGATAATTAAATTAATTAAGTGGTAATTGGAGGATAAAGATAAATTGTTTGTTTCCAAAAAAGG
>JBBCBC010000256.1:0-51000 GCA_037126765.1 Stenogyne calaminthoides
TCGATCTTACCCCAATTAACATCAAATAAGTCATGTTATTATGTACACTAACAACATGCTTTCAAAGAAATTAAACACACAAATAGGTGTAGAAACACAAATACCAATTAAATAAAAAATTAATGAGTTTTTTGCACTTTAAGATCCGTGCACTCGCTCCAACCCTATACGTGTATCCACAAAATATGTCTAGTATATGTAGGGATGAAAATATAAAAAACATACTAATTGTTACCTACGAATAATGAATAAATAATTGGAATTAGTAGGGATGAGTAGAAGATAGTATATGTGCGGTATAGCGTATATTAGGCTGAAAATTAAGATAGGAGTAAGCAAGGGTTGATTTGATTGGATTGGTAGTGGGAAGAAGAAATGAAGGTAATTAGAATGTGGTTGTTGGTCCTCCAAATGATCATGGCCTATACGAGGGTGAATGCACACAACATCACCCACATCCTGGCGGGTCACCCGGACTTGTCCACCTTCAACCACTACCTTACGGTGACCCGACTGGCCGCCGAGATCAACCGCCGCCGCACCATCACAGTCTGCGCCGTCGACAACTCCGCCATGACCCAACTTCTCGACAAGCACTACCCCCTCGAAATCCTCAAGAACATCCTCTCCCTCCACGTGTTCGCCGACTATTTCGGCGCCAAAAAGCTCCACCAGATCACCAAGGGCTCCACCACCACCTCCTCCCTCTACCAAGCTACCGGAGAGGCCGCCGGCACCTCCGGCTACGTCAAGATCACCGATCTCAAAGGCGGAAAAGTCGGATTCACCCCCACCGACTCCGACTCCGTCGAACCCATGGCCACATTCGTCAAATCCATCCAGGAAATGCCCTACAACATCTCCGTCATCCAAATCAGCAACATTCTGTCCTCCCCGTCCGCCGAATCCCCCACCGCCGCCCCCGCCGACATCAACTTAATCTCTCTCTTAGCCAGACAAGGCTGCAAATCCTTCTCAAATCTCTTAACATCGCAAGGCGCCGACGACGTCTTCACCGCCAGCATCAAGGAAGGCCTCACCGTCTTCTGCCCCTCCGACGACGCCCTCAAGTCCTTCTCCCCTTCTTACAAAAACCTCACAAAAGACGGCAAAACTTCGCTGCTCTTGTACCACGGCGTCGGTGTCTACGAGTCAATGGATATGCTCAGATCCTCCGGTAATGGACTAATCAACACTCTGGCCACCGAGGGGGCCAACAAGTTTGACTTCTCGGTAAAAAACGACGGGGACAATGTGAAGGTCGTCACAAAACTGAATTCGGCGACGATTACGGAAACCTTGATTGATAAAGACCCCTTGGCGGTTTACCAGATCGATGAGGTTCTGCTACCTAAGGAGTTGTTCAAGACTGCGCCACCCTCCGCCAACATTAAGTCCGCCGATGCTCCTGGACCTGCCGGCGACGGTGACGTTCCGGCCGATGAGAATTCCTCTAATAGCGGTTGGAGAGTTGTGGGTGCTGGTACCGGGATTCTGGCGGTGGCTCTTACTTTGGTTTTCGCACTATTGTCGGTTTGATTTTTTATTTTTTTTTGGAGATTATAGTGTGAAATTCTGTCATACATTTTTACTTGTCATTGTTAAAAAAAAAAAAAACTGCATTTTTTTTTTTTATATTTGCGTTTTTTTGTTTGAATAATAAGATTTTATCATTGTGTAGTAATTTGTAATGAGAGTTTTCGGTGAATATATTTTTCAAACGCCAATTACTGGATGAAACTTTTAGTTTTTATGATCGGCCTTCACAATAGACCGTCAATTAATACACAGTTTATTCACTTATAAAAAATATCAAAAAGTAGCATTCGTTGTGTTTCCTAATTAATCTTGTGTCTACATCTGGAGTGCGACTATATCCACATTTTAATCGAATGGAAATGACTGCTACCTGTCGCACGTTTACCGCGACAAAGTGAGCTATTGTCGCATGGTCAACGCGACAGAGAAGGCATCTGTCGCGTTGACTATGCAACATATTTTTTTATTTTTTTTTCGAAAATGTTAATTTTTTGTAAGTGTATTCGCGAATTTTTTATAAGTGTATTGTCATTCTATTTATTCTGGTATTTGGTTGTTTATGAGTATTTTATCTCACATCAAGTTGAGGGATTTAATTTCTTTCTAAGCAATTTAGTGATAGATAATCCCGGTGGTTGTATAATGGAACACGATCCTGTTTCTGGTAAAACATTCATGATAATCAGTTTTTCTTAAGAGTTTTAATGCAAAATATCCAGTTGCAAGACCTGTTGTTGTACCTGCAAGAAAGGTGGTTCTATCTGGAACACTCTATCAACACCACGTGAAAGAAGTTTTCAAAATTTTAAATCTTGTCCGTCCAAAGTTTTTAAAGATGGAGACTCCCAAAGCCATAAGGAGGCGTATCTTGAGTAGGGCAGAAATCTCCTTTTTTAACTGTAATTTGATGAAAAATGGGAGAGACAACGATTTTTACGAGTTGATAGAGCACAACTTTGTTAAAGATTACTTTGATACAAGATCTCCGGGAAATGACGAGAAAAGTCCTGCACAATTATAGGGGTGATAACCTTGACGAACTTCCGAGTCTTGTGGACTTTTCAGTATTTCTCTAGCTCAGTCCATGGCAAATAGCTGTAGTCAAAGACTTGACCAAATTGTCCCTAAAAAAGTTCACAGTAAGTGCTCAAGGCAGTGCTATTTATCTCCACCCAAAGCTGAAGGATAGAATCGACGAACAAAAAGTCGATTCAATAATGGACAAAACGTCGAAGGTGCAAACCTTAACTTGATTCACAGAGCTATTATAAGTTAAACTATTTACTCTTAATTTATCATAAATATATTTTTTAAATTAATTACTTTTTAATAAAAATAAATGTATTAATTTAGCATCTAAATCCCCCGTAATCATGAACATCTCCTTCCCCATGCTGTAAGCCTTCACTACAGCATGGGGAAGGAGATGTTCATGATTACAGGGGATTCAGATGCTAAATCAATACATTTATTTTTATTAAAAGGTAATTAATCTAAAAAAAAATATTTAACATGATTTAATTAATATTTAACAAAAAATAATCACCAATATGATACAACCTCAATTAATAAAAAAAAAAGAAAAATACATGAGATTTAAATGTCTATTCCCCAATCCAATCTTCCATCTTTTGTATCACTGACCCTCCAGCACCGTCAAAAAATAATCGGGGGTTTCTCCATCCTTGACACATGAATGTTGCACAAATCTTGAAGAATGCGATTCTGAAATCAGCTGGATCTCCATTAATCTTGAATTTTCCCTGTAATAAAAAATATAAAGGTTGTTATTATGATATATAGTTTTACAAAATATTAAAAGGTGTAAAATGTAAACATGGTTAAACTTACTTCGAATATAGTCCACATTTGTTCCCGGCACTCGGAAGGTACCATAGCCCAGTTTGTCCATTTTGGGTCAAGGTACTTGCAGCATATGCTCCGTACCACGTTATTAGCACAGAATCCAAACCGTGCGATGAAACTGTTGTGTTCAAGTAGTTTGTACATATTAAGAACGCTATTAGTTATATAAAAACGTGAAACGGGATATTATTAAAAAAAATAGATTACCTCCCATCTTTGTCCAACCATAGCAATGGGGGAGGTCTTTCCTTATTATCAACAGTGTTGACATTTCCGGATGTTATTTTTTTTCCACTCATCTTTTAATAAGATATACAAGTATATTAGTTTTTTTAGATTTAAGTAAGTAAGTTCTATATTATTATTGATATTTATAAAAAGAAGTTAAAACATTTAACAAGAGATAAAAAATTGGAATACTAATTTATCAATGAATGAATCAATTAAGTACAAACAAATATTTCATCTAAAAAAAATGTGTACTACTGATTGTTATTATCGCCATAAGGATTATCGCCATAAGGGTTGTTGGGTTATTTGGTAATATTGTTGAAATGCAGCTCCGTCCAACCACCAACCAGGAGGTATTTCTTGGGCGAATTGTTCAGGGGCATATCCTTGTTGCGGTCCCCAATAGGCATGATTTGGGACCGTTGTGGTACCGGCGTGATGGGCAATCGCGTTAAGTCCAGGCATGATATAATCTGGACACTGTGGATCCACACTAGCTTGATTGATCAATGCATGCATGCGTTGCCTCACGTGTCCCAACATTTATTGCGCTGACGCCCTCATGGGATTGTCATAAACATTGTTTTCACCGTGTGCAGGGTTGTGCACTCTCGGATGTGTTATGTTTGCATACCACATGGGATAATCCGGAGTGGTACTATCCTGCACTACAGCTTCGGTACCAAGTTGCCCGAGCTGGTAATGATGATTTGCCATCTCGTTCCAATATGCCACTGTAGGCCCGTAAACCTTTTTATAGCTCTTTGCCTTCGCACCCAATTTAGAAAGATTATGATCGAAGTCGAGCGGTGGTGGGGGTACGGACTGAACTCTCCCATATTGTCTTGCAACCCTTATTGGCATATACCCTTCGACGATGTCAAGAAAATGAATGCAACCATGAAATAATGAACCGGGGGGATATGTTGGGGAATAAGTTGCACAGATCTATTCGGGGTGAATATTTAAATACAAATTTAATTCTTTAATTATTACTAGCATGAATTAATCCTATATTAATTCAAATAATAATCCAACAACATATCATGCATATAATAATTCACGTAAAACCTACGCATGCGGAATACTACGAGTTTACTTGAACTTACCTCTTGGGATGTCAACGGTATGGCTGATTAGACTAACTGAAAGGACTTCCCAAGTATTCCCTTAGCCCTCGTTCGACTATCCGGTGGAAGGACTCTTGTGAACGATTTAACAAAAGGAAAATAAAATATGTTGCACCACCTTTGTGGATTTACTAATTTTTCCAGCACATGGAATTGTACTTGGGAATGAAAGAATCATCCCCTATTTATAGAGACTAGGGTGATCGAAATTTTGTGATAAAAATAATGTGGAAAAATCTTTTCTTGATCTCCAAGAAATCTTGAATATATCTCATATATTCTTTTTCCCATAATTATAATATTCCACAAAAATCCCACCTTCTCTATTCTTATGGATTTTCGAAAATAAGGAGGTCAAGAATCCAAGATTTGGATCTTCTTGAATTTATGAGATATTCTTGTATTTCAAGAAATACATATCTTCCATAATATATTTTCAAGAAAATCTTTCTTGCCCTTTATTTTCTAATTTTTCAAAAATTTCAATATAGATAACCCAGTGGGAGATTTCTTGAATTTAATGAGATAATCTTGTATTCCAAGAATACATATCTTCATTCCATAACAAAATTCAAAGAAAATATTTCTCCCAACATATCTATAAATTTCGAAATTTTAGTTGGAAAAATAAGCAACAAAAATTATTTTATTTTAATCACCTTTTCAGTTATTGGATTATTTCTTGGGCTACTCAGGGGGCCTTTAGGAGAATTAAGATTGGACCTTCTAATGGACCTTGAATATCTAATATTGAGCCACAATATTATTCAAGCCCATAAATATTAATTAATCCCACTACATAATTAATATTGCACTATCCATCTTAACCCATATTACAGTCAATATGGCTCCCGGTCATTATTTCCCGTGTTTAAGATTATCTAGCCCATTAATTAATTCAAGCCACTGAAATAGTTTTCCATTAATTAATATATTTTATCCTTGGTCAAGGAACTGTTCAACATTATTATCCATACCGGAAACTAATTCCACTTGCAAGATTTGGTATGATAAAGCTTATGAACCTCTCAAGGGGGCAAATCGAACAAGCGTACTTGCACACGATTCTTCGTATTAAATCTTAGCAATCACATGTGACTGATAATATTGCTCAAGATAAAAAGTATTGAATCTCACTGATTCGCTACCCATGATAAGTCAAAGCAATAGTTACCAATCTCACGTGATCCTATTTAAGGGACAAAGGATAAGAAATAACGAACCACTGAGGTCTAATTCTTCCTTGTTTAGTTCTGAAGAATTTATCCTCCTATAGGTCCTATTTAGTGCATCAGTCATGCACTAGTGTAATCTCTTGGTCAAGACAAGCCAATCTGAGCCTTACACTTCAACCTTTCACGATGGGTTGTTCATTTCCATCTAGGTCGTGAATAGCGTACTTTTAGTTACAAGGGACTGTTAATTTAATCTTCTGTGATCTGGTATCACTAAATTAACTACAATGTAACACATACGACATATTGAACAGTTATGCATTAAATATATGTAACATTCGATAATATTTAAAGCATCAGTGATAAACAATTTATTTCAGTAAATAAGTCTGAAAATTCAGTTTCGATTATACAAAGTAAAAAGCATACTTTCTAGTATAATCCCAACAGGATAGTCGATGGATTGTCGTATGGAGTCCAATTGACCTATAATGTAAGTGAAATATTTGTATAAGACATTTTTTTAAGGTACTTAAATTATAAATGACGTTATTACAAGTAAGATGTATTGAGAATGAGAAGTATACATGACTCGACGAATAATTATCCAGGAGTTTGCGATAATGAACAAGATCTCGTGTGTTGGAACTGAATGTTTGGGACCTGTTCCATTGCAATACTCTTGGTGTCGCCGGGTTATAATATGGAGCTTCAATGCGTTTGTGCAACTCATTGAAGTACTCGTATATCCAGCACTGAAAAATTTAAATGAGTTTTGAGTTATTATATGTAACAATATATTTATAACAGTATACTAAATATGATTTGAAATATTATTGAAATTGAATTATGACCTCAAGTATCGTTAAGCAACCCGAAATCTGTGCCACATCACATCTGGATGTTATTCCCAGCTGGCGATATAAATAAGCCAAAGCTGCAGCTCCCCATGCATATTGAGGTACAGAATCGAGATTCCCCAACACCTGTAGATAATCTTTGGGGACAGAATCACGTGTTTTATCTACAAAGAGTGTAGTCCCCATCAAGTACCATAGGTAACCTCGAGCAATAGATACATTGTCGAGGTTCTCACCGATACACTCGCTGTGTATGTTCTCAAGGGGTGTGCTGTTGGGATTATACTGGAAAGTATGCTTTTACTTTGTATAATCAGACTGAATTTCGGACTTATTTACTGAAATAAATTGTTTATCACTGATGCTTTAAATATCATCGAATGTTACATATATTTACTGCATAACTGTTCAATGAATAGTATGTGTTACATTGTAGTTAATTTAGTGATACGGATCACGAAAGATTAAATTAACAGATTCCTTATAACTAAAAAGTACACCATTCACGACCTAGATGGAAATGAACAATCCATCGTGAAAGGTTGAAGTGTAAGGCTCGAGATTGGTTTGTCTTGACCAAGAGATTACACTAGTCATGGTGATGATTTGAAGAGGACCTCTGAGGAGGACAAATTCTTGAATCGAACTAGGAAGAATTAGACCTCGATGTTCGTTATTTCTTAATCTTAAATCCCCTTAAATAGGATGGGTGTGTGGTTAGTAATTATTGCTTTGACTTATTACGGGTAGAGAATCAAGGAGATTCAATACTTTATATCTTGGGCAATATTATTGGTCACATGCAATTGCAAAGATTTAATCTGAGGAGAATCGGTAATGCAAGCACGCTTGTTCGATTTGCCCCTTGGGAGGTTCATAAGTTTTATCATACCAAATCTTGCAAGTGGAACTAGTTTCCGTTAATAATTTTGAACCGTTCCTTTACCAAGGATAAAAGAAATTAATTAATGGAATGCTATTTCAGTGGCTTGAATTAATTAATGGGCTAGATAATCTTAAACACGGGAAATAATAATCGGGAGCCATATTAACTGTAATATGGGTTAAGATGGATAGTGCAATATTAATTATTTAGTGGGATTAATTAATATTTATGGGCTTGAATAATATTGTGGCTCAATATTGATAATTCAAGGTCCATTGGAAGGTCCAATCTTAATTCTCCTAAAGGCCCCCCAAGTAGCTCAACATAAAGTCCAATAACTGAAAAAGGTGTTTAAAAATAAAATAAATTTTGTTGCCTATTTTTCCTCATTTTTTGAAAAATATGAATAAAAGGGGGAAAAAGATTTTCTTTGAATTTTGTTATGGAATGAAGATATGTATTCTTGGAATACAAGATTATCTCATTAAATTCAAGAAATCTCCCACTTGGTTATTCATATGGAAATTTTTAAAATTTTTAAATATAAAGGGAAAGAAAGATTTTCTTGATTTTCTTGAAAAGATATTATGGAAGATATGTATTTCTTGGAATACAAGTATATCTCATAAATTCAAGAAGATTCAAATCTTGGTTTCTTGTTCCTATTATTTTCAAAATTTGCCATAACAAAAGAGAGTGGAATTTTTATGGAATATTTTAATTATGGAGAAAAGAATATATGAGATATATTCAAGATTTATTGGAGATCAAGAAAATATTTTTCCCCCTATTTCATATGCAAAAAATCGGCCACCATCCTCTATAAATAGGGGATGAATGTTTCATTCCCAAGTACAATTCCATATGCTGGAAAAATTAGTAAATCCACAAAGGTGGTGCAACAAATTTTATTTTCCCTTTTGTTAATTGTTCGCGAGCTTCCTTCCACCGGATTGTCGAGCAAGGACTAGGGAATACTTGGGAAGGTCTTTTGGTGTGTTTCAATGACATTGGGAATGTGTTTGCTAAATGTGTTTATTTATTTACTTGGGAATGTGTTTGCTAAATGTGTTTATTTTCGCTGTTATTAAACCTTTTTTGCTTACTGGTGAAAACTCTACGGGTTTACGTGAACGTACCTCTAGGGATGGTAGTGAATTCGGTTGGACGGACTAACCAAAAGGACTTCCCAAGTATTCCCTTAGCCCTTGCTCAACTATCCGGTGGAAGGACACTTGTCGAACAATTAACAAAAGAAAAAAAATAAACTTTGTTGCACCACTTATGTGGATTTGCTAATTTTTCCAGCACATGGAATTGTACTTGGGAATGAAAGAATCATCCCCTATTTATAGGAGAGAGGTGGTCGATTTTTTCAGTAGAAAACCAATGTGGGAAAAGACTTTTCTTGATCACCAAGAAAACTTGAATATATCTCCTATATTCTTTTTTCCATAATTAAAATATTCCACAAAAATCCCACCTCCTCTAATTATGGATTTTTCAAAAATTAATGATGCAAGAATCCAAGATTTGGATCTTCTTGAATTTATGAGATATTCTTGTATTTCAAGAAATACATATCTTCCATAATATCTTTTCAAGAAAATCAAGAAAATCTTTCTTTCCCTTTATATTTAAAAATTTTAAAAATTTCCATATGAATAACCAAGTGGGAGATTTCTTGAATTTAATGAGATAATCTTGTATTCCAAGAATACATATCTTCATTCCATAACAAAATTCAAAGAAAATCGTCCTCCCAACTTATTCATAATTTTCGAAAATTTAGAGGAAAAATAAGCAACAATATTTATTTTATTTTAATCACATTTTTCAGTTAATGGACTATTTGTTGGGCTACTCAGGGGGCCTTTAGGAGAATTAAGATTAGACCTTCTAATGGATCTTGAATATCTAATATTGAGCCACAATATAATTCAAGCCCATAAATATTAATTAATCCAACTACATAATTAATATTACACTATCCATCTTAACCCATATTACAAATCAATATGGCTCCCTGGTCATTTTTTCCGTGTTTAAGATTATCTAGCCCATTAATTAATTCAAGCCAAATAAATAGCTTTCCATTAATTAATATCTTTTATCCTTGGTCAAGGAAAGGTTCAACATTATTATCCATACCCAAACTAATTCCACTTGCAAGATTTGGTATGATAAAGCTTATGAACCTCCCAAGGGGCAAATCGAACAAGCGTGCTTGCACGATTCTTAAGTATTAAATCTTAGCAATCACATGTGACTAATAATATTGCCCAAGATAAAAAGTATTGAATCTCTCCGATTAAGCTACCCATGATAAGTCAAAGCAATAGTTACCAATCCCACGTGATCCTATTTAAGGGACGAAGATTAAGAAATAACGAACCATCGAGGTCTAATTCTTCCTTGTTCGATTCTCAAGAATTTATCCTCCTGTGAGGTCCTATTCAAAGGCATCGTCATGCACTAGTGTAATCTCTTGGTCAAGACAAGCCAATCCAGCCTTACACTTCAACCTTTCACGATGGGTTGTTCATTTCCATCTAGGTCGTGAATGGCGTACTTTTTTAGTTACAAGGATCATTAATTTAATCTTCTCGTGATCCGTATCACTAAATTAACTACAATGTAACACGTCGACTTATTGAATTGTTACGCAAAGAAATATATGTAACATTCAATAATATTTAAAGCATCAGTGATAAACAATTTATTTCAGTAAATAAGTCTGAAAATTCAGTTTCGATTATACAAAGTAAAAGCATATTTTCCAGTATAATCCGAACAATCTCCCACTTATACTCAAAGTCTTCTTTTAAGTATACTACAACATGTCTCACGTAGTCCGTGACATCTAATGTCACCTACACGAACCTAATAATTTCTCCCACTTATACTCAAAGCAGATTGGCAACGGTCTTGACACCCATTCCACCCACATGTCTCTCGAATGTATTCGTGAGGACTCTTTTGTGAATGGATCTGCTAGGCTATCCTTAGACGCTATCTTTGCCACATCTATATCTCCTCTCTTAACAATTTCTCATATAAGATGTCTTTCCTTTAGTGTGCTCGTTTGACTCGTGGACTCTTGGTTCCCTTGAATTTGCAACTGCCCTTAGCAAAAAATGCTAGAAAAATTCGGAACTCCATCCAAGTCCACTAAGAAGGTCTAGAGCCAAAAGTTTCTTTCACCGCTTCACAAGCGATTACTTACCCGACTTCCATGGTTGAGTCGTTGATGCATTTACTTCACACTCGTCCATTTGATGGCTACACTTCCCAAATGGAAACACACTAATAAAAAGGCAGATAATTTACGAATCTAAGTCGGATTGGAAATCCGAGTCCATGTAGCCGATGGGGATTGGAGTATCGACCGATAAATCAACATTCTATCCCGAGTTCTTTTTCGGATACTTCGAATGTTTTTTAATCGTCGTCCAATGCGCTTTCCTCGGTTACTTTTGATATCTTACTACCATGCCTACGCAGCGATATCCAGTCTCGCACACAATTGCACACATAAAAAAGGTTTCCAACGGCACAAGGAATGCCTTTCATGTCATTTATCTCCTTTTTGCCTTAGGGGGACATTTTCTTGATAGATGGATTCCATGCCCTGAAAGGTACGAATCCTTTCTTGAATCATGCATGTTTGAAGCGTTTCAAGGCAGTGTCTATGTATGAAAACTTATGATAACCCGATCATCCTTTTCTTGCGATCTCGAGTGATCTTGATCCCAAGGATGTCCGCTTTCCCTAAGTCTTTCATATCAAACTGCTTTTGAAAACCATGCCCTTACGCCCCGATCACACCTTCACATCGTTCCGGCGATCACAATGTCATCTACGTGCATTATCTAAGAATACCAATGCGATTCACGCTTTTTATACACACAACTTTCAAACTCGTTTTGATCAAACCCATAAGACTTTATTACATGATCAAAACTTTGGTTCCAAGCTCGGATGCTGTTTGAGTCCGTAAATGGACCTCTTGAGCTTACAAACTAGGTGTTCTTAGCCCGCTTCAATGAAACCTTGGGGTTGTTGCATATATAGATCTCTTCATCAAGACTTCCGTTAAGGAAAGCCGTCTTGACATCCATTTGCCGATTTCAAAGTCGAAATCTTGCAGAGAATCGATAAGAGAATACTGGATGGACTTAAGCATGGCTACTGGTTAAAAAGTTTCCTCATAATCGATCCTTCTTTTCCGAGTATAACCTTTTCGCCACTAGTCTTGCTTTTAAAGGTTTCAACCTTCCAGTCCGGTCCTCTTTTCCTCTTATATACCCACTTGCATATAATGGGTTTGACCTCATTAAGTTGTTCGACTAGCTCCCACACTCTATTATGAAACATAGAACCCACTTCCGCTTTCATTGCTGTTTGCTAAGAATCTGCATCCTTATCTTGGAGTGCCTCGTCATATGTCCATGGGTTTGATTCGACTGTCCCAGGAATCAAGTCCGGGACTCTCCTATTCCCATGAATCTCTCGGCCGTCTAACAACCCTCCCACTTCTGACGAGAGGCTCCCCTTGTGGAAAGTATATCGCTTGGTGTATCATCTAAATGACATTGACAATTTGAGGTTTGCCCTCTAAGCTCATTTAAGGTAATCTCACTTCTGGGTTTTCTTTGGTTCATATAGTCTTCTTCCAAAAATCTAAAGTGGGTGAGGATGACCACCTTTCGATCTTCGGGACTATAGAACATACACCCTTTTGTTCCCTTGGGGTATCCTACAAATAGCCTTAATTCTGACCGAGGATCCATTCTCGTCCTTTGTCCAACACGTGGGCGGGACACCCCCAAATTCTCATGTGTCTCATACTAGGCTTGCTGGGTCCACAATTCTTTGGGAGTTTTGGGAACCGATTTGGATAGCACCAAGTTCAGAATGTAAGTCGCTGTTTCCAAGGTATGACCCCAGAACGACTCGGGAAGATCCGCATAACTCATCATTGATCTAACCATTTCTAAAAGAGTTATGTTTCTTTGCTCTGCAACCCCGTTTTGTTGAGGGGTTCCGGGTGCAGTGAGCTGGGATACAATCCCTTCATCAGATAAGTAGTTCAAAAACTCATCGCTGAGGTATTCACCTCCACGATCAGAGCGTTCCAACGAAATGGCAAAGTGTACCATCTTGGCTTCAATGTCAGATGTGTTGCAACACCAACACCAGAACGTTGAGACCGCTACAGACATCATGACTAGTCTTAAAGCGATGTTTCAACATCAGAACCGTGTGGCTCATCAGATCACCATGAGGGACTTGCTCTCTATGAAAATGGTGGAGGAAACGCCCGTAAGGGAGCACGTTCTCCAGATGATGGCTCACCTTAACAAACTTGAGGTACTTGGCGCCGAATACGACATCGAGACCCAAATCGATTTCATGCTCCATTCTCTGCCGAAAAGTTTTGAACAGTTCAGGCTGAACTATCAGATGAATAATCAGAAGTTCTCAATGCCTGATCTATTGCAAGCTTTGGTCTCGGCAGAGGCGATATTGGGGCAAAAGAGCTAAGCCTTGGTGGAAAATGGACCTTCTTCTTCTTCTATGCCAATGGGTGGTAAGAACAAGAAAAAGAACAAAAGCCACAAGCAAGTGAACTCAAGTGTTGCCAAGGGCAAAGAAAAGGTGAAGGGAGGTGGAGGTGAGCAAAAACCAAATTAAAGGGGAGGTGCTTCTGCCAGCGGTGAGTCAGCCTGTTCCAATCCCAAAAGGAATGGAAAGAAAGGTGATTCTCACGCACTAGTTGTTGAAACTTGCTTAGCGGCGTATGCCTCCCATTTATGGGTGGTGGATACGGGATCCACTGATCATGTTTGTTTCACTTTTTGAGGGGGTTCAAGCGGACCCGCAACTTTAGTGGGAGTGAGATCCTCATCACACCGGGCGATGCTACGAGAGTGGTCACTGAAGCGATGGGGGAGAAGTGCACATGTCTTTTGAAGATGAGTTTTAATTTTAAGAGATGTTCTTTACGTTCCGAATTTTAGAAAGAATTTAATTTCGGTTTATAAACTTTACCTTGATGGATATTCGGTTACTTTTGATAAAGTTGTTACCATTTCTCTTTATGATAAATTTATCTGTCATGGAACATTGTCAAGTAATCTCTATACAATTAATCGCGGCACACCACTCACTTAAATGCATCCTATAACACATCAATCAAGCTTTCCGATAAAAGAAAACGTTCATCAGACGTGAATGAAACACTTCTATGGCATCTAAGATTGGGACATATTAATCCAAAGAGGATACAAAGGTTGGCGAAAGATGGTTCACTAGAGTTTCTCCAAGTTGAACCAATTCCAACCTGCTAATCATGTTTGGAGGGTAAAATGACCAAGAGGGCATTCTTGAGACGAAGGAATAGAGCCAAAGAATTGTTAGAAATCGTTCACATAGACGTATGTGGTCCAATGTCAACCAAAGCAAGAGGAGGTTACGAGTATTTTGTCACTTTTATTGATGACTACTCGAGGTACGGTTATATTTTCCTTATGAAGCATAAATCTGAGACCTTTGAGAAATTCAAAGAATTTAAGGCTCAAGCAGAGAATCATAGGGAAAAATGTATCAAGTCTCTACGATCCGATCGTGGAGGCGAGTACCTCAGCAATGAGTTTTTGAACTACTTGTCAGATGAAGGGATTGCATCCCAGCTAACTGCACCCGGAACCCCTCAACAAAATGGGGTTGCAGAGTGAAGAAACATAACTCTTTTAGAAATGGTTACATCTATGATGTGTTATGCGAATCTTTCTAAGTCGTTCTGGGGTCATGCCTTGGAAACAGCGGCTTACATTCTGAACTTGGTGCCATCCAAATCGGTTTCCAAAACTCCCAAAGAATTGTGGACCGGTCACACATGAGAATTTGGGGGTGTCCGGCCTACGTGTTGGACAAGGAAGCCGGGAAATTGGATCCTCGATCAGAATTAAGGTTGTTTATAAGATACCCCGAGGGAACAAAAGGGTGTATGTTCTATGGTTCCGGAGATCAAAAGGTGGTAATAAGCACCCACTTTAGATTTTTGGAGGAAGACTATATGAACGAAAGAAGACCCATAAGTGAGATTACCTTAAGTGAGCTAAGGGGGCTAACCTCATTGCCAACTGTACAAGATGATATACCAAACGACACACTTTTACAACCGGAACCTCATTGTAGTGGGAGGGTTGTGAGACAGCCCGAGAGATTCATGGGGATAGGAGAGTCCTCGGACTTGATTCCCGGACAAGATGAATCAGACCCATGGACATATGATGAGACAATCCAAGACAAGGATGCAGTTTCTTGGCAAAAGGCAATGAAAGCAGAAATGGGTTCTATGGATCATAACAGAGTGTGGGAGCTAGTCGAACCACTTAATGGGATCAAACCCATTGGTTGCAAGTGGGTATACAAGAGAAAAAGGGGACCGGACGGGAAGGTGGAAACCTTCAAGGCAAGGCTTGTGGCGAAAGGTTATACTCAGAAAGAAGGGATCGACTATGAGGAAACCTTTTCACCTGTAGCAATGCTCAAGTCCATCAGGATTCTCTTGTCGATTGCTGCGCATCTCGATTTTGAAATCTGGCAAATGGATGTCAAGACAACTTTCCTTAACGAAAGTCTTGACGAAGAAATCTATATGCAACAACCCCAAGGCTTCATTGAAAAGGGCCAAGAACACCTAGTTTGTAAGCTCATGAAGTCCATTTACGGACTCAAACAGGCATCCAGAGCATGGAACCAATGTTTTGATCATGTTATAAAGTCTTACGGGTTTGATCAAAATGAGTTCGAAAGTTATGTGAACAAAAAGCATGTCGGAACTGCATTGGTATTCTTAGTACTATACGTAGACGACATTCTGCTCATCGGGAACGATGTAAAGGTGTTATCAGACGTAAGGGCATGGCTTTCAAAATAGTTTGATATGAAGGACTTAGGGGAAGCCGGGCACATCCTTGGGATCAAGATCACTCGAGATCGCAAGAAAATGATGATAGGCTTATTGCAAGCTTCATACATAGACAATGTCTTCAAACGATTCAGCATGCAGGATTCCAAGAAAGACTTCTTACCTTTCAGGCATGGAATCCATCTATCCAAGGAAATGTGCCCTAAGACACAAAAGGAGATAGATGACATGAAAGGCATTCCTTATGCTTCGGCTGTCGGAAGCCTTATGTATGCAATGCTGTGTACGAGACTGGATATCTGCTTTGCCGTTGGCATGGTGGCAAGATATCAAAGTAACCCGGGGAAGGAACATTGGATGGCAGTTAAAAACATTCTGAAGTATCTGAAAAGAACTCGAGATTGAATGTTGGTTTATCAGTTAGATAGACTAATCTCCATCGGCTACACAGACTCGGATTTCCAATCAGACTTAGATTCCAGAAAATCTACCTCCGGTAGTGTGTTTTGCATGGGGGGAGGAGCCATGACGTGGAGAAGCGTTAAGCAGAAATGCATCGCATATTCTACCATGGAAGCCGAATATATAGCTGCTTGCGAGGCAGCGAAAGAAGCGGTTTGGCTCAAGAACTTCCTAGTGGACTTGGATGTAGTTCCGAATTTACCTAGCACAATCACTGTTTATTGTGACAATGCCGGAGCAGTTGCAAATTCAAGGGAACCAAGAGCCCACAAGGCCAGTAAACACATTGAAAGGAAATACCATCTTATACGACAAATTGTTAAGAGAGGAGATATAGAGGTGGCAAAGATTGCGTCAGAAGACAACCTAGCTGATCCATTCACAAAGGGTCTGCCTCAGAATTTGAGAGACATGTGGAAGGAATGGGTGTCAAGACCGTTGTTAATCTGCTTTGAGTATAAGTGGGAGACATTATTAGGTTCGTGTAGGTGACATTAGATGTCACGTATTAGGAACTACACGAGACATGATGTAGTATACTTAAAAGCAGACTTTGAGTATAAGTGGGAGATTGTTGGGATTATACTGGAAAGTATGCTTTTACTTTGTATAATCAGACTGAATTTCAGACTTATTTACTGAAATAAATTGTTTATCACTGATGCTTTAAATATCATCGAATGTTACATATATTTACTGCATAACTATTCAATGAATAGTACGTGTTACATTGTAGTTAATTTAGTGATACCAAATCACAGAAGATTAAATTAACAGTTCCTTGTAACTAAAAGTACACCATTCACGACCTAGATGGAAATGAACAGTCCATCGTGAAAGGTTGAAATGTAAGGCTCATTGGTTTGTCTTGACCAAGAGATTACACTAGTGCATGACTGATGCACTGAAGAGGACCTACAGGAGGACAAATTCTTCAGAACTAAACAAGGAAGAATTAGACCTCAGTGGTTCGTTATTTCTTAATCTTCATCCCTTAAATAGGATCGTGTGTGGTTAGTAATTATTGCTTTGACTTATTACGGGTAGAGAATCAAGGAGATTCAATACTTTATATCTTGGGCAATATTATTGGTCACATGCGATTGCTAAGATTTAATACGAAGAATCGTGTGCAAGTACGCTTGTTCGATTTGCCCCCTTGGGAGGTTCATAAGTTTTATCATATCAAATCTTGCAAGTGGAACTAGTTTCCGGTATGGATAATAATGTTAAACCGTTCCTTTACCAAGGATAAAATATATTAATTAATGGAAAGCTATTTCAGTGGCTTGAATTAATTAATGGGCTAGATAATCTTAAACACGAGAAATAATAACCGTGAGCCATACTAACTGTAATATGGGTTAAGATGGATAGTGCAATATTAATTATGTAGTGGGATTAATTAATATTTATGGGCTTGAATAATATTGTGGCTCAATATTGATAATTCAAGGTTCATTCGAAGGTCCAATCTTAATTCTCCTAAAGGCCCCCCCAAGTAGCCCAACATAAAGTCCAATAACTAAAAAAGGTGTTTAAAAATAAAATAAATTTTGTTGCCTATTTTTCCTCATTTTTCAAAAAATATGAATAAAAATGGGAGAAAGATTTTCTTTGAATTTTGTTATGGAATGAAGATATGTATTCTTGGAATACAAGATTATCTCATTAAATTCAAGAAATCTCCCACTTGGTTATTCATATGGAAATTTTCGAAAATTTTGAAATATAAAGGGAAAGAAAGATTTTCTTGATTTTCTTGAAAAGATATTATGGAAGATATGTATTTCTTGGAATACAAGTATATCTCATAAATTCAATAAGATCCAAATCTTGGTTTCTTGTTCCTATTATTTTCGAAATTTGCCATAACAAAAGAGAGTGGGATTTTTATGGAATATTTTAATTATGGAGAAAAGAATATATGAGATATATTCAAGATTTCTTGGAGATCAAGAAAAGATTTTTCCCCCTATTCCATATGCAAAAAATCGGCCACCATCCTCTATAAATAGGGGATGAATGTTTCATTCCCAAGTACAATTCCATGTGCTGGAAAAATTAGTAAATCCACAAAGGTGGTGCAACAAATTTTATTTTCCCTTTTGTTAATTATTCGCGAGCTTCCTTCCACCGAATTGTCGAGCAAGGACTAGGGAATACTTGGGAAGGTCTTTTGGTGTGTTTTCATCGACGAGACCATTGCCATTCCAAGAGGTAAGTTCACGTAAACTCGTAGCAATTCCGCATGCGTAGGATTTACGTGAACTGTTTAAATGCATGATTTGTTGTTGAATTATTATTTGAATTAATATAGGATTAATTCATGCTAGTAATAATTGTTAGAATTAAATTTGTATTTAAATATTCATCCCGAATAGATCCGGGCAATTAATTCCCCAAGGGGTGTGCTTTGTTGGTTATCTCCCCTACATCCGCATCTCACAACCAATGCATCGTTGGTATGTCGTCTGTTCCCAACGACGGGAAGACCATTTACCCTCAAGCCTAGATTGGAAAAAAGTTATTTTTATTAGAAATGAAATTAATTACTGAGAAAGTACAAAATTTGATGTATTAAAAATGAAGTTCATTTTCAGTTTACCAAGGATAGTATTCACATCGTGGACTGTGATCGTCATCTCCCTGAAAGGCATATGAAACGTGTTTGTCTCGGGGTGCCACCGCTTGACGAATATTGTAATGAGGGGCATGTTGTTGGATTGAAACATGTATTGCCCGAGCCCTTCCAATCCAGAATTTTTAATAAAATCAAAGAGATCATGGCCTTGATTGAATGGATTTGTTGACCATCTCTCAATATATCTCATTCAAGTCTGGGATCCAAGGACCTTCTTAAACGTCTACATATTTTGTACATAAAAATGAACTCGTTAATTTACATATCATAACCGTTTTAAATAACTGATTATAAAAATAGTATTTTACTTACTGAATCGTCCCATATTTTTCTGGCTCTGTGTGTTTTGAAAGCACACAAGACACTTCGATCATTAGGTCCTCCAAGCATGGGCGTCATCGTCAACCAATCATTACGTTGCGAGGATGACGATGACGCTTGTGTCGCCTGCGGAGCACTCTCATATTCATTCTCATTGTGAGCGGAGTGATGAGATGTAGAAGCTTCCGGCAGATTTAAGGAGGACATCAACATATTAAGCTGGGGTGAGTCTAAATTGGGGAATCCGATTGGGGAGTAATTAGGATTAACGTTTGTCATGAAATCAGTATGTACATGTGCAGGTTGTGGAGCTTACTGCACCGGATTAGACAACTCCTCATTATATTGTGGTGCAGCAGGGGTGTTTAGATCGAAGAATGCAGTCCAAGAAAAGGTGGCCTGATCGACATTCGATTGTGGAAATTCAAAACTCGGTTGTGCACTTTCATGTCGTTGTGCATGTTGTTGAGCCAGAACACTTCGATCGCATGCTCTACACAAGGTTGTGCAATCGGGACATACGAGGCGTTGCATACTAAGAAAAAATAATCATTGTTATTGAACTAATACCTTACAGCAAATCAAGTGACACTTTACAACAATTCAACTAATAAGCTTTGATGCATTAAATGGTGGATTAGTGTTTTGATTACGTGTTAGTATACTTGACGGAAATAATTTGTCATGCATATTTGGGCGAAAATTTCATTTTGTTCCGAAGTTGAATCAATTATTTTCCGAATTTGTGAAATATAAGACAAAATTTTTCCATTAATTTATAATTTATATTTTTTAGAGTAATTTTAGAATTTTTAGGTCGATTATTTTAGGTCGATTTTTTAAAATTATTTTTGTACTTACAAATTTGTCATGCATATTTGGGCGGAAATTTCATTTTGTTCCGAAGTCGAATCATTTATTTTCCGAATTTGTGAAATATAAGACAAAAATTTTCAATTAATTTATAATTCATAGTTTTTAGAGTAATTTTAGAATTTTTTAGGTCGATTATTTTATGTCGATTTTTTTAAAATTATTTTTTTTTTACTTACAAATTTGTCATGCATATTTGGGCGGAAATTTATTTTTGTTCCGAAGTCGAATCAATTATTTTCTTCTTTGTGAAGTATAAGATAAATTTTTTCCATTAATTTATAATTCATAGTTTTTAGACTAATTTTAGAATTTTCAAGTAAACATCCTAACTAATATTCATATTTTATATTTTTTATGAATATTCGAATAATTTATATCTAATAATATATATATATATTTTTTTTTTATAAGTGTTGGGAGATGAATTTAATAAAGAAGATTTTGATTAGATCCCAAAACTCCTTGTTGGGAAATATGTAATTTAGTTTTGATGAAAGTTCCAAAACAGATTGTAATAGGACCAGTCAGACCTGTTAGCTGACTGATGACTTAGATTCAGAATAAGATGACCAGCTGAAATGTATAGATAGCTTATGTAAAAGATAAGTCACATATTGAGGGAGAACTCAGTATGTATAGGTCAGGTCGAAGTATCAGATGACCCAGAGAAGGTCAGATGATCTGAAGACTAAGCGCAAATCAGAAGATAAGAAGTCAAGATCAAAAGAAGACAAGAAGACACCAAGACTCGGAAGAACTCAAGACTCGGATGAACCTAAAGACTCGATAACATCAAGACTCGGATGAACTCAAGACTCGGATAACATCAAGACTCGGATGAACCTCAAGACTCGAGATAAACTCAAGACTTCAAAGATCAAACTCAAGACTCAAGACGATCAATACACCGAGGCTCGTAGACACCAAGATCAAAAGACACGAAGACCTACTTTCAAAGAGAAGTCTCCATATTGAAGCTAAGACAATGTGCAACCAAAGACTCAACATGGTAGATCGACCGGCCATTTGATCAAGTCACCACACCGGTGACAATAAAAAGATACACCGCATAAGACGAATCATCTCCAAAAGGAATATCAATCGCCTAACGGGTAAATTCTGAAGTGCCGCCTCACCGGCCAAGGAGAAAGAGACACACGTACGTAAAGAGTCGATAATACGGGATACGACAAGCAGACAAAAAAAGGGCTAATCATGCCGACGCCACGTTGAAAATCGCAAAGATGTCACAATCATATCCTATGACCTACCTAATATAGCCCGAAATTCAAATTGCTTCCAACGGCTTCTTGATTTCGAGGTCTATAAAATGGGATCGTTTCTTCATTTTGAAGAAGAGGTTCAACAAGTAAAAAATGCAAGAACAAACACGAGACATCGCAAAAAAGAAGCTAAAGCTACAAAGAAATCTCCACTACAAGAACACTACATCCAAGATTATTCTTAGAGTGTTCATCCCATAGTTCTTAGCAAGAAATCCTATCCACTAGCATTTTGGCTATCTAAAGCACCAGATAGATTTCCGGTTGGAACCCCAATCATTCTTTACCCAAATGCAAGTTAGGTCAAGTCTCAGAGAGTGAGAACTCATTAAACATCTCTTGCTATCCTCTTTGTAGGATATAAGTCCCGCTGGTTACGTTGTAGAGTGGGAACTCGATAAACATCTCGGCTATCCTGAAAAGGATATAAGTCCCGTAGGTTAAGCTTGAGTGGGAACTCGGTAAACATCTTGGCCATCCTGAAAAGGATATAAGTCCTGCAGGTTAAAGTAGGTTAAGGTTCCCCTGTGTTAAGGGAAGAGTGGACGTAGGACGGGTTTTGTCCGAACCACTATAAAACGTCTTGTGTGCATTTACTTGCTTTCTTATCACTTTACACAAGTCACACAACTGAGTAAAACTGCATACATATTCTAAGTTAAAGATTCAGTCTGCACCAAGCAACTGATCTGATCAGCTTGACACTTCAGTCAACTGGTCAAAAACTGACTTAAGAATCTGATTGATAAAACTGGTTTTTCACACGGGTAAAAATAAACTTCTGCACCATTCAGTTAAACTGACAGATATCAAACTGATCTTCCCTCAGGCACTCAGTAAGATTGAACATCAGTCTAAACTGATACATTAGCACTCTGATCGGGTAATCTGCAGTTCACACATTATCCGCACGAAAAGTTTTGGAAGTCTACTCACCCCTTCCCTCTAGACTTCCACCCTCACAAAACCCATTCGGGACCTACAAGTGGTATCGAGCAAAGGCTTCTCTGGCACCAATCGGCTTTTGAGTATCATCGATTCTTGAGGAAGAATCTTTGTGGTCATTTGAACAGATCTTGAAAAACCATTTTTAAAAAACCTCATTAGTTTTCAAAATCACTCAGCATGGATAATACCTCTGGTATGTATCATGATTTGCCTAAATTTTCAATTGATGAGTATGCAGATTGGGATATATATATGTGCAACCATCTAGGATCGATAAATGCGTAATGATGGAAGTCATCGAACGAGGACCCATCATCATATACCACTTAACAACCCAAAGAATGGAGGAGATCCGGACTTTTGCCACGGGAAGTCTTGTGTGAAAAATCCCAAATTTTGATGGATGCAAGAGAAAGAAAGATGTTCACTCTAGATACAATCGCCAGACATATAATCATGAAAACAATGGATAAAGTCACCAAAGAGAAGATAAAGTATCTCAAAACTGCAAAAGCAATGTGGGATACTCTTTGCCGAGATCTGCCGAAGAAATGATCGGATCAAAGACAGACGCCACAAAATTTAACCGGTGAAGTTCAAAAATTAAAGATGTTGCTCAACGAGACCATCAACGAGCTCGAAGGAGGATCACCATGTCACCAATAAGCTACGAGAACTTGGTAGAGAGATGTCGGACAAAGATATCAACTACAAGATCTTAAGATGTCTCACCAAGAATGGGACATGAAAGTCACGGTAATCAAGGATTGCCAAGACATTTCAAAAATGAAGCCAAGCGAAATTGTTCCTAAACCTTAAAGCTCACGAGTTTGATTTAATCGAAAGAGGACAAGCAGATGAAGATTTAGACGCTTCTTTGAAGCTTCAACGCCTAAATCAATTGGCGCTTAAAGCAACCAAAGAAGCAGATCGAAGGCCACCAACCTCGTTGAAACATCATAAGTCAAGGTAATGCATCACTCGCTACCAAGAAACTTGAAAGAACAAATACTCAGCCTTGGTAAGCATCGGAGATTCTACAAATGACTATCAAAGAAACAGAGGCCAACCGATGCATCATGAGAAAGAACCGTGATCCGATGATCAAGAGATCACACGTAAGAAAAGAAAAGACATGATCCGGACAGATGAGAGAAGAGATAACAGATCCGACAGAAGAAGATCCGACATTATCGAAAGGGAAGTCACCGGACAGATCCTACAGACGGAGCGACCACCGGGTAGAAAGTTCCGTGAGATCGAGGATCATGCTTCAATCGCGATAAACCATGTCACTACAAAGACCGACGCCTCGACTAACTCCCCGCAGAGAAAGAGAAGAGAAACGGAACAAAAGAGAGCAACGCCGAGATAGGAAAAGCCCCGTAGTCGACAATATCCGAATTGATGATTCTTATCCGCCTTTCCGAGGACTCTGGGTACTCATCTCAGAGAAGACTTCATCGATATAGCGATCTTTGCTGACTTCCACAAGCATGAAGATCTCGATATTCTTTCGATGATGATGAAGTCCGCTTAATGGCCAAGGAGGACAAATCGAGGTAACCTCCAAACCTTCGCTTTCAAATTCCACACCGCTATTATTAGCACACCTGCTGGAGAGATTGACTTGCAGCTCTACTCTGAGCAATTGCTTGATGATCTCTCCGGGCAGAGACACTTATACAATAGTGGAAGTTTAAATGACAAGCTAAGGATCGAAATAATCACCGTTAAAGAGAACGCCTCAAAAGAAAGCTACTTGATCGAAATCTCCAAACCGCCGAAAGGTAATCGAGAACTTAACGCTCAAGGTTAAATCTTCTGATCAGGAGAAACAGATCAAAGATCAGCTAGCAATCAACAAACAACAAGCTGATGATTTCAAAATCCTTCAAGCTAAATTTGATGAGTTATTCCGACTATATGAGAGTCTTAAATCTACTGAGGATAGTCTGCGGAAGAAAATAGAGGTTTTTACAAAATCTTCTAAAACCGTTCAAGAAATGAACACCTATTTTTGAACGCCGACTAACAAGAAGGGAATTGGGTATGAGAACCCTTCTACATCCTCAAAAGCCCCGTTTGATTCACTTCAGAAGGGTGTAATCAAACGAGTCTCTGACAAAGATACACTAAAAGCTAAAATTGTATCTAATAAGGGAAAAAGGCCTGCTGAGCAAGTAAGGCAGGTGCCTAATCAGAAAGGGAACAGAAATGGACCCCAACTGATAAAGCATCAGCCGAGGAATCAAAAAGAACCCGTTCTTCGAAGAGACTCTCAACTCGACAAAGATTAGGTATCGTAAGAGACAACCCATGAGAAGGAAATCTAATCTGAGACCCAATCAAGGTCAGCTGCCTAATAAGCAAGCTATAGGTAAACTGCAAAGACCACCTATGCCAAAAAGATATGAATATTTTGATGGTAGCAGTCGTACCAACCCCTATAATCAGAGATCTAGTAATTCTTGCACTTTTTTACACCGATTAAAAAGAAGACAAAATGTAAAGAAAAATCCCAAGTCTTCTAAGTCATCCAAGGCTCACACTAATAATCATACTAATCAGAAAGCATATAAAGAGACGTATGATTATGTTGATATGTATGGGAGACAAATCAGACCTTCTAATCTTTTCGATTTTCATAGAAGTGCTTTCGCTTTGTGTGGATCCCTAAATCCACCACTAACCCCCCAGGACCCAATTCCAAAGGGGTACCTAAAGCCTGATTTGATTGCAGGTTCGCGTGGGACTGGCCAACAAAGGAGGTGCATGTTGTGTTCGATATAATAATTCATGATTAATCGAACACGTAAGAGCGACACATGTAATATCTATTAAAATAATCATGCCCAATGGACAAGTATTCGCTACTCAGATCAGGAAAGAGGAATTAAAAGAGCCAAGTCGAAAAGACTCAGACGGTTGAAAGGCTCAGATATCCTGAGGGTTAGTATGCTCGCAGCCCAGACATCCTGAAAGGCTCAGATATCCTGAGGGTCAGTATGCTCGCAGCTCAGATATCCTAAAAGGCTCAGATATCCTGAGGGTCAGTATGCTCGCAGCCCAGACATCCTGAAAAGCTCAGATATCCTGAGGGTCAGTATGCTCGCAGCCCAGACATCCTGAAAGGCTCAGATATCCTGAGGGTCAGTATGCTCGCAGCCCAGACATCCTGAAACCCTCAGATATCCTGAGGGTCAGTATGCTCGCAGCCCAGACATCCTGAAACCCTCAGATATCCTGAGGGTCAGTATGCTCGCAGCACAACATTCTAAAGACTCGAGGCATCGCGAAGGGGTCGAGTGCTCGACACTTTCGATATATCCCGAAGACCGAACATCCCGAGGGCTCGGTGTGCTTTCGAGGAGGACAATATTTTAGCATAAACCCACATGGTTAAAGGGGCGAACAAAGCATCCAACCGAAAGCAAAAGATTAATTTGGACGACCAAAAGAGTGCCTTTACGATTAAGTAATCTCCAAGATCAATCTAGAAGACGGTTGGGAACGTGGGCAATATCACGGATTCTTGCATGATCCAAGTCTCCAAATTTCGTGCTTGCCAACCCAGCTCATGCTTGTCAGAGTGCTATAAAAGGAAGAAAAAAGAAGAAGAGAGAGGTTCAGAAAAATTTCCCAGAAAAAGCGACACCCACACAAGAAATTCTCCAGAGAGGTGAGGAACAGAAAAATCTGAGTGATTATCCACACATACAGAAACCCTAACACTCATATGCTAACTCTCCAAATTATCTTCATCTCAGAATCTATTCATCTTCATAAGATGTATCAAATATTGCACGGTAAAGCTCGTAATACCACATCTTGGCTTGGTATGCCCCCGTAGTAGTCATTTCTCGATTTAACCGGGTCAACAAATTCATCTTATTTACAATTTATTTTACACGTGCATGTTTTGTTTGTGAGTCGTTCCCAAATTAGCCACATAATACTCTTCGTAAAAAACGACTCGCGACAACTGGCGCTAGAAGGAGGGTACTTCACCAAGAAACCAACCCATACACAAACCCTTAGTGAGCCGAGGCAGAAAAAAGAAATAAAATGCCTCAATCTAGGAATACACAAACAGAGAGGTCAGGGCAAAGTCGACCTCATGACCGGAAAGAGGCTCAGCGCCAGCCTCATAAAGATCAGGAAGTGGAGATTACCAATCTTGAGGATATTGCAAATGATCCGGCGGCCACAACAAGGGCCATCACTTTCTTGCTGCGAGCGCAGAAAGAGAGGGCTGAAAAAGAGTTGGCAAAATTAGAAACTCAAGAACATGAAGAGCGACGCTCACGTACACCTGATAGCGAGCAAGTTAAAAAGAAAATTGCGAAGCGGGCCAGTAAAAAAGCCGATGACACGTCTGATGATGAACAGCCTCAAGGTTCTAGACCATCAGTGTTTAGACGTTTGAGGCTCTCCGCCAAAGACCGAATCGGCAATAATAGGCGGCAGGATCCAGGAAAGGAACAACCAATAAAAATGCCCGCACATTCAGATCTTCATGATCATCCGCACGCCGAACAAAAATCGGCGGGAACAAAATTGTCTATCCACCATCGATTGGGTAGTCAAGCACGAACTTGGAAAGGGGGACTGCCCCATCACGAGCATGACCCACTGGGTCCTCATGATGGGAAACAACCCCGATCTAAATCTGTCAGTTCCACAAAACTTGCGGAAATGCAAAAAGCCATCGAGGGTTTACAGGCCGACCTGGCCGCGACCAAAGGCCACCCTCGAGCGAGCACAATACCCTGCTCGCCATTGTCACCAGCTATCATGGCGGCTGAAATACAAGAGAAAGTGGCGAAGTCCCGACCGCCAATTCCCATATTCGATGCTGAGTCTGACCCTCATGTCCATCTCAACAAGTACTCAGACTTTATGATCGCGTGATGGGGGCACAGACGAACACAATGCCGATCATTCCCCATGACTTTGGGTGATCGGGCACATAGATGGTTTTCTACTTTGCCAGCTGCGTCTATCACATCTTTCGCCCAATTGGGACAACAATTTCTGTCCCACTTTTCATCCATGTGTGCTCGCCCAGCGCCAAAACAAAGGTTGGCGCATTTCTCCCAACTAAAAGGTGAGTCTGATCGAGCATACATAGAAAGATTTGATAAATGTTTATATGATGGAGCCCCCGTCGAAGAGGATGCTAAGATCCTCGCGGTGGTCGGGGGCCTGACCCTGAATACTGATATGTGGAAGGCCATGCACCAAGACTGGCCGAACACATACTCGTAATCCGAGAGCGAAATACAAAATTATAGCCATGCAAGATTTGCTCGCCCAATCACGATTAGGTCGAGAACCTACAACTAGGAAAGTTTTGAAGAAAGTGATGAATGAAGGGGTACAAACCCCGGACTCATTCAAACCATTCAAGAAAGATCGAAAAAAACGCCTATGAAGTCTTTTTAAGCGTTTAATGAAAACAATCTTTAACCAAATCAGAGATCGAGACATGTTGGAAAGGCCAAGAAGAATCATAATAGATAAACATCGGCTTAATGCTTCCAAATATTATAACTACCATGAGTACATTGGGCACAATACAAAAAATTGTCGCGACTTACTCCGCCAACTTTGGAAGCTATACGAAGATAATCATCTTACCCAATTCCTAAAAAAAGCCAATGACGAGACTCTCGAACGTAAAAAACAAAGATCGAAGAGGTAAGCGAAAAAGTTCTAACAAACATCTGACAGTGATCCCGAAGAATCACATAAGAGGTCTGAGTTACCTAAGAGAGGGCCTCCTACTGTGGGAAGAGGTCGAAAAAGTCAAGAGATTCACATGATACGTCCTGGATATGGTCCAGTGGGTGGATGTTACCAGGCACCAACATTATCGAACAGACGAAAAAAGATGGAGATGCGTGCCATGCAAAGCATCCATCAAGTGAAGGTGGCGAGCACATCAGCTAGCACGCCACCCTCTCACCAAATTATGTTTTCAGAAGACGATCTCGATGGAATCATAACTCCCCACAATGACTCCTTAACCATCAGTGCTCGACTCCTCAGGTTGAAGGTGCACCGCCTCCTGGTTGACACCGGAGCTTATCACGAACATTTTGTTCTTCAACACCCTTCACCGATGGAAAAGCAAGTTGGGGACTTGAGCGATTATATTGAACCATGTGATCATACCATAATGGGTTTTGGGAATGTGTAACCCGACCACATGGTATGATTAGGTTAGGAGTCGAGTTAGAATCAACTCAATCCCGACATCCGATTTAACTAGAATATTAGATTTTGTAATCGTTGATGCTCCGTCAACTTATAACGGGTTTCTAGGTCGCCCGTTTATTCAGGAATTTAAAGCGGCCTGTTCTACGTATTACTACTGTGTTAAATTTCCAACACAAGATGGAACGGGTAGCGTAAAAGGAGATCAGAAGAAAGCTCGAGATTGTTTGCTATCATGTGCACCAAAAAAACAAAATATTGTCAACATGATGGAGCAAACATGGGAGATTGGTGAGTCAAGCCAGCGAGCAAATGCCTCGCCTCAATATCTTCCGACGAACATAAGTCTGACGAGCACAGCTCCTCGCGCGAACACAGAATGTGCGAACACGGAATCCGGGGTGGCAACTCATGCCCCAGATCTCCTTGATCAAATGAATATTGATCAGCCGAACAAGCAAACGGACCTAGAACCTCGCATAGGCTTTGAACCCATGGAGGTTGATGACTAGCACCGGGGGTCCATTCAAGATCCTCGGTGGAAGCAAAAAGAAAGCGAGCAACACCTGTCGAACAACTGGAGTCCATCAACATCGACCCGAACAGACCCGAGTTAGAAGTGTTCATTGGTTCAGAATTACCTGAACCAATTCGAACAGAAATTATTGCTTATCTTCAAGCAAACTTGGATGTATTCGCATGGTCGCACGAGGACATGGTTGGCATTGATCCAAAACATGCATGCCACTCCCTCAACCTTGATCCAATACAAACTCCAATTATCCAGAAGCGCATAAAGTTTAGTCCGGAAAAGTATGCGGCAATAAATAGTGAAATCAAAAAGTTGCTCGATAACAAACTCATTCGAGAGGTTAAATGCCCAAGATGGCTCACGAACCCTGTGCTCGTTCGCAAGTCCAATGGATCTTGAAGACTGTGTATTGATTTCACTGATTTAAACAAGGCATGTCCGAAAGATAACTTCCTGATGCCGCATATTGATTATTTGGTCGATAATACAGCAGGCCATGAGCTTATGACCTTCATGGACGCTTTTGCTGGTTATCACCAAATACCCATGCACCCGGACGATCAAAAGAATACGGCATTCTACAGTGAAAAGAATATGTACTGTTGGCAACGCATGCCGTTCGGATTAAAGAATGCCGGAGCAACATATCAATGTTTGGTGAACAAAATGTTCGACGAACACATCGGCCGAAAAATTGAGGTATATATTGATGATATTGTGGTAAAGAGCAAACATAAGGAAGACCACATCACCCACCTCGCACAAACGTTCGATATACTCAGGAAGTACAATATGAAGCTAAATCCGAAGAAATGCAGCTTTGGGGTTCACTCAGGAAAATTCCTCAGACATATGGTCAGTCAACGAGGGATCAAAGCGAACCCAACAAAGATTCAAGCCATGCTCGATATGCAGGCCCCCAGAAATGTGAAAGAGGTCCAAAAGTTAACCGGACGTTTAGCTTCCGTAAGCCGGTTTATATCACGAACTAGAGACAAATGCAAACCTTTCTTTGATACATTAAAGAAAGGGAAATTCCAGTGGACCGAGCATTGCCAAAATGCATTCGAATCATTGAAGCAGTACCTTGCAGATACTCAGACACTGTCTAAGCCTGTCCCAGGCGAATAACTCTATCTGTATCTTGCTGCATCCGAACATGCAATCAGTGTTGTGCTCGTACGAGCAGAAGGGACCATACACTTACCCATTTAATATGTAAGCCAAGTGCTTAAAGAAGCCGAGCTCCGGTATCCTCCACTGGAGAAATTAACATATGCTCTTGTGATGAGTGTTAGAAAATTGCGACCATACTTTTTCGATCACTCAGTCGAGGTACTGACCACTTTCCCATTGCGCCAAGTCCTCCACCGACCAGATACTGCCGGCAGATTACTAAAGTGGGCGGTGGAGTTAGGACAATTCGGCATTACGTTCGCTCCGCGAACAACAATGAAGGGCCAGGCTATGGCCGATTTCATGGTCGAGTTGACATATCCTCAAATACTCGAAAAAGCTATCGACCAACCATGGCATATGTATGTTGATGGCTCATCAACAAGTTCAAGAGCCGGAGCAGGCGTAGTTCTCATCAGCTCAACCAGGCAAACATTCACAACAGCCATCCATTTTGATTTCCCAGCTACAAATAATGAAGCCGAATATGAAGCTTTGATCGCTGGACTACAGATGGCAATGACAATGGGAATTCAGAGGCTGATGATTTATAGCGATTCTCAGATAATCGTTTATCAAGTGACAGGCGAGTACGAGGCCTGAGGCGAACAGATGGCTCAGTACCAGCAACTAGCGAAAGAGTTGCTCGAGCATTTCAAACAAGTTTTCATAGAATAATTACCACGATTGGGTAATTCGTTTGCTGATGTTTTGGCACGCCTGGCAACAGCAGAAGGAGTGATGAACACAACGGACATTGTGGTCGTCACAACTTGTTCGCCATCAGTTCCCAGAGCTATGATCGCTCAAGTGACAAGCGAACAAGAAACTTGGATGACTCCAATCCTGAGCTACTTACAAAAGGGATTTATCCCCGAAAAATTCCTGTTACTCGCCTCAGACATAATCGCTCGTTATACTATCATAGACGAGCATTTGTACAAAAAGAAGCTTCTCACTTCCATTTGTTGAAATGTATTACTCTGAAGAGGGTCGTGTACTTCCGAACAAATCCATGAAGGAGTATCACGAAATCACACATTGTGGGCTCGCCCCGCTGTAAAAATAATCGAACAAGGTTATTATTGGCAACCCTCAAAAAAAGATTCGCCACAGATGCTTTCTGGCGTGCCACAAAGTGCCAGTACATGCTCCACTTATTCACAAAATTTCACCAAGAATTAGTGTCGGTTTATAGCCCATGGCCATTTGCTAAATGGGGATCGATTTGATCGACCCATTTCCTTCCTACCGCACGCTCGGGAGTAAAATATGTTGTGGTTGCTTAGCTTGATTATTATACTAAATGGGCGTAAGTTCAAGCCATTGTTAAAATTACCGAACAAAGAATGTGGAATTTTGTTTGGAAAAATATCATTTGTCGTTTTGGACTTCCCAATCATTGGTAACCCGATAATCGGCAAAATATTCGATGGAAGTGAATTCGCATGTAATTGTACTGTTGGGGATAAAAAAGCACTACTCAACTCAGATTATCCCCAAATAAACGGACAAGTTGAGGTCGTTAATAAAATCATCAAGCATACCCTCAAGGCCATACTTGATAATTCCAAGGGGGGTGGATGGGCTGAAGAGTTGCCTGAAATATTATGGGCCTATCGAACAACTTTCAGAACATCAACTGTGGAGACCCCGTTTGCCTTGGCATTTGGTGCGAAGTTGTTATACCAAGATAAATCAAGATTCCAAGTCATCGAACAATGACTTTTGGAGAGCACATCAATGACTAGGGCGCCACCCTCGAAAAGCACTGTTAGAAAAAAAAGAATGACGGAGAGGTCGATTTCAAGAATGCTATGTATAAAAAGAGATCAGAAAAGTTCTACAACTCCAAAGTCCGAACACGCAGGTTCAATGTAGGCGAGCTGGTTTTAAGACGGGCAACGGGGGTATCAAGTGGTGTGTTCGACCGAGCATGGGAAGGTCCGTTCAGAATTACATAATGTTTGCTAAACGGGGCCTATGACTTGGAAGACCTGAATGGAGTCCCATTGTCCTACTCGTGGAATGTATCAAATTTGAAAAAATACTATCAATAATAGCGAGCATAGTGTCGGCCGAACAAAATCGCTCACACAGCTGAAGTGATCATAGTTGGCCGAACATAATGGCCGATGTAGCTGAAACGAACACAAATGGCCAAACATAATCAGCCATTCAGTTCAAACGAGTAGGACAATCCTGAAAGAAGGACCTTTATGTTCGACACATATTTTCAAGAAAAGAAATGCTGGCCAGCACTATCGAAAGACAGAAGATACGTGCCAGAACGAGTTGTCAACAGAAGATACGTATCAGAACGAGTTGACAAGTGGTGGCAACCAAGCAAGGACGAGTCAATCTTTAAGCAAGAACCGGCCAAAAAACGACGAACAGATGTCAAAAAGGGGCAAAAAGTAAGAGAGCGGCCCACTACTAGCTATGCCAAAGCACTAGCTTGGGATAGTTCTATAAATAGGGGCATATTGATAGCTGAAAAAAGCAGAGAAAAAACATATGAAGAAGAAAAAAGGAAAAATATTACAATTCTCAGAAGGAGGTTGGTTTAGTATGCCCCTAGACGTAGAAGAATCCAAACTCGATTCAAGAAACATTCAAATTTAATCGAGCATCCGTTTCGATCTGAGCCTTTTTACCCCATATACATCACGCGAGCACGGGTTGAAGCTGCGTTCTTGGGACTCAAGATGCTCGGCAGAGTTATGGTTTCCACTCCACGTTACTCACTGCTTATGCAGTAGTAAGTCATTAGTCCCCTATGCATCCCCAAAATCTCCTCTCCGCTCGAAGCAATATGCGGACGCTGATGCTCAGGCATCTATTAAAGGGGATGGAATGGTGCGAAAATAACGCTTTTGCTCAAGATTTGATATAAGCGGAAGCAGCATGCTCGCCACATGCTCATGTCCGCAGCCTCCCGCATAATCACAGCTTGTCCAGGAGGGACAAAAGCTTATGCTGCTGCTTGAGCATGTTATTGAAGAAGGGTAAACAGGATGATGTGCCACATCCTTGTCAACATCAATTCCGCGGACAAGGTGAGGCCAGTTCGTGTCTACTCAAGACAAGGTTTAAATTCAAAACCCTAGTTTGATATCTATAGTTGTGTAATAGATTAGTCTTCTTCAAATATGAAGGTTGTAATAGAATACAAAGTGTTGCAAAAAGAAAAAGAAAAATATATGTACTTTTGTTCGCTAAGATTTTCTAGTTCAAGCCTATTTGAGGTCGCACCTAAGCCGGACGACCCGAACAAAGACGAACGAGCCCAAGTCTATGTTCACCTGACGAACGAGTTCGTACTCTGATTCCCGCAGCAAAAAGTAAGTAATGGGTACGCAGTCGCAAAAGACGATTCATACTTACAGATACCCATAGCACAAGCGGGTGATGAGTGCGGGGTCGCAGCTAAATAAGACGGCCCTAGTACGAAGTGATCGCACCTAAATAAGACGATCGCGCACCAAGAAATGGGGGTTCATAAAGTAACCCATCCGTCGCACCTTTGAATAAGACGATCAACCGATTGCAAAGTCAATAAGACAATCAAAACCAAAAAAAAAAAGAGCGGCATAGGGCAAACCCAATGTTCGAATTCATTCGGAAGAAAAGGGGCAAAGACCGAAAGCAACAAAATTTACACAAAGCAACAAAGCAAACATCAAGCAACACAAGTATCAATTTTCATCCTCAACAATTATCAAACAATCAGGTTAGAGGAAACAGTTCAGTATGTAATCCATCCATTCAGTTGTAAATATGTTCGAACAAAAGACAAGAAGTCAGCAAAAATTACAAGTATTGAAGACATTGTTCGAACAGAAAGTAAAGAAGACAAAAAATTACACAATGTATGTTCGACAAAACAAAAATAACATCAAGGAGCAAATTCATAATTGGGGGTAGACGGAGAGAGATGTCGAACAAATTGTGCTCAAATTTCAAAGAACAACTCCTTCAGTATGGTCAGGTACTAAATGCTCGCCAGAAGGTACATTCTGCTCGGTCACAGGAGGTCCCCTTTGCTCGGCCTTCACCCGATCGGTCCCGAACTCAGTTTGGAGATCTTGGCCAGCAACACCAGCGGTATTCATGTCTGAGCCATCTTCCTCATCCAGAATCGGATCATCAACTTTGATCCCTTCAGGAAGAATGGAGAAATCACACAGATCATTCAAATCTGACATTGGAAGGTTGCGATCCGGTGGGTTGTCGATCAGGTACTGCTGAAAATTGGATATAAGAGGGGCAATTTGTTCGGCCGTTGGATGCATGGCGAACGACCGGATAAAGATCGGCGAAGGCACAAATGTAAGAGAAGTTGGACATGGAATCAACATACTCATCATCGTGTAACTTTGAATTCTCGAGACCCAAACGAAGTGTTGGTCTCCTCAAAGAATGATGAGTTGTTTGTCGAGCGTGTCCTCTCACTTTCCATGGCCTCGACGCCATTTCGAGAGTCTCTGGCTCAACATTCATTTCCTCCCCGAGCTCTTCATTATACTTGCCACCTCCTCCGGAGTGAATCGCCTCCTCCTTCGCCCGGGCGAGCATCGCCCGAGCCAAGCGAGCATTTTCCCCGAACTTGGCGAGCATTTTCTGAGCCTTACGGGCATCCTCCTCGAGCTTGGCGAGCATCGGCTTGTCTTTGAGGAAGCGTCCCTCGAGCCAACCTCGGTTCATCCCGAGTCTGTTCATTTCGCCCACCTTTTCTTCGGGTAGTTGGCATGGAGGTTTGGCGGACTCGAAGATAAACTTTCAAGGATGACCATAGATTGGCCCCGAAGCACAAGACCCGGCCACGCGATATTTTTCGGGAGTGGGACCCATAGTGAACTCTTCCAGCTCGGTGGTCCATGCTCGAGCAGAGTCTCTCACGCTTTCGAACATGTTCGGAATGCCCGAACCTTATGAACACTGGCGAAAGCGTAGTTTTTCGATTGGGCATCAAGGGCCAACCCCGCTCAACCTACATATATATACCGAGCAAATAAATATAAAAATAAAAGCAATAAATTAACCAAAGGTATCGAGCAAACAAAATGTACTGCGCCACACGAAATGGATCCCATCCCAAGAATGATTTATCCTGGGGACCAAGCTCGATTCAAATAAGTCCATTATCGGGTCCAAAGGAGGTGGAGAAGATGTGCCAACCTCCATTTCAACGATTTAGAAACCGACCTACCACGGAGGCGGCCGCCGACTCACGCCGGTAGTAGGGTTCGAGTCGTTCTAGTTTAATTCCTCGTCAAGATTGCCCGAGCTCGGCCTTCGCCAGTCCGAAGTTTGTTCCTCGCCCCGCCGCCGATTTCCACCCTCAGTCTCTTTATGACGGAGCTTGTTCCCCCAGCCCCTTGCTCACCCCTGAACGAGTACTTTTTGCGCCGACTCGATTCCCAGGGCTGGCGGATCGGATCGGCTTGCCTTTCGCCCACTCTGCCTTGTTCACGAGCCTCCCCGCCAGCCTGGAATCCGAAACAAGCTCCGCCTTTTTTTTGAAATCATCTCAATATGTTCAGATGTACTCACAACAATGGTCACAGCAGGGAAAGCTATAAACAAAACAATTCATTATGCACAAACGGATAACAGCGAGCAAAATGGCATAAAGCTTATACAAATAAAAGAGGCAATCCTTACCAGCGGGATTAACAGCAACAAGATGATGAGGGGGTACGAATAGACCTCCTTTCTTCCTCTGATCGGCGGTATTCAGAGTTCTCACAGACCGTTCCGAGCGAGACTCCAGATCAATTTGCCAAACGCTGCTAAAATAGCCGTCGTTGGTCTCCTTATCCGTCGCAGCTGGAATCCCTGAAATAAAAAGCGAGTTAAAATCAGTTCAAATCGAAGAACGAAAGACACAAAATCACTTACTTCGGTACACCCCGAAGTCAGTGGGGATGTCTAAACGAGCATTTGGTTCGCTTCCAGAGGCCGGGCTCTTCTAATCGCCCCCAACGAACCAAAACTTTTCCTTCCAATCACTGATTTTGTTCCTCACATCCTCAATGATTTTGCACTTGGCATTAGCTTGCATGAACAACCACCCATGTTCGCCCCTCGGACGGGTCAAGTGCACCAATCGAGCAAGTTCAGCTGCTGAAGGATAGTATCTTGGCTTCATCTTGCCAAACATAGTCAGGAAACTTATAATCATATGCCACCCATTCAGCTTCAGCTGCGTGATGGTAATGTTCCATTCCACGAGCAAGCGGGTAATGGCCGGATGGAGGGGAAATCGAAGGCCAACTTCCATTGTGTCTAAATTCACAGCGACACAACCCTCAAGGGGTTGGTCGGCCCGCTCATCAGGACCCGGTGCCCAGAAAAAGACATCTTTTGGGGCTTCATAATTCATATGCAGCCGAGTGAGCATATCTGCATCAATTACGCTCGCTATCTTGCTCGCTGGGTACTCATTCTCAACCCTAATCCTATGAGGTTGCTCGGGCCAATCAAAACTATAACGAGCATTATACTCGTTATATGTTGGACTATGAGGGACACCAACAGGTATATCAAGCTCAGAATTTTGCTCACCAACTACCCCTATGTTCGATTCGGTTATATTTACACCCATCAAAATTTCCCCCCTCACAACATCGTCATTCCTATCTACATCGACATTATCAACAGCCCTAGACCCAATTTGAATTTGGGGCAAAGAATTATCACTTGAATCGTCCAAAGAATCATTGCGGACCAACTCCCTATCCAATTCATTTAGGGCTTCATCGGAATCAGAGGAAAGAACTACAAACGGTTGCCGAACTTGCCAACGAATTCCTGAACCCGAGACATTCGTCTCTGGCGCATTTACGTCACCACGGGGGATTCTACTGACAGAGGGGGAAGAAGAGGAACTATGGTGGTCTGATTCTACGGGAACAGAAGAATTTGAACGAGAGGCCATAATCACAATTAGAGAAAGAATGCAATTTACGAGTAAAATTCTTCACGGAATGATGAAGCCCTCGCCGAAATTTTTCGAACCACGTAAAAGATTGAAAGATGTGAGGCAAAAAAGAAGAAGGAAGGAGAAAAGGGTTTAAGGCGGAGAAACGAGGTATATATAAATATTGATTCAATTTCAAAAATCCAAGATGAATCTGAAACGACGTCAACTATGGCCCAATAAGATTTTAACGACGGGCCCCTGTTGAATACAAAAAGCCCAATTTTACGGGGTATTGTTGTGTTCGATATAATAATTCATGATTAATCGAACACGTAAGAGCGACACACGTAATATCTATTAAAATAATCATTCCCAATGGACAAGTATTCGCTACTCAGATCAGGAAAGAGGAATTAAAAGAGCCAAGTCGAAAAGACTCGACGGTTTGAAAAGGCTCGAGATATCCCGAGGGTCGGTATGCTCGAACCCGACATCCCGAAAGGCTCGGATATCCCGAGGGTTAAGATGCTCGCAAACTCGATATCCCGAAAGGCTCGATATCCCGAGGTCAAGATGCTCGCAGCCCCGATATCTCGAAAAGCTCGATATCCCGAGGGTCAAGATGCTCGCAGACGGTGACATCCCGAAAGGCTCAGATATCTTGAGGGTCAGTATGCTCGCAGCCAGACATCCTCAAAACCCTCGATATCCTCAAGGTCAAGATGCTCGCAAAGACAACATTCTCAAGACTCGGGCATCTCAAGGGTCGAGTGCTAGACACTCGATATCCCAAGACCAACATCCCGAGGGCTCAATGTGCTCGAGGAGGACAATATTCCAAAGATAAAACCGACATGGTTAAAGGGGCTAACAAAGCATCCAACCGAAAGCAAAAGATTAATTTGGACGACCAAAAGAGTGTCTTACTGCACAAGTAAGCTCCAAGATCAATCTAGAAGAAGAAGTTGGGAACGTGGCAATATCACTGGATTCTTGCATGATCCAAGTCTCCAAATTTCATGCTTGCAACCCAAATTTCATGCTTGTTTGAGTGCTATAAAAGGAAGAAAAAAAGAAGAAGAGAGAGGTTCGTAAAAAAATTCCCGAAAAAAAATGACACCCACACAAGAAATTCTCCGGAGAGGTGAGGAAACAAAAAATCTGAAAGTGATTATCCACACATACGTAAACCCTAGCACTCATATGCTAACTCTCCAAATTATCTTCATCTCAGAATCGATTCATCTTCATAAGATGTATCAAATATTATGCGATGTAAAGCCTCGTAATACCACATCCCGGCTTGGTATGCCCCCAGAGTAGTCATTTCCTATTTAATCCGGGTCAACAAATTCATCTTATTTACAATTTATTTTACACGTGCATATTTTGTTTGTGAGTCGTTCCCAAATTAGCCACATAATACTCTTCGTAAAAAATGACTCGCGACAGTGCACAAGCAACTATCTGGTACATCGATAGTGGATGCTCAAGGAACATGACAGGAAGCAAATATCTCCTTAGATCTTACAAAGAACAAGAAGGCCCACGTGTACTCTTCGGTGATGACAACTTTGGTTTTACCAAGGGATTCAGAACCTTAGAGAATGATGATGTACAAGTAACTGGAGTCTCGTATGTCGAAGGATTGAAGCACAATCTACTATCAGTATCACAATTCCACGACAACGGATTCAGCATTGAGTTCTCGAGCGACAAGTGTACGATAAGGAATCGAGCCACTCAACAAATCTTGCTAACTGGTTCATGGAAAGGCACGATCTACATAGCAGATTGGAACAGTTGCCCCAAGAATACATGCTTAATTGTTAAGAGTTCTAAAAGTTGCAGTTGGCTCTGGCATAAAAGATTAAGTCATCTGAACTTCAAGACTCTTAACAAGATCGCTAGGATGTCTTTGGTTGAGGGACTTCAGAATGAGATATTCTCCAAAGATCAGACATGTGCCGCATGTCAGAAGGGAAAACAAGTTAAAGCCTCATTCAAGGGAATACCAGACCCGGCATCCAAAGAGAGTATTGCAAATCGCTCCATATGGATCTATTCGGACCGATTCGCCAAATCCCTCGATGGATTTAAATATACTCTTGTAATCGTGGATGATTATTCCAAGTTTACTTGGGTTGTATGCTTATACAAGAAGAACGAGACAACGACTAAAATACCCAAACCGCTCAAAAAAGCTACAAAATGAGAAGGTGTCGAGATAGTAAAGATCGATCGAGATAAAGGTATGATTTCTGAATTCCTTTATTACTGATTTTTGCACTGAGTTTGGTATACAGTATGAAACGTCAGCTGCAAGAACGCCACAACAAAATGGAGTAGCAGAACGGAGAAACAGAACACTCAAGGAAGTTTGCTTTTACTATATTAAATTAAACATGCCACACCAAGCCGTTTACAAGGCGTAGCAATAAACACAAAGATGTCATACTCGTAATGATGTTCTCCGACTAAGACTCACTTCAAAACACCTTATGAACTGTGGAAAGACGTAAAACCTCGTGTTTCATACTTCCATGTTTTTTTTTGGTGTAAATGTTTCATTCACAACAATGGGAAAAAGTCGGTTGAAGACTTTTGAGGCCAAGTCAGATGAGGGTATATTCTTAGGATATTCCTCATCCAGCAAGGCTTTCAGAGTTTACAACAAACAAACTCTAGTTGTGGAAGAAACACCACATGTGGTCTTTGATGAGACATCCTCTGAACAAGAGAAAGTCACCTCGAGAACAAACGTGCCGGATCAACTGCTTTCGACACGCAGAAAATGGATCGGCTAAGCATCAAGGAGAAAGAAGTTTAACACGTAAAAGTGTACATCCTGAACTTGATCTTGCTGATTCAACAGTCAATCGGACCCAAAGGTACGACAACCGCCGTGAAGAAGTTGTTACAAATTGAGATAAGATCAACCGAACCATCTCGTTCGGGGGAACTTCAAAGTTCCTATGAATAGACTTGACAGACATGATAAGTCCAACATCACCGAGACATGTTCTTATCAAGTGGATCATAATTACGCACCACTCCCAATCACTAGTAATGAACTATCGATATGGATGATGTTCTCCAAAACAGACTTTTATCGAATGTAAGGACTGGATTACCACCATCCAACTGACGATTATCGAAGACCCATCCGATAAAGTCAAAACTAGACATCGATTGGTGAAAGTGCCATATCTTGTTGTTATCCGACTATGAAGGAACCAACCACGAGAGGAAGTTTCTACAAGACGCAAGTCGGATTCTAGCCATGCAGAGGAGCCGAAATAGATTCGAGAGAAATCAAGTTTGGAAATTGGTGGACGTAATCAACTCATCAAGACGTAATTGGCACAAAGTGGGTATTCAAGAACAAGAGAGATGAGAAAAATGTCATAACCAGGAATAAGGCAAGACTTGTTGCTAAGGGGTATTCACAATCAGAAGGAATTGATTATGATGAGACCTTTGCACCAGCCGCCGCCTAGAAGCCATTCGATCAAGCTTTACGGCATATCTTCCCACGAGGGTTCACTGTGGTATCGATGGATGTAAAGAGTGCATTCTTAAACGGGGTACTTGCAGAGGAAGTTTATGTCGAACAACCTCCAGGCTTTGAAAAAGGCAACCAAGTGCACCGTTTAAGGAAAGCTCTTTAAAGACTGAAACAAGTTCCTCAAGCTTGGTATGATACACTCTCTCAGTTCTTGACAGACAACGGGTTCACTAAAGGAACGATGGGATGTAACCTTATTCGCAATAGAAGATGGAGAAGATATTCGATGGTTCGGATCTCACGGGACGACATTATCTTCTGGATCTCCCAACAAAAGGTTATGTGAGAAGTTCAAATAGTTGATGCAAGGGAAATTCGAGATGTCCATGATGGGTCAGATGAATTACTTTCTGGGACTACAAGTCAAGCAGAGTTCAGAAGGGATATTCATCTGCCAGGCAAAGTACACAAGGAATCTACTAGCAAAGTTTGGAGTTCAACACTGCAAGGAAGCCAGAATTTCAATGATGACCGGATTCAAGATGGATCCGCATTTAAGATGGTCGAAAACTAATCGAAGAAGAGTATAGAGCTCTAATGGATCTCTACTATACCGACCGCCAAAGAACCGCACATTACTTTTGCGAAGAGGGTGTATGTGCCAGATTTCAAGCAAATCCAATGCAAAGCCACATAGAAGCAGTTAAGCGGATTCTCAAGTATCTGAAGGGGACTGTAAACCTCGGATTATTTTACCCATCAGATGACAATCTAGAGCTTAGTGGGTATTCTGATTCAGACTACGGAGGTTGCAGAATCGACAGGAAGTCAACCTCAGGTTCATGTCAGTTTCTGGGAAATAAACCGATCTCTTGGTTTTCGAAAAGCGGAGACATCGCCATGGCATCTACTCTTCAAGCGTAATATATGGGCTGCAGAAAGTTGTTGTTCCCAACCGCTCGCTAAGTCGGCAATGAGGGATTACAACATCGTAGATAAGAACGCACCTATATTCTCAAGATGTAATAGTGCTATTGCAATCACTCGTAATCTGTTCTACATACAAGATGCAAGCATGTGGATGTCGACACCATTTTATCGAGATCATGTTGAAAAGAAGAATATCGGGATGGAAAAGATCCATCTTGACAAGCGTAAAGTCGATATCTTAACCAAGCCACTAGCCGAGATCGATTCGAGAGTTATGAACGAGCTAGGGCTTCGGATCTTGGAGAAAATGCACCCGATATGGTCAAGGATTGATCTCCGTATTCGGGTTGGTTAAAAGACTAACCAAGGTTAAGTGGAATCAGTTGAGTTAGGAATCTCAACCGATCGTACGACGACGACGAGCCAATCAAAGTTCGGATAGGAAGCAGATCGAAAGTCGAGAGGTAGCCGATCCGAAGTTCGCATAAAAGGCGATCGATTCAAGATATATCGACAAGGGGGAACTTATCGATTGGAAGATTACTTTATAAGCCGATTAAAGTTTGCGAATCAACAAGCAAATCAAGAGTAAAGCTACAGATCGCATAAGTCGGAAGAAAACAACACAAAGAATGGAATAACAGTTTTTCATTGATAAAGACCAAGGTCGATTACAAGTTACAAGTGATATCACAAGATTACAATGCTACATCTATCTTCAAGTGGTATTACAAGTACAAGAAGACCCGAGGTCGATACATAAACCATCGACCCTAAGACAAACCTAGGCAGGGAAGGAGAGAGAGATTTTAAGAGCTAATGCTCTCGGACTCTCCGACCCGGGGGGTAGCAGAGAACTTCTAGAATCTGAAGCCCGCCTTAGAATCTTGGAGTGAGAAGCGAGAGCGGCGTTGAAGGATCTTTAAGCTAGGGAGCCCTTAGACCTAAAATCAATGGGCTCTCCAAATTGTTAAATGGGACACAATGCCCGTGTTTGGTCACAAAGAGCATATGGCCATGAGTGTCTCATATGTAAATATTGAGTTTGATACACTATTGTGCATATCAAACTCATGTTTTGTTTCGAACTAAGTCCGTTGATGCTAATACCGCTATCTCGATAAGGCGCAAAGGTGCATACTGGTTAGGAGAAGTGTTTTCATTTGCTTAGCGATCCGCCTCCATGGTGGTAAAGAAGCTTAACATTGATCGTATGTGAAATCATAGATGACGAAAGCGAAGTGAAAGGAACACACACAGGGTTGATCTCGAGAAGTTGTTTTCATTAGAAAAGGGCTAAAGGTTCCCACCGGAAGTTTCAATTTAAATAAGGAACTCATCGGAAAAGCATGAAGGATATGCTAAAGAAGATGAAATGGTTTATGATTGTGTTGTTCGCCTAACACCCCAGGCTATTTATAGAAGGAAATTAGGGGTATAAATGCAAATTTTATCGTCTCAGAAGATCTTAAGTGAAATTTGCATCGACAATGCGTTTGGAACACGCGGCTAATGGTTGGATGAGTTAACGGTGTGATTATCTATGCCATTATTACGGAATGTCAAATCGCGCCGATTTGGGAATCGAGGCGACTTTTGGACTCCCCGAAGTTAAAGCTTTGGCGGGAGTTGACCTCAGTTAATGCGAGATTATAGAAGAAAACTGAAGGATGAAGTTTTTCAGAAAAGAGGATCAGATAAGTGGCGAAGCGTTACATGCAAAGAATCTGATCAGATAAGCAAAGATATTGTTGGGAAATGCATGAGGCAAACATCAGATATGACAACAAAGTACTAGATCAGATCACCGTGGTAACTGATTGATTACAATATCAATCAGTCAGATACGCTCTCTTATTTATCTCTTTCTGAATATCTTTATATGCGTTATTTATTTTATTTGATTTATTTTACACTATTCATGACGCATGCCCTGCAAAGCTTTTAATGCGGACCTGAAAATGTTTTCAAAATGTTTTTATTATGATTTTTCGAGTTCGGAAAACGAGAAGACTATTTTTTCTCAACCGTGTGATCAAAATACTTTTTGGCCGACTAATCTCAGCCATCGATTTCAAAACACGGATACTTGAGTACTTTGGAAAGTTGTGCAAAAAGATTTTCCGTCGTTTTCTACAAAATCAAATTTTTTTCTCAGAAAACCGCTTTCCACTACTTCGTCTTCTCAAAATTCTGAAAAGATCACTTTTGTTTAAAATTCTTTGAGAATTACCTTCGAAATCATTTGATTCTACACTTCTGATTTTAAAATCCTTTGAATCAATTACTGGTAATTTCTTGTTTTAAATCATTTGCATGATCTAGAATTCTCTATGGTACCTAGGTTTACAAGTTGTATTTCTGTAATTTATTCTATCTAAACGCTTATTTGCAACATTGATGCTGAATCCTTGCTAGTTTGGATGAATTTATTGAAATATCTTACTCAAACTAAACATCAATCTGCATATCTTATAGAAATGGCACATTTTTTTTCAAGACCGGTACAAGGGAAAAAGTACTGCAATTTTGCATCGATGAAGAAAGACATCATTGATGAAAAGTACGTCGTCTTCAACATCACCTCAGATCCGAAATCGCTGGAAATTCGGTGGTTAAGAGCATGGATCGGAACGATATTGCTCTACTCATCGTAACATCGTTCACACCCATGAAACCACCGGAGTTTCTTTACAATGATTGCGACAGATGAAGACAATGATCTTTGCTTACGATTTCTTCCGTTGGCGGAATGGAAGTCCGAGTGACGAATAACTATCTACAGAGGATATTCGGACTAACTCGAGGAAGCATCAATCCAGAGACCTACACAACTGCTGTAGGAGAAAAGGAGTTTCTTGAAGCCGAGCTGTTGAGACCAGCAAACAAGGAGAACACGACAAACGTCAAAGCCTCCTATCTGAAAAGAAAGTATCGCCTTCTTCTAGAGATCATTCAGAAGGTGATCATGTGCTCAACTTCTGACCTTGATGCGGTTACTTCATACAAGATAAGTGTAATGGCTTTTTACAATAATCAAGAAGGCTTCTGACATCGATTGGTTGGGTATGGTCAAAGCAAGACTTAGAAAAGACTCGGGAAGTTCGAAATGACCCGAGCAATGAAGTGTGCTTATCTTCGAAGTGCTCATTCATACACAAAATCTCTATCATTCTGTCAGATAAGCTGCCATAGAATTATGAATGGAACGAGAATGGAGCAAAGATTTATCAAGCAAAGCACAAGGCCGTATTGGGAAAAGATGAGTCCCTACCTGGACAAGCTGATGAGGATCCAACTCCTTATATGCCCAAACCCAAGGGAGAAAAGAAAGGAAAAGATAAGGCAATGCGTGAATGCGCAAGTGCGTGAAAAGGCCATTCAAGAGAAGAGGTTAAAGAGGAAGGATCGGCCAAGAAACCAGATGCTCAATGAACGCCGGAAGAGAGTCTCATCTCCTCTGAAAACTGCTCCAAGTTCTGCCAAGCAAGCCAGCAGAATAGAGGATCTGATGCATGAAAGATCAGACGAAGAGATAGCAGTCCGTTCTGAGCCAACTATCAGAGAAGTACGGGAAGAACAGATGATCGCAGCAGAAGGAGAAAATCCATCGGGCGACGTAAGTGGTGCAATCGAGGAAGAATCACCATCTGATTCTCTGCCTCTAACCAAGATCTTCCAGAGAGCAAGATCGCCAACGCCCACTTCCAAATTACCATCACCCTCTCCTCAGAAATCATCACCTCCACCTTCTCCCCACAAAACCTTCTCTCCCTCACCCTCACCTCTCAGAACAAAATCTCCCACACCACCAATCAATGAACCCGTTCAGGAAACTGAACACCCTCTAAACGCTGAAAACGAACCTGAACAACAAACATCCCAATCCCCAATCCAGTCCCAAGAACCTGAGAGAGTCGACGATCATGTGTTCATCTCTCATAATCCTTTCAACACCGTAACAAAGATTTTGCTTCCTGCTCCCGAGAGCCCCATCATAAGAATAATGAAGCAATGTATCAAAGAGTATCTAATCGGATCTATGCCCCGAATTGGATCAACATCCCGCATCCAAAGAACAGATAGAAGAGATAGTGTTCTGGAGGGATATCAGACTGAAGAGCATTGAAGAACTTCTGATTCTAATGACAACTCTGGGATCAGACTTCTTTGTAGACTTAGAGTTGAAATGTCTACACAATGTTGGGATTGAAAGTGTTGTTGAATTAGCATCAGACGACAATATCCAATGGCTGATTCACGAAAGGTTCGGAATTACTGATAATAGGGAGGAAACCGTTCAACCTCCTACAGATCATGAGGGAAATGCCGATGAACCAAGAATGGGTGCTGCGGATGAGACCCAATTTGGCAAGGCTTCAACATCTGAACAGACTGCTAAAATGAGCTCGATACCCTAGATCATCATTCTAAGAAGATCTCAGGATGGGATCCAAGCCGCATTTGAAGACAAATTCCCTTGGCCACAAAGCAGATCGATGAAGCGGTTTGAAGAAGAGCAAGCAAAACTAGTTGACAGAGGAAGTCACATCATTGGGATGCACAATGCCATCATTGCTGAAGTAATGCAACTAGTATACCCTCTTGCTGAGAAGCTCAAGCTCCAGTCTGACAAAATCTCAGTTTAGACAGAGATGCTCAATTAGACACAGGTACTCTTGGAGAGTGTCTGGGCATCCTTGGACAAAACCAACAATCACTTGGATATGGGTTGGAAACATTTTCTAGCTTCTACAGAAAAGGCAAGACAGGAAATCGAAACTGCTCTCAGACGCTTTTACACACCTGCACCTTCTGCCACCGTCCAAATCACTCCTCTTGTTGTCGAGGAACTTAGAGAGGAGATCTCACTTTAATTAACAACTCAACCAAGAAGATGTCCAACCTCTTTGATGCAACCAAAAAGGGGGAAGGAAAAGAGTCTGGAAAAGAGTCCGAAGGAAAAGAAAATACGTAAAAAACAGACTCAAGAAAAAGAGAAGGAAGAAGAATAGACTCGCATTATACGCTTGGTAAAATTTTTATCTCTACCAAAAACCATCAGTATCTAACTTGCGACCACTCCATCTACCGATCTCGTTCTTTGATAAAAGAAATTGTGGAGCAACACAAGAAAGAGATCGCCGAAAGGTAAAAGTACTCTTCGTAGATTACTACCAGAGTCGACAAAATTGAAGACTTCTCTTCATCCGCTCGTAAAAGAATGGAAGTCGATGATCGTGCCAAGAGCCTTGAACTCGCTAAGAAATTAGAATTTGAAGAACAAAGATGAACCCGAAAGTGCACTCGAGGAGGAAGAAGAAAGGCAAAGGCAAGGTGATGAAAGCAATCGCGAAGATCGAGAGACAAGGCCGACATTCTCCACCAAAAAGCGATGACTCTAACAAGTTCAAGAGCAAACAAGACAGAGAATAAGAGAGGCCGCAATTAAGAAGCGAAGTTAGCAGAGGCAAAGGGGTTTGAACATTGCCTACATCCGAAGGAAGAGGAAGACCGGTTGCAGCAGAGGAGATTGCATGGGAGAAAAATGCCCTTCCATCACTCAAGTTAAAGGCATCCTCTCATGCACGACAAGATTTGCTTCCTGCAATGGGATCGGATCGTGAGGAGAATGGTTATGTGACGCCTACATCATGGAGAAGATTCCAATTCATCAAGATCGGTGAAAATGATGATGAATTTGGAACCGGTTAGAAACAAAATATCCGGACTTCTACCGATAGTGACGAAAAGAAGGCAAGATCATGTCACTTTCATACGGAAGCTCCACCCTTTGAACTACTCCTTCCACCTTTGCGTCCAGACAACAACCTAGATCCCGTTAAATTCAAGAACATCTACTATGGACTAGCTGAAAAAGGAGGAATTCAAAGAAAAGATGAGCTGGACAAGCTAATGCAAAGGATGTACAGGATGTTTGGCATCCCCAAAGAACTGCAAATGTTCAAGTACACCTGAAGAAGACAACTTGGAATCGGATGATAGGTACACTTTACACTATTCTACAATGCACACACCTATCTGAATAAATCTTTCCATCCCACTGATTCTAAGACATTCATCTCATTTTCTTCTGAGGTATGTACTATTTGCATTATCTACATTTCCATTCATGGTATCTGTTTTTCTGATCAAGTTTTGTTAAGTGTTTTGGTTCCATCAAAAAGGGGGAAATGTTGGGAAATATGTAATTTAGTTTTGATGGAAGTTCCAAAATAGATTGTAATAGGACCAGTCAGACCTGTTAGCTGACTAATGACTTAGATTCAGAATAAGATGACCAGCTGAAATGTATAGATAGTTGATGTAAAAGATAGGTCACATATTGAGGGAGAACTCAGTATGTATAGGTCAGGTCGAAGTATCAGATGACCCAGAGAAGGTCAGATGATCTAAAGACTAACCGCAAATCAGAAGATAAGAAGTCAGAAGATCATGTGAAGACAAGAAGACATCAAGACTCGGAAGAACTCAAGACTCGAGATGAACTCAAGACTCGAGATAACATCAAGACTCGGATGAACTCAAGACTCGAGATAACATCAAGACTCGATGAACCTCAAGACTCAGATAACATCAAGACTCGAGATGAACACAAGACTCGGATAAACTCAAGACTCAAAGATCAAACTCAAGACTCAATACGACTGAATACACTGAGGCTCAGAGACACCTGAAGATCAAAAGACCTGAAGACCTACTTTCAGCAGAGTCTGCATATTGAAGCTAAGACAATGTGCAACCAAAGACTCAACATGGTAGACTGATCAGTTACTTGATCAAGTCAGCTCACACCTGGTGACAATAAAAAAGATACACCAGACAAGACGAATCCTCTCCAAAAGGAATATCAATCGTCTAACGGGCAAATTTCTGAAGTGCCGCCTCGCGAAGCCAAGGAGAAAGCGACACGTGCACAAAAAGAGCTGACAATACGGGATACGACGCTGCAGACAAAAATGGCGCTAATCATGCCGACGGCCACGCCGAAAAATCGCAGCACGTCACAATCATATCCTACAGCCTACCTAATATAGCCCGAAATTCAAATTGCTCTCCAACGGCTTCTTGATTTCGAGGTCTATAAAATGGGATCGTTCTTCATTTTGAAGAAGAGGTTCAACAAGTGAAAAACGCAAGAACAAACACGGAGACATCGCAAAAGAAGCTAAAGCTACAACAAATCTCCACTCACAAGAACACTACATCTGAAGATTATTCTTAGAGCGTTCATCCCATAGTTCTTAGCTAGAAATCCTATCCACTAGCATTTTGGCTATCTAAAGCACCAGGATAGATTTCGGTTGAACCCTCAATCATTCTTTTTTTACCCAAACGCAGTTAGGTCAAGTCCCAGTAGAGTGAGAACTCATTAAACATCTCGGCTATCCTCTTTGTAGGATATAAGTCCCGCTGGTTACGTTGTAGAGTGGGAACTCGATAAACATCTCGGCTATCCTGAAAAGGATATAAGTCCCGTAGGTTAAGCTTGAGTGGGAACTCGGTAAACATCTCGGCCATCCTGAAAAGGATATAAGTCCCGCAGGTTAAAGTAGGTTAAGGTTCCCCTGTGTTAAGGGAAGAGTGGACGTAGGACGGGTTTTGTCCGAACCACTATAAAACGCCTTGTGTTGCATTTACTTGCTTTCTTATCGCTTTACACAAGTCACACAACCCGAGTTTAAATCTGCATACATATTCTAAGTTAAAGATTCGATGCGCACCAAGCAAGCGATCTCGATCGGTTGACACTTCATCCAATCGGTCAAAATCGACTTAAGAATCGATTGATAAAACCGGTTTTTCACAAGGGTAAAAACAAGCTTGACACCATTCGGTTAAACCGACAGATATCAAACCGGGTTCCGCCTCGAGCACTCAAGAAGATTGAACATCGATCCTAAACCGATACACTAAGACTGATCGGGTAATTTGCGCTCACACGATCCAAGACGAAAAGTTTTGGAAGTCTATTCACCCTCCTCTAGACTTCCACCCTCACAAAACCTGTTTAGGACCTACACCCCGAGTATGACATGTTCGGGGATAATCTTGATAGTTGAGTCGATTCGGTTTAGAGTGTTCGAGGATGTTATCTGCATGTATAGTCGGCAGATATAGATCGGGTTAGATTCTCAAGACTCAAGAAGTTTCAAGATTCAAGAATCGATGAAAGTTCAAGAAGAATCTTCAAAGATGAAATCGAGAAATCAAGACTCAAAGATAAAATCGAAACTAAAGACTCGGTATGAAATCGAGAAATCAAGACTCAAGATGAGACCGAGAACTCAACACTCAAAGATATCAATCAAGATATCATCAAGACTCAAGACTCAAGATTCTCAAGATCAAGATATCAAGACACGAAAAATACTTAAGACACGAGGTTACTTGAAGACACAAATCTCATCAATGCTCAAGATAACCTCGAATGTTCCGACGACCTAATAATATCTATCTGAAGGCTACAAAACTGAGAAAAACACGAATAACTCAGAAAAATAGATATTGCCCAAGACATTCACATGCAAACAAAATGAACTAAAACTAAGTGTTGTTAAGGTTATATCGCTCAGAGATATTGACCAAAAAGAGTCGTTATGATTGTCTACATTTCATCAAGACAAGAACCAATCGAAAGAAAAATGACATTGTACTTTCTGCGACAATGAAAGCGACAGTCATCAAGCATGTCGCCATATTATGTTCGAGTTCGCAAAAAGTGGTGAGTGGCTACATAAAAGCATATTACCTAAAACATGCAAGGAGTATTCAAACCCTAAAATAGTCGCTCATCAAACACCATAAGAGGAAACTCATGAAGCTATCTCTCCAATCGGATAGTTTTTCAAGAGTGACCTTGGTGATTGCCTATAAATACTAGTGACCCTCTACATTGAAGGTTATGGGAAATTTGTAAGCAACTCAAGAGCTCAATCTTATTATTAAATTGAAGCACTTTCAAAACCCAAGAATTTCCCAAGTGCTTTACATTGAAAAGAGCTCATTCACTAAGCCTAGTTTGATAAGATATATCCAAAGCTTAGTAGAGATATCCTAACCTTTGCATTGTACTTATTGTAAAGGATATCTCATCCTAGTTGGAAACCAACCAGAAACCCCAAACCCTTTGTAAGGTAGTTTGAGTGTGATTGTTGGTGAGTTGGAGTTGTAAAGAGTTAGTAAACTACATTGAGGTAGTCAGAAAACTCTAGAGAAGAAATGAGTAAACTATCTTGGATAGTCAGAAAGCTTGTGTGTGTTTGAGTAAGTAAAATACAGTGAGGTAGTCAGAAAACTCAAAGTAGAAAGGGTAGTAAACTACATTGAGGTAGTCAGAAAACCTTAGGAAGTGGTTAAGGAGTTCTCTGAAGGTCAGAGAGAGTGGATGTAGGAGCTTGAGTCTCTGAACCACTATAATTGTTGTGTTGTTTTGCTTTCTGTACTGCATTGTTATCTGCTGCATATCTTTTCACTGAAAGCATTATTCACTGATATTCAGTTGGAACCAATCCACTGAACT
>JBBCBC010000192.1:0-91657 GCA_037126765.1 Stenogyne calaminthoides
AGTAAACATATAGGCAGTTATTAGATAAAGATAAAAGAATGGTATCAATTCAAAAGCATGCACATAAAGATAAATGAAAATGAAAAGCATAAGACATACTTTGAAGGATTGCATGTGGGCATCCTAGTATATTAGCATCTCCTTTATTCTCAATTAATGACATTTTGTATTAAAATTTTGTTTACAGATTCATTTTCAAAACCATTCAGCATTAAGAGAGAAGCTTACCTCCTGCACATATAACAGAAAAAAGAAAAATGGATCTAGAAGAACTGCAAACAAGCAAGAAATAATCAACAACTTGTTCCACTGCTGAACAATTTTTGCATGAGGATTCATAACTCTAGGAATAAAACATAGCAGAAAGGAGCACAATCTCTTTACGCAATTTGTTCCGCGGAGCATATTCTGAATCTGCAAAAACGTGCAGGACATTTGAACATTATGAGTGCAGTGATTGGAATTGTACTTAAAAAGCATAAAATTGCAAATGAAAATATGGAAATATCTAGCTTAGGAAAGCAAAATTGGTATCCCAACTGCTAAAAACAAGCACACAATTTAGGATATTATCATGCTCATGCATTTCAGTAGGAAAATAAATGGCATAGATTTATTACTTTTACATAAATTATCTCCGACGTTCTTGAAGGCTTAACATTGTAATGCACTGGGAGTTGCCCAGACCTCAAAGGGTGTTCATTTTCCCCCATCCGATCAACTAAAGAAGGATACCTTTCTACTTTGGGCTCAGGAGGAGGCTGAAAGACGAACTCGTGGTTGCTGTTAGCATATAGAGGACCACTCCTCTGTATAAAGGAAGCTCGTCTTTCAGGGCCAGTATTGTGCTTATATTCGGAGGATTCCACAGATTTATCCTGAAAAGACATTGGTGCACTTCTTGTCCTGGTTGAAAGACCTCTTACGGTAGACCCATTTCGTGTATATGGGACTGGTCCCATAGGTGTCTTATCTCTTTCAAAAGAATCCATTCCTCATATATACCTTCAGGCAAGATTAAAAACCTTAGTGAAGTTTGAAAATCAGTAACAAAAACTTTGCAGGTAGAATTTTCTGGATTAGGCTATTTTCATCAAAGGTAATAATTCAAACAGAAATCTTAAAAGCAGTGTTAAAGCCATCATCCGATCACTCCATGTTTTAATTTCTGGAAATACATTAATCACTATTGTAAACACAATTTCATTCTTTTACCAGGATGCATACTCATATGGCTTTTCCTTGTAAAAAATGATTCGAAATGTGCAGCTCTCCACTTTCCTTCAATTTTCAATTCCCAGAATTCACTGGTGGGCAGTTTCCATTTTTAATTCTTGAAATATCTTGACAGAGGGCTTAAGTTGTTGCAAGTCACGAATTCAATCTTTGGTGTTTGTACACATACACACATATATTATGAACATGTTATCCAACACTGAAACAATTTACTCAAAAAAAGAACTTAAAACAAATCTACTAAAGAATTGAAAAAAACAGCATTCAGGTCACTAACTCACTTAAACATCAGAAGTAGCATCAAACACGTACAAACAGAGGTTAAATTAACAAATTGAGAAAATAGAATCCAAAAAAAAGATGCAAGTAAAAAAATAAGACAATATCTAATTCTGATTGAAAAAAGAGGAAGCCAGTAAAGAAACGAGAAAGAAGAATGAGAAGCAAACCTGTTTTAGCAAATTCAGCAGGAGACCAGTAAAACTGACTCCCCAAAGCACACGATTGAAGGCACCAATCTCAAAAAAAAGAGAGTTAGATATTTATCAAGGAAGGCATAGCAATGGGAAAAGGCCAAGAAATAAAAAAGTCTTGGTCTTTCTTTGTTTATTATGCATACCTCCGAATATATTTAAATTAAAATCTACTTATATTATTTTAATACAAATACTATGCTGTTGAAAACATAATTTAGAATAGTTAATTTACTCGTAAAGAGCGAAGAAAATATACGTATACATGCAAACATTGAGTGAAAAGTAAAAAAAAAAAAGATGGGGAAAGGCAGCACTGATTTAGACTTGAGAGTCAAAAAGATTCCTTATCTGTGCATAAAAATGAAGTGGAAAGAATGTGGGGTTTGAGTATGTAGATATTTGAGTATATATATTTATTTTGGCAAAGAATTAAAGACATGGGAAATGGGTCAATACTTGACACCACTGACCCTTTTGATAAACACAAAGATATGATAAATCAGACTACTGTATCATGAAAGGGACTTTCGAGCCAAGATCCCTTTCAACTTATTATGGGGGACATAGACATACTACAAACGAAAACACAGAAAAGCAAAACTAGGCAGGTTGCTAATAACTTCAAATCATTAAGCCTCAAAATCTCCTAAATATTGAACAGTCGCTAATTAGAAAGAAAAATAAGATAGAAAGTGATGAAATATTATTGTAGAAAATCAAATATTAATTTTCACATGCATTTCTTTTCAACAAGTTAACATTATTATTTGCACTGAGAGTATTATTATGCACCGTCAATCTGTGAATACCTATTCAAATTTAGAGCTTAAATTTAAGTACTAACACACTAAATTTTACAACGTAGTTAAACATATTAAAATTTGAAATTTAAGTGCATTAAAGTTATAGGACTATGCTGAAACTTTATTATATCTAAAATAATAATAGTTCACAACACTCGAATTTATTTTCGAAGTCAAATTTTATATGCATTCTCGAATAGTACAATGGTAAAGAAATTAAAGTGAAAATATTGGATAGCCAGAAGAACGAAATATTAGAAATATCAATATTCAAATTCAGTTTGGTATTGACAGCTACAACAAATTTGCAGACAGGATACAAGAAGAAATCATTCTAAACACCTCATAAATACAAAAGACTTGGAACAAACTAGTGCAGATGCTATAGAGATGCAAAAAGTTATTGGTAAAAGGTGGGGTAAGACTAGTTACGCGATGGGCTTGTGGAATCAACTCGATTTATTCGTTTCATTCTGTATCTCCATGCAACTTGGATTCGCTTTGCTGCAAGCCCCAGCCAGTATGGCGATTCGTATCTGCATTCATTTAACATTTTGATGATCAAATGAAGCCATTTTTTTTAACATGAGAAATTACCTTATGGCCTGTCGCGTTTTACATTTCTGCGACTCTCCTATAACAAATAAACCGGGCCAGAGCTATCTGGGCCGTTAGTTTCTGGGCCGTTAGTTTCTTTAAATTCACGAATAAGTTGGGCTTCGAGCATTGCGGCCCAAGTCTTGTTGCTGTTTTATCGTGGCTGTTGATTGGGAAGGAAATCGGACGGCTACATGGAAGATTCGCGCGTCTGACACCAGTAACGGCTTCGCTATGCAATTGCAGTATTAGTGGGAAAATCTCCATGGATGGAAAGTGTGTTGTTGTGAGGTAATCCCTCGAGCTCTCAAATTTTCCGTACCATTTGCCTTCTTCGTTCTAATCCCTTTTCCATAATTGCAGATAAACCATTCACCATGAATCTGTAATTAACCGTGAGAGCTAATATCAGAAAAAGCCATCGTGAGTTCCTTTCTTAGCCCCCATAAAATTCACAGATACATACAATACTCACACAGTAATCTATCACAGGTTTCGCGCGGCGATGGCGATCATTCGGTCCTCCTCCTTTTCAACCAAGCGATACCTCTATTTGTTTAAATTCCTGAGCTAATCTAGTTAAACTAGCTTATTTCCTGAGTTAATTGCATTGTTTCTGGGTATTTTGAGTTCGGAACGTTACATTTTCTGGTTATTTGAATTCAGGTCGTTATAATATCTGGTTATCTGAGTTCGGGTCATTACATGGCCCCTTGAACTTGTCAAGAATCTTGCAAAAAGACTGGTCACTTGTTCAAGATCTGCTGCCCGCAATACAAAAGCTTCGACGTTTGTTAAGCAACTTACCACCCTGCTGCTCAACAATCTATGTCCTGGAATCCTAATCCTTTTTCCATCTGAAAAATAATCAATTATAACTTCAGAATGTCCATAATCTATCATATACCCTTATAGTTTCTTGCAAGATTTCACCTTTATTTAGGGAAGAATGTTCGAGGGACCAGGTAAGAAGTTCTTCTCCACAAAAATCTCCTTCAGACAAAGGACAAGAAATCCCATCTTCACCAGTGCTTACCATCTTTCCTCGAATTATAAACACCATGATATAATATTTTATTTTATTGCCTTTGATATACGTCGTCCTCGTCTTCAGCCTCTCGCATATAGCATCTACTATAGGCTCATCCAACAGTCTGAATATTTGGACCTGTAATTGGGAGATAGATGCACCTGCGTCCAAGAGCCTGGACTAAATTCTGCATATTTCCAATCAGAAAACCAAAAAGCAGGAGGCCTAATCCTATCATAGCAAGGGTACTAATTTGCTTAATTAGTGAACAGTCACAAGATAAGTGTCGTTAAAAGTCTAATACTTGAGGAATCGAGTATGATCACATTAAGATGTATACCTGGAATCCCCAAAACACTGAGTAGATGTATCTTTTGTTCATACTTTCGTGGCCGGTTAAGTTGACAGCGGTTTGATACATCCCAAATTCAAACCCATCTCCCAAAAAACAAGCAGTTGCATTTTCATTGCTTTTACCAGAATTCCCATGTTGGATCATTTCTGAACCATTCATAACGATTTCCATGTCCGCACATCTTGAGATGTTGCTACTGTAACAGGCTTCGCAAAAGGCATTTGTTGACCCTCTCCCTCTACGCTGATCATGTAAATTAAGAGGAAAAAGATAAAGAGCAAATGAATTAATAAGTGCTGCTGGCTGAAGGCATACCAGCATGAGCCAACCGCATGGCTAGCCAAAACATACATAAGAAGATTTATGGCAAAATCTGCCCAAGCTGACTCGAAGATGAAGCCAGTTAGAGATGAACCAGAAACCAAAGGTAAGAATCTGTACAGCCTTGGAAAAAACTGGCAAAGAATCGATGCTTGAAGAAAAGTTTTTGGACTTCCGATTCTATATGCTCCAATGTATCCTGGTAAGATCGATAGCATGATAATCTACAAAAAAAAAAAAAAAAAAAGACTCGGTTTTTTTATTTAATTATCTTATAATTTTTGTTTCTCAAAATCATTCTTATGCATTTTATGTCAGCTGATGAGAAGATTTAACGAACATCCTTGAAAAGAATCGTGTGTGTATTTTCTAATATACGACTATATTTTTTGTCCCTTTTTTTTCTAAATATAAGACTATATTTTTTAAATTGTGTAGGTAATTTGTTCCTTTTTTTTCTAAATATATGATTATATTTTTTGTTGCTTTTATTTGATTTGTTTAAAAATAATTATATTATACGTACTTCGCATTTTATTTTTTAAATTAATGAAATTATTTTTATATTAATAATTATATTTTTATTTACTTATTTATTGTACGATATACACGAAGGGCCCAAAAAATTATTTTGCACCGAACCCTTTAAATCAATGGACCGGCCCTGCTAAACGCAAAACACCTCAATGGAATTGCCTTGGGATACAAAATTTCTCACAAGAGTAAAAGATTTAGTAAATGAGACTTATCAAAATATAAAGTTGAAGTCATAATTTTAACTATTTAAAGAAGATGCTAATTAGAAAGAATTTTTAGTACCTTAGCATCAAATATTTGTGATGAAGGCTTGTTTTGGTCCCAAACATTGTAGAATATTGGGCAAGTTGTGCAGTATGGATCATTGCACACCCCCAGTTGCCCAGATCTCAGCACATGTTCATTTTTTCCCATATAACCTTCTAACAACATCCCGTCATTATCTTCATTTGAAGGATAAACTTCTCTTTTGGGCTCGGGTTTTTTCTGGGCAGCACGAGGAGGGTATAAAGGACCACTCATCTGTATATAAGCAGCTCCCTTTTGACTTGTTAAGGGGCCGGTGAAGCCCACAAGATTAGGCTCATAATCAGATAATAATTTAGAAAAACCAAAGTAACATCAAATAGATTTTCCTACCAACTTCCCAACTTATTATCTTACAAAAATCATTGCATCATCATTTGCACTAAAGTATTATTGTTGCATGGTGATGGTGAGATGATCTAATGGTAGATATGTTGGGATTGTTGAGCCCCGATCGAAACCGAATGCAGACGCTGGAGGCGCCGATTGCAGGCTCGTGGTCGAAGCACTTATGCTCGGTCGAGCCCCCCATGCATGGCCTTCATAAGGGAACTCGACCAAGAGGGTGAGCTCGAGCGGTTCTCGGCTTCGACCAAAGCCCGAGGTCGAAAGGGGCCCGAGGCCTGCTTGGATTTAGGTTTCGGAAAAAGGATGGGCCAAATCTAGGTTTTGGCCGATTTGGGCAGCAAGCCTAGGTTTTTTGTATAAATAACCCCCGACTTTATTGTATCTTGACTATCTTGTATGGTCATACAAGAAAACTAATAGATTTCTCTGGCTTTAGTAGTGCTCTTTAGGATGTAGTCATTCTGACTAACTGGGTAACCAAATTGTTTGTCCTTTAATTCGTTGTTCCATTATTTTCTCTATAATTGCTTTAAATTCCTAACAACTGGTATCAGAGCATCAGGCTCAAGGGATCTGGTGAGAGTAATTATGGTGGCTGAAGGGAAATAGCCCGTTGAGAAGTTTCATGGAACGGATTTCGGATTCTGGTTCTTGCAAGATCAAGAAGGTCGTTGACACGCGTCATCTAGATCGTCGCGGGGAATTGGTGGACAAAGAGCATTGAATCTGGGTGCGGTATGGGGCGTGCTTGGGTTATGCTTGAGTCGGAGAGGGATGCTGTGGCGCTCAAGGTGCTCGACCAGGGGGTTTGGTCGAGCAGATGTGCTCGACCAAGGTGCTCGACCAAAGGTGCTCGACCAAAGGTGCTCGACCAAAGGTGCTCGAGCGGCGACTGATCCGTCGATCTTGATCTAGAAGGACATTGCGGAATGGTGATTGATTCTTGTGTGAATCCGAGAGGATCATTGAGGGGTGTATCCAGGATCATGGCAAGAAAAAATCAATGAGGATCTAAGATGGGCGCCGTGGAACGTTGTTCGATCATGTGGGATCGGAGATGGACGTTGAGGAGCGGAGCTTGGATCAAATTGATATGTGTGGGCGAAAAGTAATGCAGTTCGAGAAGGATGTTGTGGGACGTTGCTTGGATCAAGTGTGGATCGGGTTTAACGTTGAGGGACATTGCTTTCGGATCGAGAGTTACTCCAATGAGAGATGGGGAAGACGAAGTTACGCCTTGGAATCGATCCTGTGGAAGATTGTTGGGTTTTGGAGTTTCGGGGTTTGAGTTATGAATGAGTCCGGGGAGGACAAGACTTTGCGAATGAGTCCAGGGAGGACAAGACGCCGACCGGGGCTTGAGGTCGTGGCACTTCCGCCTCCATAATTAGTTGTGTGGGAGATTGTTGGGATTGTTGGAGCCCCGACGAAATTTCTAACGCAGACCCTTGAGGCGCCGACTCCGTGATTGCTCGTGGTCGGAAGCACTATGCTCGGTCGAGCGCCCCCATGCAATTGAAGCAGACCTGATTTTTGAACTAGGAAAGGATGAAAGGCGCTTCGACGGGTGAGCTCATATAGTTAAAAAAAAGATTGGACCAAAGCCCGAGGTCGAGCGGTTCTACTCGACCAAAGCCCGAGGTCGAAAGGCCCGAGGCCTGCGGTTTAGAGGGTTTTGCCCAGATGGGCCAAAGCATAGGTTTTGGCTGTAGATGTTGTTAGCCTAGGTTTTTGTATAAATAACCCCCGACTCCCCCATTGTATTTTCAGACTATCTTGTATGGTCATACAAGAAAACTAATAGATCTCTCCCTACGCAGAGTAGTGCCCCCTGGATGTAGTATTTCGATTTAACCCAGAAACAAATTGTTTGTCCTTTAATTCATTGTTCCATTATTTTCTCTATAATTGCTTTAAATTCCTAACAAGATATCCTACAAGTTCTAATATATATCCAAATTTAGGACAAAAATTGAAACACTAGAATTTAAATGCACTAAATTCTACAACTCATATAAATATAATCAAATTTGAATTAAGTGCATTTTAGGTTCTAGCACCATGCCGTACTTTTAATATTTAAATTGTTCACAACATTTTTAAGTTAAAGTTAGTTGATTTCATCAGAGATGACGAGACTTACTATATACTGAAGTAATTTTTTTTTAAAAAAATAATCCATTTCAAAATTAAAATGTTTTTTGAATATGAAATATTCAAATTGATTCACACGCAACAGAAATTAAAATAATTCTTTCTTGTGTAGTTTGACTATTGCACAAACACCACAAATTTGCAGATAGTGATCATTTCTCCATTGGCTACAACAAGAAATCATTCTAACCACCTCAGGAATACAAGAGACTGGTAAATTACAATTTACCTAACCCTACAACATAGTGCAGCTGCTACACAGACACACCAAATTATTACAGTGGTACAAAAAGATTAATGGAAATATATGGTGTATTGTAAAGTATACGAATCTACCGCAGGTTCTATATGACTAATTACGTGGCGGGCTTGAGGAATCAGCTCGATTTATTCGTTTCTTTGTGTATCGCCATGCAACTTGGATTCTTTTTGCTGCAAGTCCTCGCCAGTATGGCGATTCATATCTGCAATGCACCCCGAGTTCATTTTTTATGAAAAAAAAATGAATACAATATTTTGTTTGAACAAATTAATTTGATGAGCAGAAGCTACCTTATGGCCCCTTGAACGCGTGGGCTTCTCAAGAATCTTGCAAAAAGACTGGTCACTTCTTCGAGATCAGCTGCCCGCAATACAAAAGCTTCGACGTTTGTCATGCAACTTACCACCCTGTTGCTCAGCAATCTATGTCCTGGAATTCTGATTCTTTTTCCATCTGAAAAATAAGAGATAGGTGTGTTGATTTTTGTACCAAATAAGTCGCTACTTTTGCGATTTTGGTACCCTCAGCAAGAAACGAATGAATTGCAAATTTAGGACACACGGTATAATTGAAACAAGAGTAACACTTTTGTACACCAGTTGTACGGTAGTGAAAATAAATAATACTCTTTAGTAAAACTACTAATAACATTTAAAAATACACTTGAGTTGCACGGTGTATCTGGGGTATACAAATTTATGTCTTAAAACAAACATGGAAAACACGTATAGGCTGATATCATTAATTAGTAGTTTTACCTTTATTCAGGGAAGAATGTTGGAGGCACCAAGAAAGAAGTTCTTCCCCGCAAACATCACCTTCAGACAAGGGAGAACTAATCCCGTCTTCCCCAATGCTTTCCATCTTCCCGCGGATTATGAACACCATTTTGTCAACAAGGCTGTTATGGTACAAGATTTTACTGCCTTGGATATATGTTTTTGTCTTTAGTCTCTCACGTATAGCATCAATAATTGGTTCATCCATCAGTTGAAATATTCGGACCTGTTATCGGGCAATGCAGATAACACATTAGGAAATCTGAAAAATCATTGCAATCTTATCAATAAACATGGTTAATTTTCTGATAGAACTTACTTTCTCGACAAATTTAAAGAGATGACACCTAATTCGTCGTTGGAGATCTTCTGGTAAGTTCTCCATTAGAACTTCTTCATTTACCCCTCTAGTGGCGGCCCAATTAAAACGTTCAGAGTTTCGAACTTGACTGCATGGAAGCAAATATGCATTCAACCAATTAGGAACAACATTGATTAAAATAGATATTGTAATTTTATCCATACAGAGAGAACTTACAAACTGTTAGAAGTAGATAAATGAAATAATAACAGTAATCATCACTCAGAAAAATGAATATCTAACCTTCGTAGATCTTCAGGCAGGCGTCGATGGCTCATCCACAGCTCAACATCACGGCGCCTTAACGACATTTCTAACTTCCTAGAGGGAAAAAAAAAAAGAAAATTCCATTAGTCAAAGATAGATTGTCAATTGAGAAGAACTCAACAGCTGTATCAAAAATAAAAAAATTAAACGTGATGCACTTGAAAACAAAAAAAGACATGTCACATGTATTGATGGAGACTAAAGTTGTACCTGCGTCCAAGAGCCTGGAGAAAATTCTGAATATTTCCAATAAGCAGAGCAAAGAGCAGAAGGCCTACTCCTATGATCGCCATAGTGAAAAGAACTTCCCACACAAAGTAGCTTGGCACTTGATTCCCAGCTAAGGTACTAATTTGCTTACAAAAAAAATCAAAAGTTGGATTTGTATTAGAGAAAGTTGTGATTATGTATATAGAAAAGGAAGCAGAATAACATTTATTGTGGAGAACTCAATCCATAGAAATATAAATGAAAATGAGTCTTATCATATATAGATACCTGGAACCCCCAAAACAGTGAGTACACATATCTTGTTAGTATACTTTTTTGGGTGGTTAGATTGACAGCAGTTTGATATATCCCAAAGTCAAAACCGTCTTTCCCAAAACAAGCAGTTGCATTTTCATTATTCTTCCAGTCCCCCCATGTTGAACCATTCCCAAACCTCCTATCATAATCATCTCCATGTCCACAGTCGATAAATTCCATGCACCTCGACCTCGTAATGTTGCTATCCCGACAGGCATCTCGAAAGCATTGATTTACCCTCTGCATACAACTAAATTAAGACACAAATCGGACAAACACAAAAACAATAAAAGAAAATTCTATAAAAGTAAAAGGCCAACCTGTAGGCCGAAAAGATACCAACACGAGCCAACCACGTGGCTTGCCAAAACAAATGTAAGAAGATTCATGACAAAATTTGACCAGGCTGACTCGAAGATAAAGCCCGTTGGAGATGAACCAGCAACCAAAGGTAGGAATCGGTACAGCCTTGGAACCAACTGAAAGAGAATTGCTGCTCGAAGGAGATTTTTTGCATAATTGGCACCAGATGCCCCAATTGAGTCTGGTAAGATCAATAGGATGATAATCTACGGAAAGAAAATAACACAGCTTCATTAACTGTCATGTTATGGCGATAACTCATAAGCTTACATCCTAATTAATGACAATGAAATAACCAAAAGAGGTTAACATTATTCTTACCTGTGGCAGGGGCAGTACAACAAAGAAATCGATAAAAAATTGTCCAGAGAGATAATGCTGGGCAATCATTTTAGGGTCATCAACTAAATCTCCAGATCCAACAACTGTGGTTTCAGGGCCAACATAAGCTAGCCTGAACTGCAAAATGACGATGTATATTCGCTCGTAAAAGATGTTTCAAAAGAAGCAACACAAATTGCATGGCAATGTCTGATGCTTATAATGCAAAAAAGATTATTTCCAAAAGTTTCTTTAAAACAATAATGCGCATGTCTTGCCTAAGGTAGAAGTGAAGCCTGTTTTTCCCTTTTCTTTATATTTTTTTCAAAAAAACAAAACCTCACCAATGTAATTAATTTGTTCAATGTAACACCCGCGATTTTTTTTAATATATGCTTTTCAAAATAAAATGTATGTATAAACTAATTATATTTTTTAAGAGGTTATAATAAATACGGAGTATATGTAATATTTTAAAGATAATTATGAATATACTTTTTCAAGGATATCCTTCCGATTTCTCTCATGAAAAATAAAAACTTCAACCCCAATTAACTCAAAGTTTGTTTTGATATTGTCTTTCATTCTTCTATTAAACCCACGTTGAGATTTTAATGGCGCGTGTGATACACGTTCCCCTAATTTGGGATTAAATCGGCGCGTGATACAGCGTTTTCCGATCAAAATTAGGGGCGCGTGTATCACACGCCCAAAAAACAACGTCGTTTTGGGGTAGTTTGACCAGTCTTCGGCGATTTGGGACTAAATCGGCACAAATTGAAAACATACGGGATTAAATTGAAGCATGTGATATATACGGGACCTTTTTAATAAAGGTGCAAAGTTACGAGACAATTTTGATTTAAATCCCAGTAGAAAACTACTGTAAATTCCCAATTTTTTTTTTTTTTTTGAGATACAGACTATTGTTCGCTACCTTTAATTTCCCTGTGCAGCCTGATTCAGCACCACTGCTTTGAATAACCTTTGCTTCCTTTTCGATTAAATTGGGCCTATTCATTGTTATTATTGTACTACTAAGCCTATAAGCATTTATAGATAGATGCACAGCCATTTTGGCATTCCCAAACCGTGAAACTAAATTCATAAAGTAAGACTTATTTAGTTTTAAATTTTTCTTTTATTTATAACCACTTAATTTTGGTAAAAGTACTCAAGTCTTAATAAATTTAAGATTTTATGTTTAATTATTATAGGTGACGTGGATTAAAATACTTCATTGCATCATTGGCATCGAATTGAGGTGGGGTTTTTACTTGCTTTGTCACTTTTAAATATTCATATGAGTGTTATTATTGCTTGCTACATCTTACAATCTATGTTATTCAATTGGTTTATCCAACAAGCCTAAGGTTGGCATATCCAACAAACTTATAATGAAATTGTATGCATGTTTGTGAGTTTATAATTTTATTTACATGTTATGTTTGATTGTGATAAAATAAGGGAATCTCACTGAGCTAGTGGTTTTGCTCACCCCAATCTCATTAACATTTTGCAGAGTAGGAATGAAGTGCGTGGAGGGCCGGTGGATGTCTCGAGCATATTTAATTGTTATTTCATGATTGAAATTGTTTGTTAATGTTAGTATTTCATATTAGCAAATTTTCTGCACCTTTTGGATTTTAAGTTAGCAGCATGCAGAATTACATTATTTAGCATTGAAACAATTATGTTAATTTTTATTAAGTGAGTTTGAGTTCCTTAACGACCCGCATGTGATTTATTCACTATTTTTTTCTTTTGACTCTTGAAAAAATCTTAAATTTTACTATTAAGCTAAGTTCTTTCTAGATAATTTTAATTATAGTCACATCTCTTTTATTGCATTCATAATGTTTTTATATCTTCCGCTGCAAACTTTTATCTAAATTAGTATTCAAAAGCCTACGAAAAATCGGGTGGGTTGTGACAGTTGAAGGACATAATCACTCTGCTAAGTAATACATAAAAGTTGAGCAAGTCAACACTGCAAATGTTAATGTCTGAATTAACATTATATTATTGAATAGTCAACAGCTTATAATCAAAAATAGATGAAGCAATTATTAAAGGCTTCAATGCAGTTTAAAGTGAGTAAATGTACCTGAAGGAGGATATGGAGCAAATAAATGAAGTCGGTCACGCTTCTCAGGCCGACTATTGTTGTCGTCAAGGGCCAGTTTAATACGATACACTTGTTATCCTGAGACAAGACAGTTCATTCATCACAATCAGTGGTTATGCATTAAACATATATATAGAAAGTAACTTCATAGATGGTATCAGTCCACAAGCATATAAAAGTAAATGAAAATGATAAGCATAAGCAGCCATGCTCTGAAGCATTGCATGTGAACATCCTAGTGTATTCTTGACCAAAGTGCAAAGTATTTATAAACTAAACCTTATAAGATAAAATAATGAACATTTTGTTTGATCGTGATTTACAATTTGTTTTTGTAAACCATTCGGTTTTAAGATAGAAGAAACATCTAATGGAATAACACAAGAATGGAAAGAAGAACAATTAACTTTAAAAGCTTTACCTGCTGCACATATAACAGGAAAAAGAACAAAGGATCTAGAAAAACTGCAAATGAGCAAGCAAAAACAAAGAACTTGTTCCACTGCTGAACAACTTTTGCGTGAGGATTCATAACTCCAGGAATAAAAGGTAGCAGAAAGGACCACATTCTCTTTGCCCAACCTTTTGCATCTCCGTGGAGCAAATTGTGAATCTGCAAAAACGTACACGGCATTTGAACATTACAAGTGCATTGACTGTAAAAAGCATACAATTGCATTCGATAATATATGGAATATCTACAGCAACGAATACGTAAATGGAATTGTCTTATGAAAAAAAAACCAAGCAAAATGTTTAGGAAAATAAATGGCATATACTACCTTTGCATCAATTATCTCCGATTTTCTAGAAGGCTTCGTGCGGCCATTAACACTGTAATACATTGGACAAGTTGTGCAGTATGGATCATTGCACATTCCCAGCTGGCCAGACCTCAAAAGGTGTTCGTTTTTCCCAGTATAGTCATCCGATACCCATTCATTATTTTTGGTTCGATCAATTGAAGAAGGATATGTTTCTACTTTGGGCTCAGCTGTTGTTTGGGGAGGCTGAAAGATGAACTCCTGGTTGCGGTTAGAATATATAGGACCACTCATCTGTATAACGGAAGCCCGTCTTTCAGTTCTGAGAGGGCCGGTGAAACCCACGAGGTTGGGCTCATATTCGGAGGAGGCCAGAGAGTTGGTGGGGATGGACATTGATGCACTTCTTGTCCTAGTTGTACGACTTCTTGAAGACCCATTCTGGTCGTCCGACTGTAAATACGTGACTGGTAACATAGGTGTTTCATCTCTTTCAGAAGCAGCCATTCATCAAATATACCTTGAAGCCAGATAAATAGCCGAGTGTTTCCTGTTCAGACAATTGCATCAAATATTGTAATTTAAACAGAAGAAATTTCTTGAAATTTCAGTGTTAAATCAATCATTTCAATTTAATTGTTTAATTTCTGGAAATACAATGATCACAATTCTAGCTATGATTCTTTTTCTCTTTTACCGGAATTGCATACTATGTTCAGAATTCTCTCTCTCTCTCGCTCTCTCTCTTCTTTTTACTCTTTCAATTTCCAAAATTCACTGTAGGCACCAATTGCAACATTCCGTGATTGTACACACACATACACACAAATATATATGAATATGTTACACAACATCGAACAATCTACTCTAAAAGAAGTAGAAAATGATTTCTTGAACAAAAGCAGGATCACTAACTCACTGTAAAACCCAGTAGTAGCAAAAGTTCATATGTACAATGGAAGAAATACAAGCACTATTGACATAAACAGAGGTTAAATTAACAATTGACGGGACATAATCCAAGGAAAAATCATGCAAGTAAAAATAAGAAAATCTGTAATTCCCTCGGAAAGACAACCCATTTGCACACTAATCGCTAGAGAAAGAGAAGCAAACCTGTTTTAACAAGTTGAGTCCCAAAAAAAGGCCAGAAGCTTAAACACCAAGCTCAAAACATAAAAGAGAAATGTAATCAAAGATTAATCAAAGTTAAGAAAACAGAGCAATGGGAAAGGCAAGAATTCAAAGTGGAGAGCGAAAGGTGTTGAATTCATTGACTTGTAAAGAAGGGAGAAAATACTAAATAGTGTGTTAATTAATTAATAATTCGATAAAAAGGGAAGACTCAAAAGCGCTGACCCAGCAAAATTATAAACTACAGACTTTACAACCAAGATAGAAACACACACACCCATGGGTATGTGCGTGTGCAACGCAGGCAGCCGGTCGTTGTCGTTGTGGGTACCTATGTTTTAAAAACCGGAACCGGAAATTGAGCCGGACGATCCCAAAAAAAGGTTGGACAGGGGTCGGACCGGTCGGACCGGATTGAGCCGGTATGACGTCATAATAAATATTATATATATATAATATGCATAATTGTTTTAAAAATTCAAAATATAGAGTATGATAAGTGAATATAAAGTATTTAAAGTCACTTCAAACTTCAAAGTTCAAACTTAAATTTCTAAACATAATAGAAATGTCCATTAACATAAATAGTTTCAACTTTCAAATTTCAATTTTCAAATATAATAGAAATGTCATCAACAATACAAAAGTCACAAGTCATAACATAAATCAAACATAGTAGATGTCAAATACAATACAAGAGTTTGAAATTCAAATCATCATCACAAATGTCTTATGATTGCAAAATAAATAAAAGTGAACAACAAGTCCAAATTTTATGCCGTAAATTGTCTTCCAAGTTCCTCATCCAACAAGTCCAAGTTGTCCAAGCCATCTAAGTCTAATTTTATACCGGGGTCGGATCGGTTGTTGTGACGTCATAATAAATATTATATATATATAGTATGCATGATTTTTCAAAATAAATCAAAATATAAATACCGAGTATTAATATTAAATACTAAATAATAAAATACTAAAATTGATTGATAGAATATTAATAAAATACTAAAATAGAAGTGCTGAGCAATGTTTTCATAACCGAAACGGTGATCGAACCGGACAGACCACCGGTCAGCAGTTCAACCGGTCGGACCGGTTCAACCGGCGGTTCAACCGTTTTCTATGTTTAGTTAAAAAAACAAAATAAATATACACCTACAAAAATTTAAATATATATTTTATAACTTTTCATATCATATTTTATAAATTATGTCCCACCTCATACATTTATCCCACATCGAAAGTGTTAGAGAAAAATGTGAGAGGAATATAGATTTAAAATTTTAAATATTTAATATAAATTAATAATTTAATTTTAAAAAAAATAAAAAAACCGGTTTTTTCCGGTTGAACCTGGTTTTGACCGGTTTTGACCGGTTCAACCCGGTTCAACTTGAAATCCGGTTATATATGTGTTTTTTAACCGGGTTACCGGCCGGTTCCCGGTTCTACCGGTTGAACCGGCCGGTTCAACCCGGTTTTGAAAACATTGGTGCTGAGTATACATAATTTTTTTTTAAATACTAAAATAAATTGATAGAATATTAATAAAATAATTAATATTATATATATAGTATACGCGTACCGAGTACGCTACCCATTCAGTCAATTCACTCAAATCATCCCATTCAAAAGCCCTAATTGTCCCACTCCAAATTCAGTCAATTCCCATTCAATAACCCATTCAACTCAATTACACAATTCACCCCTAATCCCATTCAACAACCCATTCAACTCAATTCAACAACTCATTCACTCAATTCAGTCAATTACACAATTCACTCAGTCAAACGGCGGGGGGAGCGGGCATCTGTGAAAGCAGGTGGAAGAGGGAGCGTCGGCGTCGGCGAGAGCAACGATGGTGAGAGCGGCGAGCGGCGGTGAGAGCAAGCGGCGGCTAACGCAGACGACGATAACTTGAATTCTTCTCTCTTCCTCTTCTACAGTGAGTTACTTTGATTTTTAATGTAAAAATCACTGATATGGTGATTGTTATTGAGAATTGAGATTAATAGCATAATTTTAAAAAAAATGAACAACGCCTAGCCGACTCCCCGTTTTTTTTTTTGGTTTTTTTTTTGAAAACCGGTGAAAACCGGCGGTTCACCGGTTACCGGTTTTCGAACGATTTTTTCGATTTTGAGGGGGGCGGTATAATAGTGGTTCTATACACCTCTATTGAGCTACTTTGGGACGGTTCACCGATCCGACCGGCCGGTCGGACCCGAGTTTTAAAAGAGAGGTGGGTACCGTTAGTAATGGATATTGTACTGTTGGCATTGGAGGTTGTTCCACGGCGTAGTCTACCATGTTTTGTCGTATCTGCCTTGACCCACCAAATATGTCTTGGTCTTTCTCTCAATTATTATTATAAAGGATAAATACAATTTGCCATCTTACTTGTATCGTTTTTCAACCTTACTATCAAAATTTAATTAGCATCTTATTATTTGAATGCAACAGCATATCAAGTCTCCAGCCGGCTATATATATATATATATATATATGCCTAGATTTCAAAAACAATTTTATTCTTGGCCATCTTTCTTGACGACTTGAGGTTCAGTTCATTTATATAGTCTTATTCGATTCCTAAATACGTTATATTATTCTCTTTACATATAAAGTAAAAAAAAAATATTTTTTATATCAAACATATCTGGTTACCCTCCTCAACCTCTAGACCATTAAATATGATGAAGAAGAAAACAGATCAGTGATATAAGTGTGACATCAACATATAAATGGGCTGGGCCTCGCATGTTGTTGTGGGCCTCACTGAAAAAACGAAAGTATAACTTGGCAATGGCACGTATACAGAACACAACTGATACATGGCGGAAATGTGAGTGGCATCAACCACCAAGCACGCTCCCATACGTGTATATGTATGTTTCTCTCTCTAGAAGCAGCATTGCAATTTGCAACTGAAAAATGGTGGTGACTACTACAATAGCCGACTCCGACCAACTCCTCCGCTGCACTTTCGCCTCCAGATACTCTCAAGCCTCTCTCCCCAGGTAGTAACCCCCTTCAAAATACGGTTTCACAGTGATTGCATTTTCTGATTTGTGTAAATTAGGTTTAAAATCCCCAATGGGTCGATGCCCAAGGATGCGGCCTATCAGATTGTGAGCGATGAGTTGATGCTCGATGGAAACCCTCGCCTCAACTTGGCTTCCTTCGTCACCACATGGATGGAGCCCGAGTGCGATAACCTAATCATGGCCTCCATCAGTAAGAATTATGTTGATATGGATGAGTACCCTGTTACTACTGAACTCCAGGTGTGTTATTCCTCCATGTTAACTTGCTAATTCCTCCGAAAATTACTTCATCTGTGGTCGTTTGGTAACACTAAGTTGAGGTAGCTACTCTGTTTGTCACCATAAAATGCCCCAATTTGATGGATTTCAGTAAATCAGAGTGTGAAATCTGGAAACCTTATGCCATTTTCTTCGGAAGCAGCTGATGAAAGTTATGAATAACTCTGATTTTGGGAGATGATATCTTAAGTTTAGAAAGTTTAGAAAAAGAGAATGACGATCTCATTATCATGGGGGAATTGAGCTTGGTTGTAATTAAGATGTATTTTTGTAAATATAAGTCTAATATTTCGATATGAGAGACCTTGAATTTGGAAAGTCTCAAAGAGAGGTTTGATGTCATTACCCTGGGAGAATTGAATTTGATTTTCAGAACATGTTTGTTGTTTACAGAACAGTTATAATCTGGTCATCTGTTATGCAGAATCGATGTGTGAATATGATAGCCCATCTTTTCCACGCCCCGGTTGGTGATAACGAAACAGCCATTGGTGTAGGCACTGTGGGATCATCAGAAGCTATAATGCTTGCAGGTCTTGATTTTAAAAGGAAATGGCAAGCAAAGAGAAAGGCACAGGGAAAACCTTATGATAATCCTAATATCGTTACTGGGGCTAACGTCCAGGTATTCGTTCATCTCCTTGGCCATTATCTGCAGTCGATTATTTGACTATAAATGGAATTTAAAGTTTCAAAGTCTCCTATAAATTCTGCATAATGCAATTCATGGTATTAGGTTTGCTGGGAAAAGTTTGCAAGGTACTTTGAAGTAGAACTGAAAGAGGTAAAGCTAAAGGAAGGATACTATGTAATGGATGCTGCTCAAGCAGTGGAAATGGTGGATGAGAACACCATCTGTGTTGCAGCCATTTTAGGTTCTACACTCACCGGTGAATTCGAAGATGTGAAGCTTCTCAATGAACTCTTAACGAAAAAGAATAAGGAAACAGGGTGGGACACCCCGATCCATGTTGATGCTGCTAGTGGAGGGTTTATTGCCCCGTTTCTATACCCGGATCTTGAATGGGATTTTCGTTTGCCATTGGTGAAGAGTATCAATGTGAGTGGTCACAAATACGGGCTTGTTTATGCGGGTGTTGGGTGGGTAGTATGGAGGAGTAAGGATGACTTGCCGGACGAGCTTGTCTTCCATATCAACTACCTCGGGTCTGATCAACCTACGTTTACCCTCAACTTCTCCAAAGGTAATTTTGTTTTACTTTGTTTCATTTAAACATGATAGTAATCTATTGGACCTCTATATTTTAGGTAGAAGAAATTTTTTGCTATGTATATAAGATTTGTTAAGTAGGTATAAATTATAATTACATTTTTCGATTTTCAGGTTCTTGCCAGATCATTGCGCAGTACTATCAGTTCATCAGACTTGGCTTTGAGGTCATTTTTCCAACTCCATCATCCAATTATCTTTAGTAAGAATTGTTTGAAGGGATAATGATCAAATAATTTTTGGAATTTGAAGCATTTTTTTTATCTATATATTGGAATTGTTGAGATTTCTCATTACACAGTATTGAATACACATTCTACATAAATGACACTATCACACTAGAGAGAAGAGCAACATAATGTATGTTGAAGGGATAAGAATGACATGTAAGACAATAAGAATTGGAAATGGCCTTATGTAAAACAACAGTTTTATCACTTTATAATAGAACAACTAATAGTTTCTAATGGAACAACTAATACTAACAAACTAATACATTGTAATGAAACACGTAATACTATTTAAAAATACAAATAGTGTAAACCAATTGTACGGTAAAACTTGTTTATATAAGACTTTGCGTAAGAATTGTTTGAAGGGATAATAATTGGCACCTTTTTCTTTGCTTTTATGACCAAATAATTAGTGGAATTTGAAATCACTTCATACCATTCTTTATGTATATGCCTAGTTGGGGATGTTATGATTCATCTAGTTGTTTTATCTCTGGCACCTCATCTTTCTGTATCTACCAGGGTTACAAATATATCATGGAGAATTGCATGGAAAATGCAAGATTGCTCAAAGAAGGTATCACCAAGACAGGGCGGTTCAAGATAGTTTCGAAAGATGTTGGGGTGCCGTTGGTGGCATTCTCTCTCAAGGACAGCAGCCGATACACGGTTTTCCAAATATCTGAATCTCTGAGACGGTTCGGATGGATAGTTCCGGCGTACACAATGCCACCCAACGCGGAGCACATTGCAGTCTTGCGTGTTGTGATTCGAGAAGACTTCAGCCACGGCCCAGCGGAGAGGCTGGTATCTGATATCGAGAAAGTTGTGAAGGAAATGGATTTAATTGCCACGAGGGTTTCGGTTAAAGAAGCCCATGTTAGTGTTGAGGATCTGCACATAGGCAAGGGAGAGTTGAAGAAGAACATTGCTGAGAATCAGAAAGATATCTGCAATTACTGGAGGAGGATTTCGGACAAGAAGACTAGTGGAGTCTGTTAGAAGTAATTTTATAAGAAAGAATCTATCATGTAATCTTATGTTGTGTGTGTGAAGATCAGGCAGTTGAGTTTCTTTATCGTGATCCACCATGTCTCTAAAGCTTGCCAGAGAACCTTAGCCCCCCACTTAGGTCCTCTATTATTAGTGATGAGCTCTCTTTAATTAGTTCTCTCTGTATATAAACTAGTTTAAATGTTTTCTCTGAGCAATGGGTTACTATTTGTTGTTTTCACATTAACAATATTAGTTGTGCAATGGGTACGCAAGAGACTTACTCATTAATTATCCTTTGCTAATTTACATACCTATATTGATTAGCTGTTATTTTGTGCATGCTTAGTAAATTAAGGTAGTTCTGCAGTTGCATTGATTTCCCCCACCTACCTACCAAAAAAAAAAAAAACACACTTGGTGGTTAGTTGAGGAAAAGGACATGTACCAATCTAAAAAAGGGATGTTATTTCATATGTTCAAATGGTGGTTGAATGATCTTCGTCGTACTATCTTGTACATGCAATGCTCAGTGTTTTTCAGGAGAAGAATGGTATGGTAGGCCAACAGTCATAATTATAACAAGTCTTGTGTAGTTTTTGGAAGTTGAGAACAAAGCTTTCCTTTCTAGCTAACAGTTATAACAGTTTATAGGTGTGACTAGTCAACAACAGACTATATATATATGTGCGATTATCTTTTGCTTATTTCTTAAAGCAACATTTTGGGACTTACATTATTAATTTCATATGCATTCAGTATATACAAATGTTTTCTTTTTTTAAATTCAATCCTTTGATAAGTAAATATAAAAATGTATTTTGAGTATATCTGACGTGCATGTCATTTTGGACGTCAATGACAATTTGGAGCTACCTAGTTTATACAGTATGATAAGTTAGATATGCACGTAAAATGCGATAGATGTGACGACAACTTCATTAATGAACCGTATGTATATGGTATGATTTTACAATTTATTGAGCTACAACAAAATCTGCAAGTAGAAAGTTTTAAGCTGCATGATCAAAATTCCACTATCTAGATCTTGTAAATGCTAATTTTTATGATGAGAAGCATATATATAACGGTGGTTTGTAGGGAATGATTTTTATTAATATCATGTTTGATTCCATTTTACCCGTGCATAGTGATAATAAGTTAATAACATTATGATATATTGAACAGACTAAACAAATAGTACAACATGTAAGATTGGATGTCTTGTACTATATATATATGACTGGTTAAACATAATAGTAATACTATATCGGCAAATATATGAAGTACATTTAGGTGTTGGGCATTGGAGGCCACATGAGGATGAAAAGCTTCGACATTTGGTTCTAAAATATGGACCTCATAACACCTAAATGCAGGTAGATCAGGCAATGAAATTTATGTTATTTAAAACACACACACACACACACAATGGCCTCCTGCACCCTTCTTTCCAACAAATTCAAAAATATTCTCAAACACAAATCAGTAAATCTGCAACAATAATAATGTGATTTTTCCAATTTCATCTATTACAATCGGATTCATTCAGCAAAACACTTCTCCCACCTTTGGTTCTTGAAAATACATTCCACACAGTTTCCCAAGCAAAATCAAAATTAGATAAGCAGCTAATTTCCCAAGCTATTACAACTAACATTATCTAAAAAAGAATTCATGTACAACAAGAGCAGTTCGAGGCTTACTTAGTTCCTCCCCCACCCAACTAGTAGATTCAAGAAATATAGAAAAAACCTACCAACACATACTGCACGAAATATTACATTTCAACCGAGATGGATTCGAAAAAAAATTCACGGGATTTGTTCGTCATCTTTAGAACAAATCAACCTCCCGATTGATCGGAGGTAGTGTTCCTCTGGTCCTGTAAAGGCTATGTCTTAACAACGAGCTTGATGACTGATCATCCAGAACCCATATTTTCTACTTCAAGATGATATTGGTTCATAAGGATATTGTAACCATGGATGTTTTAGAGCCTCGGATGCAGAAGGCCGCTTCTTTGGGTTGACTTCTAGCAGATGAGCAACAAAGTCAACGAAGCCTTGGTCTCCCATTGGTAATCGATGTCTTAAGGATGACTTCTTTGGTATCAGATATTCTAGTCTGCTCGTTTCCTGAGGATGATAGAAACAACTATACGTAAACACGCGCTAACTATGACCATATGCCATATGAACTGAATCAAGATATAGTACAACACAGATATACGTAAAGCTGCTAATATGTACCTGGTTTCTTTCATAAAGCATGTGGTTTTTGGTGAAATATTTATACATATCTCGTCCTTTAGCAAGCATCTCTTGCTCAATCGAGCCTATGATTCCAAGTACTCGAGCAAGCAAAGTGGCAGGAGAGTCATTTTGAAAGAGCACCTACATGTTAAAATCATTATTTTGCTTAACGATTCTAAAGAATACATAAACAAGAACAATTAATTTATTCTCCCAGAAATAGCCAAAGTCTCCTATAATAGAAACCAAGACCAAATGACTAACAATTTCTCCAAAATACGATTAAAAAGAAATATAATAATGCATCGGAAAGAAACTTACATTGCCTGTACAAAGTTCAGCCAATATGCAACCAAGTGACCATATATCAATCTTTTTGTCGTATGGAAGTCCTAAAATAACCTCAGGAGCACGGTATGACCTAGATTGAACATAAGAACAGAGATGATCTGTTTCAAAGCAACTGCTTCCCAGATCAATGACTTTCACTTCACATCTACTGTAACTTTTCACCAATATATTCTCAGGCTTCAGATCACAATGTATGAGGCCAAGACTGTGTAAAAATTGAAGTGCTTCCAAGCACTGAATGGTAATAGACTGTTGAATTACAACAGTAAGTCAGCAGCCAGCACCGTAAATTAAAAAAAAAAAAAGAAGGTTAATAGACATTCGTGCCACAAACCTGTAGTCTTGGCATCGTAAAGTAGACTTCACCTCCAGATTCTCTGTTGAATTTGTGGAATTCATACAAGTTTGCTTTAAGCAGTTCACAAACAATCAACAGATGCTCCTGCATATAAGAACAATAAGAGTAGATACACGACAACTAAACCTTGACTGCATTGATAATGGATATGCAAAAGCAAGAAAAACAGATCAACTCCAACGATTTGAATCAGCGTGGTCGATGCTAATTGGAAAAGCATTTACTTGCCATGCAAAGGCAAGTTGTTTTACTTTGAATATTTATACAGGGTTTAATAGTTGACTGAAATTTTAGTTTGAACTTTTATCAGATTTTATTTTTAGATCCAATTCAAATTGAATTAATGTAAAACACAAAATAATAATAACGCCACGTAGGCAGGTGTTAATCAGCTGCCCTACTAATGCATAGCAATGTCTGCAGCACGGGATACAGTGTGTTTGCAAACTAAAAAAAGTTGTGTAGAAACACTTTTTTTAAAGTTGTTAGACTCGGCTTTTTGAAAAAAAAGTGCTTCTACCTTTTCAAATGAGTTTGCAAACAGGCACATAGTACGATTTAAATACAGCACACACATTGAGGTCAGCATCACCCAATGTGTTGATGTAACTAAGAAACAAAAGATCTTGTCCTACTCAAATAGCATTCTTTTAGTTATATGTTATGTCATAACTCATAAATCGACAATGTACAAAAGGTTATTCACTATGATATGATTAGTGATGCAATGTAAATTAACAACACACGAGAGAGATCTCAAAGTGCTTTACCAATTTATGTAATTGTTTATTGGTTAAAAATCTTAATAACTAGCTATGTTTAATTTTAATACGACAACAAACAATAAATTATAGTAAACTTTTACTCTTTTGAAATAGATAAAAAATTTCTGTATAAGCATTTAGTTGCTTGTAACGTATAGATGAATCCATTCCTTCCCTTCGGTTTTAATTCCATCGTATGGAAATTGTGAGAAAAATATTATTAATGTAAATTATGTTTTCACATTATTTACTAAAACAATTCTCTTATGATGAAGTAGTAGAACTTTACCATTTTTCAACTAGCCCATTCTAAAAAATATCTTACATTTCAGGTCAAAAAACAGATTTCAGATAAAAGCATACTGTTCGGAAAAAAAGGGTCAATTTATCACTACTCTTGAGGGCAGAAAAGTAAATTAAGAATAGGGAACTAACTCTTAAATTTTCCTCCACTGGCTATTAGTATAGGTTATTAAATTCAAATTTATTAATTACTTGTGCAGGGTAAATAGAATTTAAGCATATTGGATAAACTGACTGGAAAACTGCTCACTTACTCGATAATAGAAATAATCGTACAACCGAAGAATATGATACTTGTCACCAGGATCATGCCTATTGACATACTTTAGTAGCTTAATTTCATCAAGGCTCTGGTCGAAAAAATCTTTATTGTTCTTTATAATCTTCACGCAAACATCCATACCAGAGTGCAGGTCATGGGCCTGAACAGCTTTGCTGAATGCAGCTGATCCGAGATATTCAGTCACATGATACCGCCCAGCAATTACTGAGTTCAAAGCAACGTGGAAATTTTTATCCTCCTCAAATCCAGTCCTGAAGTATATAAATGATACAAGAAAGATTTAAAAAAAAAAAAATGTAAATCTCAAAATTCATAGTAAAGCTAAAAAATTTAGCATGTGGCATGACAATATATATGTTATAGAACAAAAACTTGTACACACCAGGTGCACCATGCAACTCAAGTGCATTTTCAAATGGTGTTAATTTTTATAAAAAAAGTACTGTATTAGTTTGTTAGTATTAGTTATTTTCACAAATAAAAATATTAGTTGTGCAAAGTTGCACCTTACAACTAATGCACAAGACTGTTACTCATGTTATAGAGTATTTGACTTCTGGACCCGCTTTGCAGAAGCAAAGTTCCTAATCTCATATCTATGATCTTGGAGTTATTCATTAAACTTTCTGATAATATAGATTGTGATCCAAGCCTTAAGAATACAACTGTAAACATGCTAACATGTTAGTGACAGATTGGAAATTGAACTACAAACGTTGCTAATAAATTTCATAGAAACAATATACATGTTTTAGGATGCCCCACATACTGGACCCTCAATGGGACAAACAACATTTCTGCTTAAACTTTTTTTATTCTGTTGTAGATTTACTGATTTAGACATTTATTGGCAACCCAAAAAAGTTTCTTCAGATACGAAAAATAACAGGGAAGGATGACAAGCAACAAAATAGATGATTTACCCATGATTAACAAGCAAAAAGACCCCTTAGTCCCAAAAAATTGGGGTAGGCTATTTACCCATGATAATTTTGATAACATATTCATACTTTAATCAGAAAACGGGAGCATAACAAATATCACAAGCTCATACGATTCTGAATTTAATGCACCGAGACTTAGATGCAACTCATTTTAGGAAACATATAATTTTGGCTTAATCTAGTCATTATAGTGTCATCACCAATTATTAACAAACCAAAGTATGGACCAAAATTTCAACAAATAATGAGAATAAACCAGAATTAAGCTATTCATTGAGATAATATATATGGTTAACTTGAGGTTTTTGGTATATATCTTGAGGGAAAAAAAGAATAATTCAGCTATCAAATTTAGGCTAACCAGCCTATCTGCGTGATGAAGACAACAGCTACCAAAGCGAATCACAACTAAAAGTTGCCTTGACAAGTAAATTCAGAATAACAAGAATTATGAATGGGACTACATGATCAGATGATAGAAAGCACATGCCTGTTTTTCCTGTGGACAATCTTCAAGTTGAAGGTTTCAAATTCATCCTCTTGTGCTTTGATCTGTTTCACTTGCTCTTGTACAGCAGCAGCTTCCTCATCTTCTAGTGATAACCCAGGATCTTCTTCTCTTACACCTGCTTCTTTTATATCGTCTCCTTTCTTTTCATGTTCCCTTTCAATATATCCATAATTTGAAAGTGAAGAAGGACTAGAATTTGCTGATTCCTCATCATTGCCATATTTCTCATCCCTCGAACTGTTTACTGGAGAAGAGTCAGTATTAGCCTTGTTTGACCACAATGATTTGCTTGAGCTTGCTTGCACCAAACGCCCATCTTTAGGAGGAGGAAAGGAGAACCCTCCATCCATCTGATTCTTATCTTTAGGAGGAGGAAAGGAGATCCCATTCTGGCTCTCTCTTACAATCCATCTATGAAGACCTGCTCATCCCGAGCAGGATCCCATTCGGCTCTCTCTTACGACCCATCTCTGAAGATCTGCTCATCCCGAGGACTCCCACAATCTGGCCTTGAAAAGACTCAGTCTGACGGGGGCTCTCCCAAAATCGAGCATAGAAAAAAAAGACTTCGTCTGACGGAGCTCCCCGGCACGAAAGCACATGAAAGACTTGTTCGACGGGGCTCACCTCGGCACGAAAGCATAGGGAAAGACTCAAATGACGACGGGCTCCCCAAGACTGAAACCTGAACGACTAGATCGATGACGAAGGTAAGATCCTCTATCACGGGGGCTCATTACGAGCGATCAAGATCTCATACGCACCGAAGCAAGCTCGAGGCAAACAATGTGATCGCAGATGCAACAAAAGACAAAAAAATCTGGTCGAGACATGAAACAAGATCAAGCTCGAACAACGTCCACAGTAGGATCTTGAGGGCTATTGTTGTGCTCGGATATATCACAGCGTCGGCGATCACCAGGATTTATCGCACGTCGCCAGGTCCCACCGAGACCACGTGATTTGTCGTCTTACGCATATGTTTTGTCATCTTTATCGCATGATTTGTCGTCTTTACAACCCAGGTGCTTAACGATTTGTCGTTTTTATGATTTGTCGTCTTGGTTCTTTTTTATAAAAAGGACCTCACCTTTCATTGTAAAAGGACTCGGAATGTTTTCCTCATTTCATTTATATACCTACACTGGCATTCGGGGAAGAACTACGATTCTTCCCCAGATGTTTTGTTTCGATTAATTATTTGTTTTGTGGTCAAATTCAACAAGCCACATCAACATCGTTATCGTTAATTATTTGACTATCAACAACACCAAATTATTACAGTGGTACAAAAAGATTAATGGAAATATACGGTGTATTCTAAAGTATCTTGAATCTACCGCAGTTCTATATGACTAGTTACGTGGCGGGCTTGAGGAATCAGCTCGATTTATTCGTTTCTTTGTGTATCGCCATGCAACTTGGATTCTTTTTGCTGCAAGTCCTCGCCAGTATGGCGATTCATATCTGCAATGCACCCCGAGTTCATTTTTTATGAAAAAAAATGAAGACAATATTTTGTTTGAACAAATTAATTTGATGAGCAGAAGCTACCTTATGGCCCCTTGAACGCGTGGGCTTCTCAAGAATCTTGCAAAAAGACTGGTCACTTCTTCGAGATCAGCTGCCCGCAATACAAAAGCTTCGACGTTTGTCATGCAACTTACCACCCTGTTGCTCAGCAATCTATGTGTCCTGAATTCTGATTCTTTTTCCATCTGAAAAATAAGAGATAGGTGTGTTGATTTTTGTACCAAATAAGTCGCTACTTTTGCGATTTTGGTACCCTCAGCAAGAAACGAATGAATTGCAAATTTAGGACACACTGTATAATTGAAACAAGAGTAACACTTTTGTACACCAGTTGTACGGTAGTGAAAATAAATAACTCTTTAGTAAAACTACTAATAACATTTAAAAATACACTTGAACAGACGGTGTATCTGGGGGTATACAAATTTATGTCTTAAAACAAACATGGAAAACACGTATAGGCTGATATCATTAATTAGTAGTTTTACCTTTATTCAGGGAAGAATGTTGGAGGCACCAAGAAAGAAGTTCTTCCCCGCAAACATCACCTTCAGACAAGGGAGAACTAATCCCGTCTTCCCCAATGCTTTCCATCTTCCCGCGGATTATGAACACCATTTTGTCAACAAGGCTGTTATGGTACAAGATTTTACTGCCTTGGATATATGTTTTTGTCTTTAGTCTCTCACGTATAGCATCAATAATTGGTTCATCCATCAGTTGAAATATTCGGACCTGTTATCGGGCAATGCAGATAACACATTAAGAAATCTGAAAAATCATTGCAATCTTATCAATAAACATGGTTAATTTTCTGATAGAACTTACTTTCTCGACAAATTTAAAGAGATGACACCTAATTCGTCGTTGGAGATCTTCTGGTAAGTTCTCCATTAGAACTTCTTCATTTACCCCTCTAGTGGCGGCCCAATTAAAACGTTCAGAGTTTCGAACTTGACTGCATGGAAGCAAATATGCATTCAACCAATTAGGAACAACATTGATTAAAATAGATATTGTAATTTTATCAATACAGAGAGAACTTACAAACTGTTAGAAGTAGATAAATGAAATAATAACAGTAATCATCACTCAGAAAAAATGAATATCTAACCTTCGTAGATCTTCAGGCAGGCGTCGATGGCTCATCCACAGCTCAACATCACGGCGCCTTAACGACATTTCTAACTTCCTAGAGGGAAAAAAAAAAAAAATTCCATTAGTCAAAGATAGATTGTCAATTGAGAAGAACTCAACAGCTGTATCAAAAATAAAAAAATTAAACGTGATGCACTTGAAAACAAAAAAGACATGTCACATGTATTGATGGAGACTAAAGTTGTACCTGCGTCCAAGAGCCTGGAGAAAATTCTGAATATTTCCAATAAGCAGAGCAAAGAGCAGAAGGCCTACTCCTATGATCAACATAGTGAAAAGAACTTCCCACACAAAGTAGCTTGGCACTTGATTCCCAGCTAAGGTACTAATTTGCTTATAAAAAAAATCAAAAGTTGGATTTGTATTAGAGAAAGTCGTGATTATGTATATAGAAAAGGAAGCAGAATAACATTTATTGTGGAGAACTCAATCCATAGAAATATAAATGAAAATGAGTGTTATCATATATAGATACCTGGAACCCCCAAAACAGTGAGTACACATATCTTGTTAGTATACTTTTTTGGGTGGTTAGACTGACAGCAGTTTGATATATCCCAAAGTCAAAACCGTCTTTCCCAAAACAAGCAGTTGCATTTTCATTCTTCTTCCAGTCCTCCCATGTTGAATCATTCCCAAACCTCCTATCATAATCATTTCCATGTCCACAGTCGATAAATTCCATGCACATCGTAATGTTGCTATCCCCACAGGCATCTCGAAAGCATTTATTTACCCTCTGCATACAAGTAAATTAAGACACAAATCGGACAAACACAAAAACAATAAAAGAAAATTCTATAAAAGTAAAAGGCCAACCTGTAGGCCGAAAAGATACCAACACGAGCCAACCACGTGGCTTGCCAAAACAAATGTAAGAAGATTCATGACAAAATTTGACCAGGCTGACTCGAAGATAAAGCCCGTTGGAGATGAACCAGCAACCAAAGGTAGGAATCGGTACAGCCTTGGAACCAACTGAAAGAGAATTGCTGCTCGAAGGAGATTTTTTGCATAATTGGCACCAGATGCCCCAATTGAGTCTGGTAAGATCAATAGGATGATAATCTACGGAAAGAAAATAACACAGCTTCATTAACTGTCATGTTATGGCGATAACTCATAAGCTTACATCCTAATTAATGACAATGAAATAACCAAAAGAGGTTAACATTATTCTTACCTGTGGCAGGGGCAGTACAACAAAGAAATCGATCAAAAATTGTCCAGAGAGATAATGCTGGGCAATCATTTTAGGGTCATCAACTAAATCTCCAGATCCAACAACTGTGGTTTCAGGGCCAACATAAGCTAGCCTGAACTGCAAAATGACGATGTATATTCGCTCGTAAAAGATGTTTCAAAAGAAGCAACACAAATTGCATGGCAATGTCTGATGCTTATAATGCAAAAAAGATTATTTCCAAAAGTTTCTTTAAAACAATAATGCGCATGTCTTGCCTAAGGTAGAAGTGAAGCCTGTTTTTCCCTTTTCTTTATATTTTTTTCAAAAAAACAAAACCTCACCAATGTAATTAATTTGTTCAATGTAACACCCGCGATTTTTTTTAATATATGCTTTTCAAAATAAAATGTATGTATAAACTAATTATATTTTTTAAGAGGTTATAATAAATACGGAGTATATGTAATATTTTAAAGATAATTATGAATATACTTTTTCAAGGATATCCTTCCGATTTCTCTCATGAAAAATAAAACCTTCAACCCCAATTAACTCAAAGTTTGTTTTGATATTGTCTTTCATTCTTCTATTAAACCCACGTTGAGATTTTAATGGCGCGTGTGATACACGTTCCCCTAATTTGGGATTAAATCGGCGCGTGATACAGCGTTTTCCGATCAAAATTAGGGGCGCGTGTATCACACGCCCAAAAAACAACGTCGTTTTGGGGTAGTTTGACCAGTCTTCGGCGATTTGGGACTAAATCGGCACAAATTGAAAACATACGGGATTAAATTGAAGCATGTGATATATACGGGACCTTTTTAATAAAGGTGCAAAGTTACGAGACAATTTTGATTTAAATCCCAGTAGAAAACTACTGTAAATTCCCAATTTTTTTTTTTTTTTTTTTTTGAGATACAGACTATTGTTCGCTACCTTTAATTTCCCTGTGCAGCCTGATTCAGCACCACTGCTTTGAATAACCTTTGCTTCCTTTTCGATTAAATTGGGCCTATTCATTGTTATTATTGTACTACTAAGCCTATAAGCATTTATAGATAGATGCACAGCCATTTTGGCATTCCCAAACCGTGAAACTAAATTCATAAAGTAAGACTTATTTAGTTTTAAATTTTTCTTTTATTTATAACCTCTTAATTTTGGTAAAAGTACTCAAGTCTTAATAAATTTAAGATTTTATGTTTAATTATTATAGGTGACGTGGATTAAAATACTTCATTGCATCATTGGCATCGAATTGAGGTGGGGTTTTTACTTGTTTTGTCACTTTTAAATATTCATGTGAGTGTTATTATTGCTTGCTACATCTTACAGTCTATGTTATTCAATTGGTTTATCCAACAAGCTTAAGGTTGGCATATCCAACAAACTTATGGAATTGTATGCATGTTTGTGAGTTAATAATTTTATTTACATGTTATGTTTGATTGTGATAAAATAAGAGAATCTCACTGAGCTAGTGGTTTTGCTCACCCCAATCTCATTAACATTTTGCAGAGTAGGAATGAAGTGCGTGGAGGGCCGGTGGATGTCTCGAGCATATTTAATTGTTATTTCATAATTGAAATTGTTTGTTAATGTTAGTATTTCATATTAGCAAATTTTCTGCACCTTTTGGATTTTAAGTTAGCAGCATGCAGAATTACATTATTTAGCATTGAAACAATTATGTTAATTTCTATTAAGTGAGTTTGAGTTCCTTAACGACCCGCATGTGACTTATTCACTATTTTTTTCTTTTGACTCTTGAAAAAATCTTAAATTTTACTATTAAGCTAAGTTCTTTCTAGATAATTTTAATTATAGTCACATCTCTTTTATTGCATTCATAATGTTTTTATATCTTCCGCTGCAAACTTTTATCTAAATTAGTATTCAAAAGCCTACGAAAAATCGGGTGGGTTGTGACAGTTGAAGAACATAATCACTCTGCTAAGTAATACATAAAAGTTGAGCAAGTCAACACTGCAAATGTTAATGTCTGAATTAACATTATATTATTGAATAGTCAACAGCTTATAATCAAAAATAGATGAAGCAATTATTAAAGGCTTCAATGCAGTTTAAAGTGAGTAAATGTACCTGAAGGAGGATATGGAGCAAATAAATGAAGTCGGTCACGCTTCTCAGGCCGACTATTGTTGTCGTCAAGGGCCAGTTTAATACGATACACTTGTTATCCTGAGACAAGACAGTTCATTCATCACAATCAGTGGTTATGCATTAAACATATATATAGAAAGTAACTTCATAGATGGTATCAGTCCACAAGCATATAAAAGTAAATGAAAATGATAAGCATAAGCAGCCATGCTCTGAAGCATTGCATGTGAACATCCTAGTGTATTCTTGACCAAAGTGCAAAGTATTTATAAACTAAACCTTATAAGATAAAATAATGAACATTTTGTTTGATCGTGATTTACAATTTGTTTTTTGTAAACCATTCGGTTTTTAAGATAGAAGAAACATCTAATGGAATAACACAAGAATGGAAAGAAGAACAATTAACTTTAAAAGCTTTACCTGCTGCACATATAACAGGAAAAAGAACAAAGGATCTAGAAAAACTGCAAATGAGCAAGCAAAAACAAAGAACTTGTTCCACTGCTGAACAACTTTTGCGTGAGGATTCATAACTCCAGGAATAAAAGGTAGCAGAAAGGACCACATTCTCTTTGCCCAACCTTTTGCATCTCCGTGGAGCAAATTGTGAATCTGCAAAAAGCATTACACGGCATTTGAACATTACAAGTGCATTGACTGTAAAAAGCATACAATTGCATTCGATAATATATGGAATATCTACAGCAACGAATACGTAAATGGAATTGTCTTATGAAAAAAAAAAAAACCAAGCAAAATGTTTAGGAAAATAAATGGCATATACTACCTTTGCATCAATTATCTCCGATTTTCTAGAAGGCTTCGTGCGGCCATTAACACTGTAATACATTGGACAAGTTGTGCAGTATGGATCATTGCACATTCCCAGCTGCCCAGACCTCAAAAGGTGTTCGTTTTTCCCAGTATAGTCATCCAATGCCCATTCATTATTTTTGGTTCGATCAATTGAAGAAGGATATCTTTCTACTTTGGGCTCAGCTGTTCTTTGGGGAGGCTGAAAGATGAACTCCTGGTTGCGGTTAGAATATATAGGGCCACTCATCTGTATAACGGAAGCCCGTCTTTCAGTTCTGAGAGGGCCGGTGAAACCCACGAGGTTGGGCTCATATTCGGAGGAGTCCAGAGAGTTGGTGGGGATGGACATTGATGCACTTCTTGTCCTAGTTGTACGACTTCTTGAAGACCCATTCTGGTCGTCCGACTGTAAATACGTGACTGGTAACATAGGCGTTTCGTCTCTTTCAGAACCAGCCATTCATCAAATATACCTTGAAGCCAGATAAATAGCCGAGTGTTTCCTGTTCAGACAATTGCATCAAATATTGTAATTTAAACAGAAGAAATTTCTTGAAATTTCAGTGTTAAATCAATCATTTCAATTTAATTGTTTAATTTCTGGAAATACAATGATCACAATTCTAGCTATGATTATTTTTCTCTTTTACCAGAATTGCATACTATGTTCAGCATTCTCTCTCTCTCTCGCTCTCTCTCTTCTTTTTACTCTTTCAATTTCCAAAATTCACTTGTAGGCACCAATTGCAACATTCCGTGATTGTACACACACATACACACAAATATATATGAATATGTTACACAACATCGAACAATCTACTCTAAAAGAAGTAGAAAATGATTTCTTGAACAAAAGCAGGATCACTAACTCACTGTAAAACCCAGTAGTAGCAAAAGTTCATATGTACAATGGAAGAAATACAAGCACTATTGACATAAACAGAGGTTAAATTAACAATTGACAGGACATAATCTAAGGAAAAATCATGCAAGTAAAAATAAGAAAATCTGTAATTCCCTCGGAAAGACAACCCATTTGCACACTAATCGCTAGAGAAAGAGAAGCAAACCTGTTTTAACAAGTTGAGTCCCAAAAAAAGGCCAGAAGCTTAAACACCAAGCTCAAAACATAAAAGAGAAATGTAATCAAAGATTAATCAAAGTTAAGAAAACAGAGCAATGGGAAAGGCAAGCATTCAAAGTGGAGAGCGAAAGGTGTTGAATTCATTGACTTGTAAACAAGGGAGAAAATAGTGTGTTAATTAATTAATAATTCGATAAAAAGGGAAGACTCAAAAGCGCTGACCCAGAATTAGACGCTACAGACTTTACAACCAAGATAGAAACACACACACCCATGTGGGTATGTGCGTGTGCAACGCAGGCAGCCGGTCGTTGTCGTTGTGGGTACCTATGTTTTAAAAACCGGAACCGGAAGTTGAGTAGGACGACGACTCGAAAAAAAAAGGTTAGGTTAGATTCGGCCAGGAGGATTGGTTCTAAGATGACTTCATAATAAATATTATATATATATAATATGCATTAAAAAATTCAAAATATAGAGTATGATAATCGAATATAAAGATCTAAAAAATTTCCAAACTTCAAAGTTCAAACTTAAATTTCTAAACATAATAGAAATGTCCATTAACATAAATAGTTCCAACTTTCAAATTTCAATTTCCAAACATAATAGAAATGTCATCAGCATTACAAAAGTCACAAGTCATAACATAAATCAAACATAGTATATGTCAAATACAATACAAGAGTTTGAAATTTAAATCATCATCACAAATGTCTTATGATTGCAAAATAAATAAAAGTGAACAACAAGTCCAAAGTTTATGCCGTAAATTGTCTTCCAAGTTCTTCATCCAACAAGTCCAAGTTGCCCAAGCCAATAAGTCTATTTTTTATCGGAATTCGGATCGGTTGTTGTGACGTCATAATAAATATTATATATATATATATATATATATAGTATGCATGATTTTAAAAAAAAAATCAAAATATAAATAACGAGTATTAATATTAAATACTAAATAATAAAATACTAAAATTGATTGATAGAATATTAATAAAATACTAAAATAGAAGTGCTGAGTATACATAATTTTTTTTTAAATACTAAAATAAATTGATAGAATATTAATAAAATAATTAATATTATATATATAGTATACGCGTACCGAGTACGCTACCCATTCAGTCAATTCACTCAAATCATCCCATTCAAAAGCCCTAATTGTCCCACTCCAAATTCAGTCAATTCCCATTCAATAACCCATTCAACTCAATTACACAATTCACCCCTAATCCCATTCAACAACCCATTCAACTCAATTCAACAACTCATTCACTCAATTCAGTCAATTACACAATTCACTCAGTCAAACGGCGGGGGGAGCGGGCATCTGTGAAAGCAGGTGGAAGAGGGAGCGTCGGCGTCGGCGAGAGCAACGATGGTGAGAGCGGCGAGCGGCGGTGAGAGCAAGCGGCGGCTAACGCAGACGACGATAACTTGAATTCTTCTCTCTTCCTCTTCTACAGTGAGTTACTTTGATTTTTAATGTAAAAATCACTGATATGGTGATTGTTATTGAGAATTGAGATTAATAGCATAATTTTAAAAAAAATGAACAACGCCTAGCCGACTCCCCGTTTTTTTTTTTGGTTTTTTTTTTGAAAACCGGTGAAAACCTGATTCTCAATTTTTACACGGTTTTCGAACGATTTTTTCGATTTTGAGGGGGGCGGTATAATAGTGGTTCTATACACCTCTATTGAGCTACTTTGGGACGGTTCACCGATCCGACCGGCCGGTCGGACCCGAGTTTTAAAAGAGAGGTGGGTACCGTTAGTAATGGATATTGTACTGTTGGCATTGGAGGTTGTTCCACGGCGTAGTCTACCATGTTTTGTCGTATCTGCCTTGACCCACCAAATATGTCTTGGTCTTTCTCTCAATTATTATTATAAAGGATAAATACAATTTGCCATCTTACTTGTATCGTTTTTCAACCTTACTATCAAAATTTAATTAGCATCTTATTATTTGAATGCAACAGCATATCAAGTCTCCAGCCGGCTATATATATATATATATATATGCCTAGATTTCAAAAACAATTTTATTCTTGGCCATCTTTCTTGACGACTTGAGGTTCAGTTCATTTATATAGTCTTATTCGATTCCTAAATACGTTATATTATTCTCTTTACATATAAAGTAAAAAAAATATATTTTTTATATCAAACATATCTGGTTACCCTCCTCAACCTCTAGACCATTAAATATGATGAAGAAGAAAACAGATCAGTGATATAAGTGTGACATCAACATATAAATGGGCTGGGCCTCGCATGTTGTTGTGGGCCTCACTGAAAAAACGAAAGTATAACTTGGCAATGGCACGTATACAGAACACAACTGATACATGGCGGAAATGTGAGTGGCATCAACCACCAAGCACGCTCCCATACGTGTATATGTATGTTTCTCTCTCTAGAAGCAGCATTGCAATTTGCAACTGAAAAATGGTGGTGACTACTACAATAGCCGACTCCGACCAACTCCTCCGCTGCACTTTCGCCTCCAGATACTCTCAAGCCTCTCTCCCCAGGTAGTAACCCCCTTCAAAATACGGTTTCACAGTGATTGCATTTTCTGATTTGTGTAAATTAGGTTTAAAATCCCCAATGGGTCGATGCCCAAGGATGCGGCCTATCAGATTGTGAGCGATGAGTTGATGCTCGATGGAAACCCTCGCCTCAACTTGGCTTCCTTCGTCACCACATGGATGGAGCCCGAGTGCGATAAGCTAATCATGGCCTCCATCAGTAAGAATTATGTTGATATGGATGAGTACCCTGTTACTACTGAACTCCAGGTGTGTTATTTTATGGCTATTCCTCCATGTTAACTTGCTAATTCCTCCGAAAATTACTTCATCTGTGGTCGTTTGGTAACACTAGGTTGGGGTAGCTACTCTGTTTGTCACCAAAAAATGCCCCAATTTGATGGATTTCAGTAAATCAGAGTGTGAAATCTGGAAAACTTATGCCATTTTCTTCGGAAGCAGCTGATGAAAGTTATGAATAACTCTGATTTTGGGAGATGATATCTTAAGTTTAGAAAGTTTAGAAAAAGAGAATGACGATCTCATTATCATGGGGGAATTGAGCTTGGTTGTAATTAAGATGTATTTTTGTAAATATAAGTCTAATATTTCGATATGAGAGACCTTGAATTTGGAAAGTCTCAAAGAGAGGTTTGATGTCATTACCCTGGGAGACTTGAATTTGATTTTCAGAACATGTTTGTTGTTTACAGAACAGTTATAATCTGGTCATCTGTTATGCAGAATCGATGTGTGAATATGATAGCCCATCTTTTCCACGCCCCGGTTGGTGATAACGAAACAGCCATTGGTGTAGGCACAGTGGGATCATCAGAAGCAATAATGCTTGCAGGTCTTGCTTTTAAAAGGAAATGGCAAGCAAAGAGAAAGGCACAGGGAAAACCTTATGATAATCCTAATATCGTTACTGGGGCTAACGTCCAGGTATTCGTTCATCTCCTTGGCCATTATCTGCAGTCGATTATTTGACTATAAATGGAATTTAAAGTTTCAAAGTCTCCTATAGATTCTGCATAATGCAATTCATGGTATTAGGTTTGCTGGGAAAAGTTTGCAAGGTACTTTGAAGTAGAACTGAAAGAGGTAAAGCTAAAGGAAGGATACTATGTAATGGATCCGGCTCAAGCAGTGGAAATGGTGGATGAGAACACCATCTGTGTTCAGCCATTTTAGGTTCTACACTCACCGGTGAATTCGAAGATGTGAAGCTTCTCAATGAACTCTTAACGAAAAAGAATAAGGAAACAGGGTGGGACACCCCGATCCATGTTGATGCTGCTAGTGGAGGGTTTATTGCCCCGTTTCTATACCCGGATCTTGAATGGGATTTTCGTTTGCCATTGGTGAAGAGTATCAATGTGAGTGGTCAAAAATACGGGCTTGTTTATGCGGGTGTTGGGTGGGTAGTATGGAGGAGTAAGGATGACTTGCCGGACGAGCTTGTCTTCCATATCAACTACCTCGGGTCTGATCAACCTACGTTTACCCTCAACTTCTCCAAAGGTAATTTTGTTTTACTTTGTTTCATTTAAACATGATAGTAATCTATTGGACCTCTATATTTTAGGTAGAAGAAATTTTTTGCTATGTATATAAGATTTGTTAAGTAGGTATAAATTATAATTACATTTTTCGATTTTCAGGTTCTTGCCAGATCATTGCGCAGTACTATCAGTTCATCAGACTTGGCTTTGAGGTCATTTTTCCAACTCCATCATCCAATTATCTTTAGTAAGAATTGTTTGAAGGGATAATGATCAAATAATTTTTGGAATTTGAAGCATTTTTTTTTATCTATATATTGGAATTGGTTGAGATTTCTCATTACACAATATTGAATACACATTCTACATAAATGACACTATCACACTAGAGAGAAGAGCAACATAATGTATGTTGAAGGGATAAGAATGACATGTAAGACAATAAGAATTGGAAATGGCCTTATGTAAAACAACAGTTTTATCACTTTATAATAGAACAACTAATAGTTTCTAATGGAACAACTAATACTAACAAACTAATACATTGTAATGAAACACGTAATACTATTTAAAAATACAAATAGTGTAAACCAATTGTACGGTAAAACTTGTTTATATAAGACTTTGCGTAAGAATTGTTTGAAGGGATAATAATTGGCACCTTTTTCTTTGCTTTTATGACCAAATAATTAGTGGAATTTGAAATCACTTCATACCATTCTTTATGTATATGCCTAGTTGGGGATGTTATGATTCATCTAGTTGTTTTATCTCTGGCACCTCATCTTTCTGTATCTACCAGGGTTACAAATATATCATGGAGAATTGCATGGAAAATGCAAGATTGCTCAAAGAAGGTATCACCAAGACAGGGCGGTTCAAGATAGTTTCGAAAGATGTTGGGGTGCCGTTGGTGGCATTCTCTCTCAAGGACAGCAGCCGATACACGGTTTTCCAAATATCTGAATCTCTGAGACGGTTCGGATGGATAGTTCCGGCGTACACAATGCCACCCAACGCGGAGCACATTGCAGTCTTGCGTGTTGTGATTCGAGAAGACTTCAGCCACGGCCTAGCGGAGAGGCTGGTATCTGATATCGAGAAAGTTGTGAAGGAAATGGACGAATTGCCACCGAGGGTTTCGGTTAAAGAAGCCCATGTTAGTGTTGAGGATCTGCAGATAGGCAAGGGAGAGTTGAAGAAGAACATTGCTGAGAATCAGAAAGATATCTGCAATTACTGGAGGAGGATTTCGGACAAGAAGACTAGTGGAGTCTGTTAGAAGTAATTTTATAAGAAAGAATCTATCATGTAATCTTATGTTGTGTGTGTGAAGATCAGGCAGTTGAGTTTCTTTATCGTGATCCACCATGTCTCTAAAGCTTGCCAGAGAACCTTAGCCCCCCACTTAGGTCCTCGATTATTAGTGATGAGCTCTCTTTAATTAGTTCTCTCTGTATATAAACTAATTTAAATGTTTTCTCTGAGCAATGGGTTACTATTTGTTGTTTTCACATTAACAATATTAGTTGTGCAATGGGTACGCAAGAGATTTACTCATTAATTAATCAATTAATTATCCTTTGCTAATTTACATACCTATATTGATTAGCTGTTATTTTGTGCATGCTTAGTAAATTAAGGTAGTTCTGCAGTTGCATTGATTTCCCCCACCTCCCTACCAAAAAAAAAAAAAAAAAAAAACACACTTGGTGGTTAGTTGAGGAAAAGGACATGTACCAATCTAAAAAAGGGATGTTATTTCATATGTTCAAATGGTGGTTGAATGATCTTCGACGTACTATCTTGTACATGCAATGCTCAGTGTTTTTCAGGAGAAGAATGGTATGGTAGGCCAACAGTCATAATTATAACAAGTCTTATGTAGTTTTTGGAAGTTGAGAACAAAGCTTTCCTTTCTAGCTAACAGTTATAACAGTTTATAGGTGTGACTAGTCAACAACAGACTATATATATATGTGCGATTATCTTTTGCTTATTTCTTAAAGCAACATTTTGGGACTTACATTATTAATTTCATATGCATTCAGAATATACAAATGTTTTCTTTTTTAAATTCAATCCTTTGATAAGTAAATATAAAAATGTATTTTGAGTATATCTGACGTGCATGTCATTTCGGACGTCAATGACAATTTGGAGCTACCTAGTTTATACAGTATGATAAGTTAGATATGCACGTAAAATGCGATAGATGTGAGGACAACTTCATTAATGAACCGTATGTTATGGTATGATTTTACAATTTATTGAGCTACAACAAAATCTGCAAGTAGAAAGTTTTAAGCTGCATGATCAAAATTCCACTATCTAGATCTTGTAAATGCTAATTTTTATGATGAGAAGCATATATATAACGGTGGTTTGTAGGGAATGATTTTTATTAATATCATGTTTGATTCCATTTTACCCTTGCATAGTGATAATAAGTTAATAACATTATGATATATTGAACAGACTAAACAAATAGTACAACATGTAAGATTGGATGTCTTGTACTATATATATATGACTGGTTAAACATAATAGTAATACTATATCGGCAAATATATGAAGTACATTTAGGTGTTGGGCATTGGAGGCCACATGAGGATGAAAAGCTTCGACATTTGGTTCTAAAATATGGACCTCATAACACCTAAATGCAGGTAGATCAGGCAATGAAATTTATGTTATTTAAAACACACACACACACACACAATGGTCTCCTGCACCCTTCTTTCCAACAACTTCAAAAATATTCTCAAACACAAATCAGTAAATCTGCAACAATAATAATGTGATTTTTCCAATTTCATCTATTACAATGGGATTCATTCAGCAAAACACTTCTCCCACCTTTGGTTCTTGAAAATACATTCCACACAGTTTCCCAAGCAAAATCAAAATTAGATAAGCAGCTAATTTCCCAAGCTATTACAACTAACATTATCTAAAAAAGAATTCATGTACAACAAGAGCAGTTCGAGGCTTACTTAGTTCCTCCCCCACCCAACTAGTAGATTCAAGAAATATAGAAAAAACCTACCAACACATACTGCACGAAATATTACATTTCAACCGAGATGGATTCGAAAAAAAATTCACGGGATTTGTTCGTCATCTTTAGAACAAATCAACCTCCCGATTGATCGGAGGCAGTGTTCCTCTGGTCCTGTAAAGGCTATGTCTTAACAACGAGCTTGATGACTGATCATCCAGAAACCATATTTTCTACTTCAAGATGATATTGGTTCATAAGGATATTGTAACCATGGATGTTTTAGAGCCTCGGATGCAGAGGGCCGCTTCTTTGGGTTGACTTCTAGCAGATGAGCAACAAAGTCAACGAAGCCTTGGTCTCCCATTGGTAATCGATGTCTTAAGGATGACTTCTTTGGTATCAGATATTCTAGTCTGCTCGTTTCCTGAGGATGATAGAAACAACTATACGTAAACACACGCTAACTATGACCATATGCCATATGAACTGAATCAAGATATAGTACAACACAGATATACGTAAAGCTGCTAATATATACCTGGTTTCTTTCATAAAGCATGTGGTTTTTGGTGAAATATTTATACATATCTAGATCCTTTAGCAAGCATCTCTTGCTCAATCGAGCCTATGATTCCAAGTACTCGAGCAAGCAAAGTGGCAGGAGAGTCATTTTGAAAGAGCACCTACATGTTAAAATCATTATTTTGCTTAACGATTCTAAAGAATACATAAACAGGAACAATTAATTTATTCTCCCAGAAATAGCCAAAGTCTCCTATAATAGAAACCAAGACCAAATGACTAACAATTTCTCCAAAATACGATTAAAAAGAAATATAATAATGCATCGGAAAAAACTTACATTGCCTGTACAAAAGTTCAGCCAATATGCAACCAAGTGACCATATATCAATCTTTTGTCATTATGGAAGTCCTAAAATAACCTCAGGAGCACGGTATGACCTAGATTGAACATAAGAACAGAGATGATCTGTTTCAAAGCAACTGCTTCCCAGATCAATGACTTTCACTTCACATCTACTGTAACTTTTCACCAATATATTCTCAGGCTTCAGATCACAATGTATGAGGCCAAGACTGTGTAAAAATTGAAGTGCTTCCAAGCACTGAATGGTAATAGACTGTTGAATTACAACAGTAAGTCAGCAGCCAGCACCGTAAATTAAAAAAAATAAAAAAAGGTTAATAGACATTCGTGCCACAAACCTGTAGTCTTGGCATCGTAAAGTAGACTTTACCTCCAGATTCTCTGTTGAATTTGTGGAATTCATACAAGTTTGCTTTAAGCAGTTCACAAACAATCAACAGATGCTCCTGCATATAAGAACGATAAGAGTAGATACACGACAACTAAACCTTGACTGCATTGATAATGGATATGCAAAAGCAAGAAAAACAGATCAACTCCAACGATTTGAATCAGCGTGGTCGATGCTAATTGGAAAAGCATTTACTTGCCATGCAAAGGCAAGTTGTTTTACTTTGAATATTTATACAGGGTTTAATAGTTGACTGAAATTTTAGTTTGAACTTTTATCAGATTTTATTTTTAGATCCAATTCAAATTGAATTAATGTAAAACACAAAATAATAATAACGCCACGTAGGCAGGTGTTAATCAGCTGCCCTACTAATGCATAGCAATGTCTGCAGCACGGGATACAGTGTGTTTGCAAACTAAAAAAAGTTGTGTAGAAACACTTTTTTTAAAGTTGTTAGACTCGACTTTTTGAAAAAAAAGTGCTTCTACCTTTTCAAATGAGTTTGCAAACAGGCACATAGTACGATTTAAATACAGCACACACATTGAGGTCAGCATCACCCAATGTGTTGATGTAACTAAGAAACAAAAGATCTTGTCCTACTCAAATAGCATTCTTTTAGTTATATGTTATGTCATAACTCATAAATCGACAATGTACAAAAGGTTATTCACTATGATATGATTAGTGATGCAATGTAAATTAACAACACACGAGAGAGATCTCAAAGTGCTTTACCAATTTATGTAATTGTTTATTGTTTTAAATATCTAATTGGTTAAAAATCTTAATAACTAGCTATGTTTAATTTTAATACGACAACAAACAATAAATTATAGTAAACTTTTACTCTTTTGAAATAGATAAAAAATTTCTGTATAAGCATTTAGTTGCTTATAGCATTATAGATGAATCCATTCCTTCCTTCGGTTTTAATTCCATCGTATGGAAATTGTGAGAAAAATATTATTAATGTAAATTATGTTTTCACATTATTTACTAAAACAATTCTCTTATGATGAAGTAGTAGAACTTTACCATTTTTCAACTAGCCCATTCTAAAAAATATCTTACATTTCAGGTCAAAAAACAGATTTCAGATAAAAGCATACTGTTCGGAAAAAAAGGGTCAATTTATCACTACTCTTGAGGGCAGAAAAGTAAATTAAGAATAGGGAACTAACTCTTAAATTTTCCTCCACTGGCTATCAGTATAGGTTATTAAATTCAAATTTATTAATTACTTGTGCAGGGTAAATAGAATTTAAGCATATTGGATAAACTGACTGAAAAACTGCTCACTTACTCGATAATAGAAATAATCGTACAACCGAAGAATATGATACTTGTCACCAGGATCATGCCTATTGACATACTTTAGTAGCTTAATTTCATCAAGGCTCTGGTCGAAAAAATCTTTATTGTTCTTTATAATCTTCACGCAAACATCCATACCAGAGTGCAGGTCATGGGCCTGAACAGCTTTGCTGAATGCAGCTGATCCGAGATATTCAGTCACATGATACCGCCCAGCAATTACTGAGTTCAAAGCAACGTGGAAATTTTTATCCTCCTCAAATCCAGTCCTGAAGTATATAAATGATACAAGATAGATTAAAAAAAAATGTAAATCTCAAAATTCATAGTAAAGCTAAAAAAATTAGCATGTGGCATGACAATATATATGTTATAGAACAAAAACTTGTACACACCAGGTGCACCATGCAACTCAAGTGCATTTTCAAATGGTGTTAATTTTTATAAAAAAAGTACTGTATTAGTTTGTTAGTATTAGTTATTTTCACAAATAAAAATATTAGTTGTGCAAAGTTGCACCTTACAACTAATGCACAAGACTGTTACTCATGTTATAGAGTATTTGACTTCTGGACCCGCTTTGCAGAAGCAAAGTTCCTAATCTCATATCTATGATCTTGGAGTTATTCATTAAACTTTCTGATAATATAGATTGTGATCCAAGCCTTAAGAATACAACTGTAAACATGCTAACCTGTTAGTGACAGATTGGAAATTGAACTACAAACGTTGCTAATAAATTTCATAGAAACAATATACATGTTTTAGGATGCCCCACATACTGGACCCTCAATGGGACAAACAACATTTCTGCTTAAACTTTTTTTATTCTGTTGTAGATTTACTGATTTAGACATTTATTGGCAAGCCAAAAAAGTTTCTTCAGAATCTGAAAAATAACAGGGAAGGATGACAAGCAACAAAATAGATGATTTACCCATGATTAACAAGCAAAAAGACCCCTTAGTCCCAAAAAATTGGGGTAGGCTATTTACCCATGATAATTTTGATAACATATTCATACTTTAATCAGAAAACGGGAGCATAACAACTATCACAAGCTCATACGATTCTGAATTTAATGCACCGAGATTTAGATGCAACTCATTTTAGGAAACATATAATTTTGGCTTAATCTAGTCATTATAGTGTCATCACCAATTATTAACAAACCAAAGTATGGGCCAAAATTTCAACAAATAATGAGACTAAACCAGAATTAAGCTATTCATTGAGATAATATATATGGTTAACTTGAGGTTTTTGGTATATATCTTGAGAAAAAAAAAAAGAATAATTCAGCTATCAAATTTAGGTTAACCAGCCTATCTGCGTGATGAAGACAACAGCTACCAAAGCGAATCACAACTAAAAGTTGCCTTGACAAGTAAATTCAGAATAACAAGAATTATGAATGGGACTACATGATCAGATGATAGAAAGCACATGCCTGTTTTTCCTGTGGACAATCTTCAAGTTGAAGGTTTCAAATTCATCCTCTTGTGCTTTGATCTGTTTCACTTGCTCTTGTACAGCAGCAGCTTCCTCATCTTCTAGTGATAACCCAGGATCTTCTTCTCTTACACCTGCTTCTTTTATATCGTCTCCTTTCTTTTCATGTTCCCTTTCAATATATACATAATTTGAAAGTGAAGAAGGACTAGAATTTGCTGATTCCTCATCATTGCCATATTTCTCATCCCTCGAACTGTTTACTGGAGAAGAGTCAGTATTAGCCTTGTTTGACCACAATGATTTGCTTGAGCTTGCTTGCACCAAACGCCCATCTTTAGGAGGAGGAAAGGAGAACCCTCCATCCATCTGATTCTTATCTTTAGGAGGAGGAAAGGAGATCCCATCTGGCTCTCTCTTACGAGCCATCTATGAAGACCTGCTCATCCCGAGCAGGATCCCATTCGGCTCTCTCTTACAACCCATCTCTGAAGACCTGCTCATCCCGAGCAGGATCCCATTCGGCTCTCTCTTACGAGCCATCTCTGAAGATCTGCTCATCCCGAGGACTCCCCCCACGAAATCTGTATGAGAAAAGACTTCGTCTGACGGGGGCTCCCCAATCTGAGCACAAGAAAGACTTGTACGACGGGGCTCACCTCGAAGTACGAGCACAGGAAAGACTCGTACGATGGGGCTCCCCTCGAAGTACGACCACAGACTAGATCGACGATGAAGGTAAGATCCTCTATGCAGGGGCTCATTCTGAACGATAAAGATCTCATACGGCACCCGAGCAAGCTCTGAGGCAAACAATGTGACTGCAGATTCAACAAAAGACAAAATCTGGTCGAGACATGAAACAAGATCAAGCTCCGAACAACGTCATAGCCAGATCTTGAGGGCTATTGTTGTGCTCAGATATATCACAAGTCAGCATCACCAGATTTATCACATGTCAGCAGGTCCCACCGAGACCACGTGATTTGTCGTGCTTACGCATATGTTTTGTCATGCTTTATGCACATGATTTGCCGTGCTTACAATTTGTGGTGCTTAACGATTTGTCGTGCTGGTTCTCTTTATATAAAGGACCTCACCTTTCATTGTAAAAGGACTCTGGAATGTTTCCCTCATTCCACTTATATACCTACACCCACATTTCAGGGAAGAACTACGGTTCTTCCCGCAGTGTTCTTGTTCGATTAATTATTTGTTTGGTGGTCAAATTCAACAAGCCACATCAACATCGTTATCGTTAATTATTTGACTATCAACAACACCAAATTATTACAGTGGTACAAAAAGATTAATGGAAATATACGGTGTATTCTAAAGTATACGAATCTACCGCAGGTTCTATATGACTAGTTACGTGGCGGGCTTGAGGAATCAGCTCGATTTATTCGTTTCTTTGTGTATCGCCATGCAACTTGGATTCTTTTTGCTGCAAGTCCTCGCCAGTATGGCGATTCATATCTGCAATGCACCCCGAGTTCATTTTTTATGAAAAAAAATGAAGACAATATTTTGTTTGAACAAATTAATTTGATGAGCAGAAGCTACCTTATGGCCCCTTGAACGCGTGGGCTTCTCAAGAATCTTGCAAAAAGACTGGTCACTTCTTCGAGATCAGCTGCCCGCAATACAAAAGCTTCGACGTTTGTCATGCAACTTACCACCCTGTTGCTCAGCAATCTATGTCCTGGAATTCTGATTCTTTTTCCATCTGAAAAATAAGAGATAGGTGTGTTGATTTTTGTACCAAATAAGTCGCTACTTTTGCGATTTTGGTACCCTCAGCAAGAAACGAATGAATTGCAAATTTAGGACACACGGTATAATTGAAACAAGAGTAACACTTTTGTACACCAGTTGTACGGTAGTGAAAATAAATAATACTCTTTAGTAAAACTACTAATAACATTTAAAAATACACTTGAGTTGCACGGTGTATCTGGGGTATACAAATTTATGTCTTAAAACAAACATGGAAAACACGTATAGGCTGATATCATTAATTAGTAGTTTTACCTTTATTCAGGGAAGAATGTTGGAGGCACCAAGAAAGAAGTTCTTCCCCGCAAACATCACCTTCAGACAAGGGAGAACTAATCCCGTCTTCCCCAATGCTTACCATCTTCCCGCGGATTATGAACACCATTTTGTCAACAAGGCCGTTATGGTACAAGATTTTACTGCCTTGGATATATGTTTTTGTCTTTAGTCTCTCACGTATAGCATCAATAATTGGTTCATCCATCAGTTGAAATATTCGGACCTGTTATCGGGCAATGCAGGTAACACATTAGGAAATCTGAAAAATCATTGCAATCTTATCAATAAACATGGTTAATTTTCTGATAGAACTTACTTTCTCGACAAATTCAAAGAGATGACACCTAATTCGTCGTTGGAGATCTTCTGGTAAGTTCTCCATTAGAACTTCTTCATTTACCCCTCTAGTGGCGGCCCAATTAAAACGTTCAGAGTTTCGAACTTGACTGCATGGAAGCAAATATGCATTCAACCAATTAGGAACAACATTGATTAAAATAGATATTGTAATTTTATCAATACAGAGAGAACTTACAAACTGTTAGAAGTAGATAAATGAAATAATAACAGTAATCATCACTCAGAAAGATGAATATCTAACCTTCGTAGATCTTCAGGCAGGCGTCGATGGCGCATCCACAGCTCAACATCACGGCGCCTTAACAACATTTCTAACTTCCTAGAGGGAAAAAAAAAAAAAAAAAATTCCATTAGTCAAAGATAGATTGTCAATTGAGAAGAACTCAACAGCTGTATCAAAAATAAAAAAAATTAAACGTGATGCACTTGAAAACAAAAAAGACATGTCACATGTATTGATGGAGACTAAAGTTGTACCTGCGTCCAGGAGCCTGGAGAAAATTCTGAATATTTTCAATAAACAGAGCAAAGAACAGAAGGCCTACTACTATGAAAAGAACTTCGAACACAAAGTAGCTTGGCACTTGATTCCCAGCAAAGGTACTAATTTGCTTATAAAAAAAATCAAAAGTTGGATTTGTATTAGAGAAAGTTGTGATTATGTATATAGAAAAGGAAGCAGAATAACATTTATTGTGGAGAACTCAATCCATAGAAATATAAATGAAAATGAGTGTTATCATATATAGATACCTGGAACCCCCAAAACAGTGAGTACACATATCTTGTTAGTATACTTTTTTGGGTGGTTAGCTTGACAGCAGTTTGATATATCCCAAAGTCAAAACCGTCTTTCCCAAAACAAGCAGTTGCATGTTCATTCTTCTTCCAGTCCTCCCATGTTGAATCATTCCCAAACCTCCTATCATAATCATTTCCATGTCCACAGTCGATAAATTCCATGCACCTCTTAATGTTGCTATCCCCACAGGCAGCTCGAAAGCATTGATTTACCCTCTGCATACAAGTAAATTAAGACACAAATCGGACAAACACAAAAACAATAAAAGAAAATTCTATAAAAGTAAAAGGCCAACCTGTAGGCCGAAAAGATACCAACACGAGCCAACCACGTGGCTTGCCAAAACAAATGTAAGAAGATTCATGACAAAATTTGACCAGGCTGACTCGAAGATGAAGCCCGTTGGAGATGAACCAGCAACCAAAGGTAGGAATCTGTACAGCCTTGGAGCCAACTGAACGAGAATTGCTGCTCGAAGGAGATTTTTTGCATAATTGGCACCAGATGCCCCAATGGCACCAGATGCCCCAATTGAGTCTGGTAAGATCAATAGGATGATAATCTACGGAAAGAAAATAACACAGTTTCATTAACTGTCATGTTATGGCGATAACTCATAAGCTTACATCCTAATTAATGACAATGAAATAACCAAAAGAGGTTAACATTATTCTTACCTGTGGCAGGGGCAGTACATCAAAGAAATCGATAAAAAATTGTCCAGAGAGATAATGCCGGGCAATCATTTTAGGGTCATCAACTAAATCTCCAGATCCAACAACTGTGGTTTCAGGGGCAACATAAGCTAGCCTGAACTGCAAAATGACGATGTATATTCGCTTGTAAAAGATGTTTCAAAAGAAGCAACACAAATTGCATGGCAATGTCTGATGCTTATAATGCAAAAAAGATTATTTCCAAAAGTTTCTTTAAAACAATAATGCGCATGTCTTGCCTAAGGTAGAAGTGAAGCCTGTTTTTCCCTTTTCTTTATATTTTTTTCAAAAAAAACAAAACCTCACCAATGTAATTAATTTGTTCAATGTAACACCCGCGATTTTTTTTAATATATGCTTTTCAAAATAAAATGTATGTATAAACTAATTATATTTTTTAAGAGGTTATAATAAATACGGAGTATATGTAATATTTTAAAGATAATTAAGAATATACTTTTTCAAGGATATCCTTCCGATTTCTCTCATGAAAAATAAAAACTTCAACCCCAATTAACTCAAAGTTTGTTTTGATATTGTCTTTCATTCTTCTATTAAACCCACGTTGAGATTTTAATGGCGCGTGTGATACACGTTCCCCTAATTTGGGATTAAATCGGTAGCGTGATACAGCGTTTTCGATCAAAATTAGGGGCGTGTATCACTAAAAAAAAAAACGCGTCTTGTCGTTTTGGGGTAGTTTGACCCGGTCTTGGCGATTTGGGACTAAATCGGCACAAATTGAAAACATACGGGATTAAATTGAAGCATGTGATATATACGGGACCTTTTAATAAAGGTGCAAAGTTACGAGACAATTTTGATTTAAATCCCAGTAGAAAACTACTGTAAATTCCCAATTTTTTTTTTTTTTTTGAGATACAGACTATTGTTCGCTACCTTTAATTTCCCTGTGCAGCCTGATTCAGCACCACTGCTTTGAATAACCTTTGCTTCCTTTTCGATTAAATTGGGCCTATTCATTGTTATTATTGTACTACTAAGCCTATAAGCATTTATAGATAGATGCACAGCCAATTTGGCATTCCCAAACCGTGAAACTAAATTCATAAAGTAAGACTTATTTAGTTTTAAATTTTTCTTTTATTTATAACCTCTTAATTTTGGTAAAAGTACTCAAGTCTTAATAAATTTAAGATTTTATGTTTAATTATTATAGGTGACGTGGATTAAAATACTTCATTGCATCATTTGCATCATTGGCATCGAATTGAGGTGGGGTTTTTACTTGCTTTGTCACTTTTAAATATTCATATGAGTGTTATTATTGCTTGCTACATCTTACAGTCTATGTTATTCAATTGGTTTATCCAACAAGCCTAAGGTTGGCATATACAACAAACTTATAATGAAATTGTATGCATGTTTGTGAGTTTATAATTTTATTTACATGTTATGTTTGATTGTGATAAAATAAGGGAATCTCACTGAGCTAGTGGTTTTGCTCACCCCAATCTCATTAACATTTTGCAGAGTAGGAATGAAGTGCGTGGAGGGCCGGTGGATGTCTCGAGCATATTTAATTGTTATTTCATGATTGAAATTGTTTGTTAATGTTAGTATTTCATATTAGCAAATTTTCTGCACCTTTTGGATTTTAAGTTAGCAGCATGCAGAATTACATTATTTAGCATTGAAACAATTATGTTAATTTTTATTAAGTGAGTTTGAGTTCCTTAACGACCCGCATGTGACTTATTCACTATTTTTGTTCTTTTGACTCTTGAAAAAATCTTAAATTTTACTATTAAGCTAAGTTCTTTCTAGATAATTTTAATTATAGTCACATCTCTTTTATTGCATTCATAATGTTTTTATATCTTCCGCTGCAAACTTTTATCTAAATTAGTATTCAAAAGCCTACGAAAAATCGGGTGGGTTGTGACAGTTGAAGAACATAATCACTCTGCTAAGTAATACATAAAAGTTGAGCAAGTCAACACTGCAAATGTTAATGTCTGAATTAACATTATATTATTGAATAGTCAACCGCTTATAATCAAAAATAGATGAAGCAATTATTAAAGGCTTTAATGCAGTTTAAAGTGAGTAAATGTACCTGAAGGAGGATATGGAGCAAATAAATGAAGTCGGTGACGCTTCTCAGGACGACTATTGTTGTCGTCCAGGGCCAGTTTAATACGATACACTTGTTATGCTGAGACAAGACAGTTCATTCATCACAATCAGTGGCTATGCATTAAACATATATATAGAAAGTAATTTCATAGATGGTATCAGTCCACAAGCATATAAAAGTAAATGAAAATGATAAGCATAAGCAGCCATGCATGTGAACATCCTAGTGTATTCTTGACCAAAGTGCAAAGTATTTATAAACTAAACCTTATAAGATAAAATAATGAACATTTTGTTTGATCGTGATTTACAATTTGTTTTTGTAAACCATTCGGTTTTAAGATAGAAGAAACATCTAATGGAATAACACAAGAATGGAAAGAAGAACAATTAACTTTAAGAAGCTTTACCTCCTGCACATATAACATGAAAAAGAACAAAGGATCTAGAAAAACTGCAAATGAGCAAGCAAAAAAAAAGAACTTGTTCCACTGCTGAACAACTTTTGCATGAGGATTCATAACTCCAGGAATAAAAGGTAGCAGAAAGGACAACATTCTCTTTGCCCAACCTTTTGCATCTCCGTGGAGCAAATTGTGAATCTGCAAAAATGTACACGGCATTTGAACATTACAAGTGCATTGACTGTAAAAAGCATACAATTGCATTCGATAATATATGGAATATCTACAGCAACGAATACGTAAATGGAATTGTCTTATGAAAAAAAAACCAAGCAAAATGTTTAGGAAAATAAATGGCATATACTACCTTTGCATCAATTATCTCCGATTTTCTAGAAGGCTTCGTGAGGCCCTTAACACTGTAATACATTGGACAAGTTGTGCAGTATGGATCATTGCACATTCCCAGCTGGCCAGACCTCAAAAGGTGTTCGTTTTTCCCAGTATAGTCATCCGATGCCCATTCATTATTTTTGGTTCGATCAATTGAAGAAGGATATCTTTCTACTTTGGGCTCAGCTGTTTTCTGGGGAGGCTGGAAGATGAACTCCTGGTTGCGGTTAGAATATATAGGACCACTCATCTGTATAACGGAAGCCCGTCTTTCAGTTCTGAGAGGGCCGGTGAAACCCACGAGGTTGGGCTCATATTCGGAGGAGTCCAGAGAGTTGGTGGGGATGGACATTGATGCACTTCTTGTCCTAGTTGTACGACTTCTTGAAGACCCATTCTGGTCGTCCGACTGTAAATACGTGACTGGTAACATAGGTGTTTCATCTCTTTCAGAAGCAGCCATTCATCAAATATACCTTGAAGCCAGATAAATTGCCGAGTGTTTCCTGTTCAGACAATTGCATCAAATATTGTAATTTAAACAGAAGAAATTTCTTGAAATTTCAGTGTTAAATCAATCATTTCAATTTAATTGTTTAATTTCTGGAAATACAATGATCACAATTCTAGCTATGATTCTTTTTCTCTTTTACCGGAATTGCATACTATGTTCAGCATTCTCTCTCTCTCTCTCTCTCTTCTTTTTACTCTTTCAATTTCCAAAATTCACTTGTAGGCACCAATTGCAACATTCCGTGATTGTACACACACATACACACAAATATATATGAATATGTTACACAACATCGAACAATCTACTCTAAAAGAAGTAGAAAACGATTTCTTGAACAAAAGCAGGATCACTAACTCAGTGTAAAACCCAGTAGCAGCAAAAGTTCATATGTACAATGGAAGAAATACAAGCACTATTGACATAAACAGAGGTTAAATTAACAATTGACAGGACATAATCCAAGGAAAAATCAAGCAAGTAAAAATAAGAAAATCTGTAATTCCCTCGGAAAGACAACCCATTTGCACACTAATCGCTAGAGAAAGAGAAGCAAACCTGTTTTAACAAGTTGAGTCCCAAAAAAAGGCCAGAAGCTTAAACACCAAGCTCAAAACATAAAAGAGAAATGTAATCAAAGATTAATCAAAGTTAAGAAAACAGAGCAATGGGAAAGGCAAGAATTCAAAGTGGAGAGCGAAAGGTGTTGAATTCATTGACTTGTAAACAAGGGAGAAAATACTAAATAGTGTGTTAATTAATTAATAATTCGATAAAAAGGGAAGACTCAAAAGCGCTGACCCAGAATTAGACGCTACAGACTTTACAACCAAGATAGAAACACACACACCCATGTGGGTATGTGCGTGTGCAACGCAGGCAGCCGGTCGTTGTCGTTGTGGGTACCTATGTTTTAAAAACCGGAACCGAAAGTTGAGCCAGACGACCCCAAAAAAAGGTTGGACCGGGGTCGGACCGGATTGAGCCGGTATGACGTCATAATAAATATTATATATATATATATAATATGCATTAAAAAATTTAAAATATAGAGTATGATAACTGAATATAAAGTATCTAAAGTTATTTCAAACTTCAAAGTTCAAACTTAAATTTCTAAACATAATATAAATGTCCATTAACATAAATAGTTTCAACTTTCAAATTTCAATTTCCAAACATAATAGAAATGTCATCAACATTACAAAAGTCACAAGTCATAACATAAATCAAACATAGTAGATGTCAAATACAATACAAGAGTTTGAAATTCAAATCATCATCACAAATATCTTATGATTGCAAAATAAATAAAAGTGAACAACAAGTCCAAACTTTATGCCGTAAATTGTCTTACAAGTTCCTCATCCAACAAGTCCAAGTTGTCCAAGCCATCCAAGTCTAATTTTATACCGGGGTCGGATCGATTGTTGTGACGTCATAATAAATATTATATATATATATATAGTATGCATGATTTTTTTTTAAAATCAAAATATAAATACCGAGTATTAATATTAAATACTAAATAATAAAATACTAAAATTGATTGATAGAATATTAATAAAATACTAAAATAGAAGTGCTGAGTATACATAATTTTTTTTTAATTCTAAAATAAATTGATAGAATATTAATAAAATAATTAATATTATATATATAGTATACGCGTACCGAGTACGCTACTCATTCAGTCAATTCACTCAAATCATCTCATTCAACAACCCTAATTGTCCCACTCCAAATTCAGTCAATTCCCATTCAATAACCCATTCAACTCAATTACACAATTCACCCCTAATCCCATTCAACTCAATTCAACAACTCATTCATTCAATTCAGTCAATTACACAATTCACTCAGTCAAACGGCGGGGGAGCGGGCATCTGTGAAAGCAGGTGGCAGAGGGAGCGTCGGCGTTGGCGAGAGCAACGGTGGTGAGAGCGGCGAGCGGCGGTGAGAGCAAGCGGTGGCTAACGCAGACGACGATAACTTGAATTCTTCTATCTTCCTCTTCTACAGTGAGTTACTTTGATTTTTAATGTAAAAATCACTAATATGGTGATTGTTATTGAGAATTGAGATTAATAGCATAATTTAAAAAAAAATGAACAACGCCTAGCCGACTCCCCTTTTTTTTTTTTTTTTTTTTTTTTTGAAAACCGGTGAAAACCGCGTGATTTCATGAGTTCACCGGTTTTGAAAGCGATTTTTTCGATTTGAGGGGGCTAATAATAGTGGTTCTATAAACCTCTATTGGGCTGCTTTGGGACGGTTCACCGGTCCGACCGGCCGGTCGGACCCGAGTTTTAAAACAGAGGTGGGTACCGTTAGTAATGGATATTGTACTGTTGGCATTGGAGGTTGTTCCACGGCGTAGTCTACCATGTTTTGGTTACCCTCCTCAACCTCTAGACCATTAAATATGATGAAGAAGAAAACAGTTCAGTGATATAAGTGTGACAAATTATTGTGTGAGAGGAAAGGAATTTAAATTTCCTAGCAAAAAAATTGTTCGATGTTAGTGGGCTTACGCGAAATATTTAATGGGCCTTTCATGAAAGTCATTTATGGGCCTTACACGAAAGTATTTGGGCGTTGCATTATTGTCAACATATAAATGGGCTGGGCCTCGCATGTTATTGTGGGTCCTGTAACTTGGCAATGGCACGTATACAGAACACAACTGATACATGGCGGAAATGTGAGTGGCATCAACCACCAAGCACGCTCCCATACGTGTATATGTATGTTTCTCTCTCTAGAAGCAGCATTGCAATTTGCAACTGAAAAATGGTGGTGACTACTACAATAGCCGACTCCGACCGACTCCGACCAACTCCTCCGCTGCACTTTCGCCTCCAGATACTCTCAAGCCTCTCTCCCCAGGTAGTAACCCCCTTCAAAATACGGTTTCACAGTGATTGCATTTTCTGATTTGTGTAAATTAGGTTTAAAATCCCCAATGGGTCGATGCCCAAGGATGCGGCCTATCAGATTGTGAGCGATGAGTTGATGCTCGATGGAAACCCTCGCCTCAACTTGGCTTCCTTCGTCACCACATGGATGGAGCCCGAGTGCGATAAGCTAATCATGGCCTCCATCAGTAAGAATTATGTTGATATGGATGAGTACCCTGTTACTACTGAACTCCAGGTGTGTTATTTTATGGCTATTCCTCCATGTTAACTTGCTAATTCCTCCGAAAATTACTTCATCTGTGGTCGTTTGGTAACACTAGGTTGAGGTAGCTACTCTGTTTGTCACCAAAAAATGCCCCAATTTGATGGATTTCAGTAAATCAGAGTGTGAAATCTGGAAACCTTATGCCATTTTCTTCGGAAGCAGCTGATGAAAGTTATGAATAACTCTGATTTTGGGAGATGATATCTTAAGTTTAGAAAGTTTAGAAAAAGAGAATGACGATCTCATTATCATGGGGGAATTGAGCTTGGTTGTAATTAAGATGTATTTTTGTAAATATAAGTCTAATATTTCGATATGAGAGACCTTGAATTTGGAAAGTCTCAAAGAGAGGTTTGATGTCATTACCCTGGGAGAATTGAATTTGATTTTCAGAACATGTTTGTTGTTTACAGAACAATTATAATCTGGTCATCTGTTATGCAGAATCGATGTGTGAATATGATAGCCCATCTTTTCCACGCCCCGGTTGGTGATAACGAAACAGCCATTGGTGTAGGCACAGTGGGATCATCAGAAGCTATAATGCTTGCAGGTCTTGCTTTTAAAAGGAAATGGCAAGCAAAGAGAAAGGCACAGGGAAAACCTTATGATAATCCTAATATCGTTACTGGGGCTAACGTCCAGGTATTCGTTCATCTCCTTGGCCATTATCTGCAGTCGATTATTTGACTATAAATGGAATTTAAAGTTTCAAAGTCTCCTATAAATTCTGCATAATGCAATTCATGGTATTAGGTTTGCTGGGAAAAGTTTGCAAGGTACTTTGAAGTAGAACTGAAAGAGGTAAAGCTAAAGGAAGGATACTATGTAATGGATCCGGCTCAAGCAGTGGAAATGGTTCTACACTCACCGGTGAATTCGAAGATGTGAAGCTTCTCAATGAACTCTTAACGAAAAAGAATAAGGAAACAGGGTGGGACACCCCGATCCATGTTGATGCTGCTAGTGGAGGGTTTATTGCCCCGTTTCTATACCCGGATCTTGAATGGGATTTTCGTTTGCCATTGGTGAAGAGTATCAATGTGAGTGGTCACAAATACGGGCTTGTTTATGCTGGTGTTGGGTGGGTAGTATGGAGGAGTACGGATGACTTGCCGGACGAGCTTGTCTTCCATATCAACTACCTCGGGTCTGATCAACCTACGTTTACCCTCTACTTCTCCAAAGGTAATTTTGTTTTACTTTGTTTCATTTAAACATGATAGTAATCTATTGGACCTCTATATTTTAGGTAGAAGAAATTTTTTGCTATGTATATAAGATTTGTTAAGTAGGTATAAATTATAATTACATTTTTCGATTTTCAGGTTCTTGCCAGATCATTGCGCAGTACTATCAGTTCATCAGACTTGGCTTTGAGGTCATTTTTCCAACTCCATCATCCAATTATTTTTAGTAAGAATTGTTTGAAGGGATAATGATCAAATAATTTTTGGAATTTGAAGCATTTTTTTTATCTATATATTGGAATTGGTTGAGATTTCTCATTACACAATATTGAATACACATTCTACATAAATGACACTATCACACTAGAGAGAAGAGCAACATAATGTATGTTGAAGGGATAAGAATGACATGTAAGACAATAAGAATTGGAAATGGCCTTATGTAAAACAACAGTTTTATCACTTTATAATAGAACAACTAATAGTTTCTAATGGAACAACTAATACTAACAAACTAATACATTGTAATGAAACACGTAATACTATTTAAAAATACAAATAGTGTAAACCAATTGTACGGTAAAACTTGTTTATATAAGACTTTGTGTAAGAATTGTTTGAAGGGATAATAATTGGCACCTTTTTCTTTGCTTTTATGACCAAATAATTAGTGGAATTTGAAATCACTTCATACCATTCTTTATGTATATGCCTAGTTGGGGATGTTATGATTCATCTAGTTGTTTTATCTCTGGCACCTCATCTTTCTGTATCTACCAGGGTTACAAATATATCATGGAGAATTGCATGGAAAATGCAAGATTGCTCAAAGAAGGTATCACCAAGACAGGGCTGTTCAAGATAGTTTCGAAAGATGTTGGGGTGCCGTTGGTGGCATTCTCTCTCAAGGACAGCAGCTGATACACGGTTTTCCAAATATCTGAATCTCTGAGACGGTTCGGATGGATAGTTCCGGCATACACAATGCCACCCAACGTGGAGCACATTGCAGTCTTGCGTGTTGTGATTCGAGAAGACTTCAGCCACGGCCTAGCGGAGAGGCTGGTATCTGATATCGAGAAAGTTGTGAAGGAAATGGACGAATTGCCACCGAGGGTTTCGGTTAAAGAAGCCCATGTTAGTGTTGAGGATCTGCACATAGGCAAGGGAGAGTTGAAGAAGAACATTGCTGAGAATCAGAAAGATATCTGCAATTACTGGAGGAGGATTTCGGACAAGAAGACTAGCGGAGTCTGTTAGAAGTAATTTTATAAGAAAGAATCTATCATGTAATCTTATGTTGTGTGTGTGAAGATCAGGCAGTTGAGTTTCTTTATCGTGATCCACCATGTCTCTAAAGCTTGCCAGCGAACCTTAGCCCCCCACTTAGGTCCTCGATTATTAGTGATGAGCTCTCTTTAATTAGTTCTCTCTGTATATAAACTAATTTAAATGTTTTCTCTGAGCAATGGGTTACTATTTGTTGTTTTCACATTAACAATATTAGTTGTGCAATGGGTACGCAAGAGACTTACTCATTAATTAATCAATTAATTATCCTTTGCTAATTTACATACCTATATTGATTAGCTGTTATTTTGTGCATGCTTAGTAAATTAAGGTAGTTCTGCAGTTGCATTGATTTCCCCCACCTCCCTACCAAAAAAAAAAAAAAAACACACTTGGTGGTTAGTTGAGGAAAAGGACATGTACCAATCTAAAAAAGGGATGTTATTTCATATGTTCAAATGGTGGTTGAATGATCTTCGACGTACTATCTTGTACATGCAATGCTCAGTGCTTTTCAGGATAAGAATGGTATGGTAGGCCAACAGTCATAATTATAACAAGTCTTGTGTAGTTTTTGGAAGTTGAGAACAAAGCTTTCCTTTCTAGCTAACAGTTATAACAGTTTATAGGTGTGACTAGTCAACAACAGACTATATATATATGTGCGATTATCTTTTGCTTATTTCTTAAAGCAACATTTTGGGACTTACATTATTAATTTCATATGCATTCAGAATATACAAATGTTTTCTTTTTTAAATTCAATCCTTTGATAAGTAAATATAAAAATGTATTTTGAGTATATCTGACGTGCATGTCATTTTGGACGTCAATGACAATTTGGAGCTACCTAGTTTATACAGTATGATAAGTTAGATATGCACGTAAAATGCGATAGATGTGACGACAACTTCATTAATGAACCGTATGTATATGGTATGATTTTACAATTTATTGAGCTTGCAGATAATTCTGCAAGTAGAAAGTTTTAAGCTGCATGATCAAATTCCACTATCTAGATCTTGTAAATGCTAATTTTTATGATGAGAAGCATATATGTAACGGTGGTTTGTAGGGAATGATTTTTATTAATATCATGTTTGATTCCATTTTACCCGTGCATAGTGAATAATAAGTTAATAACATTATGATATATTGAACAGACTAAACAAATAGTACAACATGTAAGATTGGATGTCTTGTACTATATATATATGACTGGTTAAACACAATAGTAATACTATATCGGCAAATATATGAAGTACATAGGGGCTTTGTTCATCATATGTTGGGATCTTGTTTGTGTCGGATCGAGATGATGCGTAGCAGAGGGCATTTGAGGCCACATGAGGATGAAAAGCTTCGACAATTGGTTCTAAAATATGGACCTCATAACCCAACACCTAAATGCAGGTAGATCAGGCAATGAAATTTATGTTATTTAAAACACACACACACACACACAATGGTCTCCTGCACCCTTCTTTCCAACAACTTCAAAAATATTCTCAAACACAAATCAGTAAATCTGCAACAATAATAATGTGATTTTTCCAATTTCATCTATTACAATCGGATTCATTCAGCAAATTCAGCAAAACACTTCTCCCACCTTTGGTTCTTGAAAATACATTCCACACAGTTTCCCAAGCAAAATCAAAATTAGATAAGCAGCTAATTTCCCAAGCTATTACAACTAACATTATCTAAAAAAGAATCATCGCACATTCATGTACAACAAGAGCAGTTCGAGGCTTACTTAGTTCCTCCCCCACCCAACTAGTAGATTCAAGGAATATAGAAAAAACCTACCAACACATACTGCACGAAATATTACATTTCAACCGAGATGGATTCGAAAAAAAAATCACGGGATTTGTTCGTCATCTTTAGAACAAATCAACCTCCCGATTGATCGGAGGTAGTGTTCCTCTGGTCCTGTAAAGGCTATGTCTTAGCAACGAGCTTGATGACTGATCATCCAGAAACCATATTTTCTACTTCAAGATGATATTGGTTCATAAGGATATTGTAACCATGGATGTTTTAGAGCCTCGGATGCAGAAGGCCGCTTCTTTGGGTTGACTTCTAGCAGATGAGCAACAAAGTCAACAAAGCCTTGGTCTCCCATTGGTAATCGATGTCTTAAGGATGACTTCTTTGGTATCAGATATTCTAGTCTGCTCGTTTCCTGAGGATGATAGAAACAACTATATGTAAACACGCGCTAACTAGGACCATATGCCATATGAACTGAATCAAGATATAGTACAACACAGATATACGTAAAGCTGCTAATATATACCTGGTTTCTTTCATAAAGCATGTGGTTTTTGGTGAAATATTTATACATATCTCGTCCTTTAGCAAGCATCTCTTGCTCAATCGAGCCTATGATTCCAAGTACTCGAGCAAGCAAAGTGGCAGGAGAATCATTTTGAAAGAGCACCTACATGTTAAAATCATTATTTTGCTTAACGATTCTAAAGAATACATAAACAAGAACAATTAATTTATTCTCCCAGAAATAGCCAAAGTCTCCTATAATAGAAACCAAGACCAAATGACTAACAATTTCTCCAAAATACGATTAAAAAGAAATATAATAATGCATCGGAAAGAAACTTACATTGCCTGTACAAAGTTCAGCCAATATGCAACCAAGTGACCATATATCAATCTTTTTGTCGTATGGAAGTCCTAAAATAACCTCAGGAGCTCGGTATGACCTAGATTGAACATAAGAACAGAGATGATCTGTTTCAAAGCAACTGCTTCCCAGATCAATGACTTTCACTTCACATCTACTGTAACTTTTCACCAATATATTCTCAGGCTTCAGATCACAATGTATGAGGCCAAGACTGTGTAAAAATTGAAGTGCTTCCAAGCACTGAATGGTAATAGACTGTTGAATTACAACAGTAAGTCAGCAGCCATCACCGTAAATTAAAAAAAAAAAAAAAGGTTAATAGACATTTGTGCCACAAACCTGTAGTCTTGGCATCGTAAAGTAGACTTCACCTCCAGATTCTCTGTTGAATTTGTGGAATTCATACAAGTTTGCTTTAAGCAGTTCACAAACAATCAACAGATGCTCCTGCATATAAGAACGATAAGAGTAGATACACGACAACTAAACCTTGACTGCATTGATAATGGATATGCAAAAGCAAGAAAAACAGATCAACTCCAACGATTTGAATCAGCGTGGTCGATGCTAATTGGAAAAGCATTTACTTGCCATGCAAAGGCAAGTTGTTTTACTTTGAATATTTATACAGGGTTTAATAGTTGACTGAAATTTTAGTTTGAACTTTTATCAGATTTTATTTTTAGATCCAATTCAAATTGAATTAATGTAAAACACAAAATAATAATAACGCCACGTCCTACTAATGCATAGCAATGTCTGCAGCACGGGATACAGTGTGTTTGCAAACTAAAAAAAGTTGTGTAGATACATTTTTTTTAAAGTTGTTAGACTCGACTTTTTGAAAAAAAAGTGCTTCTACCTTTTCAAATGAGTTTGCAAACAGGCACATAGTACGATTTAAATACAGCACACACATTGAGGTCAGTATCACCCAATGTGTTGATGTAACTAAGAAACAAAAGATCTTGTCGTACTCAAATAGCATTCTTTTAGTTATATGTTATGTCATAACTCATAAATCGACAATGTACAAAAGGTTATTCACTATGATATGATTAGTGATGCAATGTAAATTAACAACACACGAGAGAGATCTCAAAGTGCTTTACCAATTTATGTAATTGTTTATTGTTTTAAATATCTAATTGGTTAAAAATCTTAATAACTAGCTATGTTTAATTTTAATACGACAACAAACAATAAATTATAGTAAACTTTTACTCTTTTGAAATAGATAAAAAATTTCTGTATAAGCATTTAGTTGCTTGTAACGTATAGATGAATCCATTCCTTCCCTTCGGTTTTAATTCCATCGTATGGAAATTGTGAGAAAAATATTATTAATGTAAATTATGTTTTCACATTATTTACTAAAACAATTCTCTTATGATGAAGTAGTAGAACTTTACCATTTTTCAACTAGCCCATTCTAAAAAATATCTTACATTTCAGGTCAAAAAACAGATTTCAGATAAAAGCATACTGTTCGGAAAAAAAGGGTCAATTTATCACTACTCTTGAGGGCAGAAAAGTAAATTAAGAATAGGGAACTAACTCTTAAATTTTCCTCCACTGGCTATTAGTATAGGTTATTAAATTCAAATTTATTAATTACTTGTGCAGGGTAAATAGAATTTAAGCATATTGGATAAACTGACTGAAAAACTGCTCACTTACTCGATAATAGAAATAATCGTACAACCGAAGAATATGATACTTGTCACCAGGATCATGCCTATTGACATACTTTAGTAGCTTAATTTCATCAAGGCTCTGGTCGAAAAAATCTTTATTGTTCTTTATAATCTTCACGCAAACATCCATACCAGAGTGCAGGTCATGGGCCTGAACAGCTTTGCTGAATGCAGCTGATCCGAGATATTCAGTCACATGATACCGCCCAGCAATTACTGAGTTCAAAGCAACGTGGAAATTTTTATCCTCCTCAAATCCAGTCCTGAAGTATATAAAAAATACAAGATAGATTAAAAAAAAATGTAAATCTCAAAATTCATAGTAAAGCTAAAAAATTTAGCATGTGGCATGACAATATATATGTTATAGAACAAAAACTTGTACACACCAGGTGCACCATGCAACTCAAGTGCATTTTCAAATGGTGTTAATTTTTATAAAAAAAGTACTGTATTAGTTTGTTAGTATTAGTTATTTTCACAAATAAAAATATTAGTTGTGCAAAGTTGCACCTTACAACTAATGCACAAGACTGTTACTCATGTTATAGAGTATTTGACTTCTGGACCCGCTTTGCAGAAGCAAAGCTCCTAATCTCATATCTATGATCTTGGAGTTATTCATTAAACTTTCTGATAATATAGATTGTGATCCAAGCCTTAAGAATACAACTGTAAACATGCTAACATGTTAGTGACAGATTGGAAATTGAACTACAAACGTTGCTAATAAATTTCATAGAAACAATATACATGTTTTAGGATGCCCCACATACTGGACCCTCAATGGGACAAACAACATTTCTGCTTAAACTTTTTTATTCTGTTGTAGATTTACTGATTTAGACATTTATTGGCAAGCCAAAAAAGTTTCTTCAGAATCTAAAAAATAACAGGGAAGGATGACAAGCAACAAAATAGATGATTTACCCATGATTAACAAGCAAAAAGACCCCTTAGTCCCAAAAAATTGGGGTAGGCTATTTACCCATGATAATTTTGATAACATATTCATACTTTAATCAGAAAACGGGAGCATAACAAATATCACAAGCTCATACGATTCTGAATTTAATGCACCGAGACTTAGATGCAACTCATTTTAGGAAACATATAATTTTGGCTTAATCTAGTCATTATAGTGTCATCACCAATTATTAACAAACCAAAGTATGGACCAAAATTTCAACAAATAATGAGAATAAACCAGAATTAAGCTATTCATTGAGATAATATATATGGTTAACTTGAGGTTTTTGGTATATATCTTGAGGGAAAAAAAGAATAATTCAGCTATCAAATTTAGGTTAACCAGCCTATCTGCGTGATGAAGACAACAGCTACCAAAGCGAATCACAACTAAAAGTTGCCTTGACAAGTAAATTCAGAATAACAAGAATTATGAATGGGACTACATGATCAGATGATAGAAAGCACATGCCTGTTTTTCCTGTGGACAATCTTCAAGTTGAAGGTTTCAAATTCATCCTCTTGTGCTTTGATCTGTTTCACTTGCTCTTGTACAGCAGCAGCTTCCTCATCTTCTAGTGATAACCCAGGATCTTCTTCTCTTACACCTGCTTCTTTTATATAGTCTCCTTTCTTTTCATGTTCCCTTTCAATATATCCATAATTTGAAAGTGAAGAAGGACTAGAATTTGCTGATTCCTCATCATTGCCATATTTCTCATCCCTCGAACTGTTTACTGGAGAAGAGTCAGTATTAGCCTTGTTTGACCACAATGATTTGCTTGAGCTTGCTTGCACCAAACGCCCATCTTTAGGAGGAGGAAAGGAGAACCCTCCATCCATCTGATTCTTTGCCTGTGTATATTTACCATTATGTCCTTTTGTTCTGTTTTTGTCACTCTTGGATCGTTCACCTCTGTTCTTATCTAACTCGTGGTGATCACGAAAATAATCTATGTCCCCTTCACTGCTACCACCTACCAAACTTTCCCTCACCTCACTGCCTATATCAGCAGCATCACTGTTGATTCCAACACCGATAGATCTAACTGAATCATGCTGATCATCATCCGTGCAGATATCATCCATTCGGGATCTTTCATCTCTCGTCACTTTTTCATCTAGCATAAATAGTTCATTCGTCTGAGGGACAAACCCCTGCCAGACAGGCTCTCCACGCATCAAATTCAGCTCCTCCTCCTCATCCATCAACTGTCCAACATGATTATCTGAAGATGCAACTCGATCAACGTTTGACTGGATATACCTTTCCCCCGAGAAGTAAGAATCATCCTCTGCAAACGACTGTTCATCTTCATCATCTTTGTTCTGTTCCCTTTCTTGAGAGTCTGGGACACCTGTCCCCTTTTCGTTGTCACTTGGATAATCAATTTCATGTGCCAGAAACCAGGTTTCATCTTCGATAGGTTGTCTCATATAGCCAACATCATCGTCATCCTCATATTCATCAGAGTCCCAGTATTCATTAGGGTAGTCAATGGATTCACTCAACCCATCACCTATAGTCGCAAAACCAGAAACAAGATCAGAAGTATCCTCACCAATATCCTGACTCACAGAAAGCCAACTGCCTCCTCCTGGCCTATTCCCTATGAGAAATGATGTATAAAAAGCAATATCAGGAAACCAAAACCATAAACCACTTATTAGTTTGTATTCTGAGTACATAGTAATCACATGTAACTTCAGAGGCCAAGTTCAGCAAAGCAAAAAAAAAAACAAAACACTAGACCAAATCTACTCAGAAGGAAGGAAAGTTCATAAGAGAAAATTTGTGGAAGTTTTATTTAATTGGTAACTGAATTACTGCAGAATTAGCAAACCTTTAAAATTTTACAAGGACAAACCTGTATTATTAATCTCTCGCCCAATAGGCACATCTAGAAATGCTCCTATGAGATATGGATTGTCAGCATCCAAGATCTTTGGACCAGGTCCATCACGTTCATACTTTTCCTCCCAGTGAATATTGAGGGACTTTTCTTTAGACTTAAGTCTCACAGGTGGTAGTGTTGGTAACTCTTCCTTTGGGTGGTCCAATAATGCAAGTGGATATTCTAATGCACCGAAATCCTTAGGCTCACCTCCATGAGTCTTCAAGTATAGAGCTCTTCCCACCTCGTCCACTTGATATTTTATTGCTATCGTAATGTCGCTGAAATCAGTTTTCCTTTTCCCATCCTTTTTATCAACATTGGAAGGAGCACTATTACTTGTTGAAGTGTCTCCCCCTGAGAAGGGGAAGACAGTTTTCAACGAACGGTCTTTCCATAGTTCTGAAGATGTCTGGGCAGATGCATTACTTCTCATACCCGGATTATCGAAAAGGTCATCTTGAGAAGGCAAACCACTCGTCTTCCTTGGCCAATCAACATCAACTTCCTTAAGATCACTCTCCTTTATGTTACCACTATTGGGAGCCTCTGCTGAATTCAGTGTTGCCTTACTAAAAACATTGAATCCCGAAAAGTTGTTCTGGTGAAAACTGCCACCATCTTTCTGATAAGAAGCAACCGGACCATTGCTCGTACTGTATTTCAACGAATACAAATCAAGAACTGTATCATCTGAACTATTGGAGAAGGTGAAGTTTCTATCACTTGTTCCAACACTCGCATCAACCATGCTATGTTCGCCAATAGTACCACAGCTCTTCCACTTGCTCTCAGACCCTTTCCTCCCTATTTCACACTCTACCTCTTTCACAATTATCTCCTTAGAAGCCTCAATATTACCTGATGAATCCTTCAGACTTTCCCCACTATTCTGAAAAAAATTTACTTTTCGATCATCTTCCAATAGCTTTGCCCCAATTACTTCTACACTTGGCCTACTACATGATTCCTTATCTTCGAGCCTAAGCTTTTGCAGAGTTCCACTTAAGTCATGCCTATTACCCAATTCACTTCTCAAAGCAACCTCTGCTTTAGTGAACTTGTTCTTTTTAAAAAATTCAAGTATATCATCTACAGAACTTGAATCAGCCATTTATATACAATCAATCTCCAAAACCGAGTACTAAAAACACTATTCAAGTACCTGAAAAAAAAAATCAAAAGAGAAGAAACCCATTATTGTAATCCACATTTAAGCCACGTTCCTAACTTCTATTCACATATTATTGCTACAAAAATTGAAATTTTAATCGTTTCTTGCATCTCCACAACCCTAAAAAGTGAATTACAAGAAAAATCAAAATTAGCATTCGATTCATCTTTAGAATGCTTAATGCAAAGCTAAAGAAAGACAGCAAACCGAAGTAAAGTGGCTCTTTTTGCAATTCGAATAACCCCACTGCACAAAGCTACGTACATTTACATAATACAAGCAACAATTTTTACTGTTCCTCTTAACATATGAGAACCTTGTGAGAAATTTCATAAAGATCTGCGCTTCATTGGGCGAAACCCTAAAAACCAAGATTAATTCTTAAATGAAGAACAGAGAAGGAACAAATCATTACAACGCGAAGAAAAGGGGAAAAACGAAAAATCATTCGAGTAAAATGAGTGGAAAAAGCAGCTTACGGATCGAAGAATATGGTGATTCGGGAGCCAAACACGGCGCTTTCGAATCCATCACCTAAACTTAGAATTGTGAAAGAACATTAAACACTTTTTTCACTTTTGTTTTTCTGAGAAGTACCGAACATTGTTTGTTTGGTTCTGGTAATGTGGCTTTGCGTCTGAAATTTTAATTGGTTTTTCAGGAGAAATTTTAATTGATTTTTCATATATATATTGGCCTGCAAATTTTCAGGCGCTGGATTGCGATTGGATAAAGGAAACAAAATATATTATGATATTTGATTATTCCTATTTACTAATCCTATTTTTATATATTAAATATGAAACAAAAATACTATTAATAAAATACTATGTCTCGGGTTTTAAGAAAAAATAATAAAGTGTTGGGATTATAAATAGTTATTTATTAGTATTTTATGTGATAAAGTGATAAAGTGATAAATTGAATATTTCCATTTAAAAAAGTTTACAGTTAAGATTTGGACGCCCAAAATGAAAAGAATGCAGTTAAGATTGGGACGGAAATAGTACAAAAACCCATTGTTATGTTGGAATGGAGTAAATAATAAATAACCCCTCCGTCTCAGAAGATTTAACACGCTTAACTTTACACGATTTTGCGGCGAGCCAGTATTAATAATTGAAATGATAAAAAGAACTTTTAAGGAAATGGCCGCAAAAAAACGTGTCAAAAGCTTAAGCGTAATTAAGTTTTTTTTTGGGATGGAGAGGGTATCCAACAATGGGGAAAATAAGGCGAGTATATATATATTATTAGTAAGGAAATAAAAACCAACAAATTTACGTGGATCACAACATTCAATTCAATCCAACTCAATTATTTGGATGTCTTTCAAAAAAAATATTTGGATGTGAAATAATTAATAGCCCAGGTTATTAACTCCCCCATCTTTAGGAAATGCACCCCCTTTCAGTTTTATTATTTTGATATGGATAGGAAATGACACAATTAGCATTTTTCCTCTGCAATACATGCACCCCCTTGGAAGTTGGAACTGAACAGTCCCATATACACATATGTAAGTTTAACGTTCAGAATTTTTTATTTCGAAAAAAAAAATATTGTTCAAGAAGAAACGTGAATTGTTCTAGTGAAATATGTTGTCTTATTCTAGTGAAATACGTTTATTAGTGGTCGTCATTGCAAGAATGGTAATCCCTCCTCATGCTCAATACACATGTAAGTTTATTTTTTTCAACTTTAAAACTAGGTTAGATACAACCTCATATGTGTATTGTTTATGTGTTTTTTTATGAATGTAATTGTATTTCGGTCAAATATATCGACTAGGTAGGATAATAGTGTCATTTTTATGATTTCGCGCGTTTATTTTTCTTGCCATGAAAATTTGAAATTTTCGGAACCTGGTTCACCGAAAATTATAAGTAAATTCGGAGACTATTTTTGAAATTTTGTGGTTTTTTCAAACATAATAATCGAACATTGAGATATATTTCAGTAAATAATTTCGAATTTGTAGGGTTTTTTTTTTCGAAATTTACATATAAAAATCAATCTGAATTTTATTTTAATTACTTATTTTTTATTTTGGTTTTTGTTTTTCAGAACTTGGCGGATGATGATGTTTATGTAGACGAGGCAAGTTTGATGAAGATGAATTTGAAAAGGAGGTTGAAGATATAAAAATCGAGGAAAACAACGCAAATCAATCAAACCAACCAAATCAATCAAACCAAGAATTGGTTAGAGACTACACAGATGAGTTCACGACTTACAAACCATTTTCGAAAAATATATGCTTTTTTGGCAAACTTCCTCGAAATATTAAAAAGTTTTATAATATTTTCTCGACATTTACTGTAAAGAAATATTCCATCACAATGCATCAATAATAAATCCATCACAATGCATCGATAATAAATTCATCTAAATTCATCAACAATCCATCACAACCCACAAAAACTATAAAAATCCATGACAATGCATCAATACACAAAAAAATCCATCACAATGCATCAACAATATTTCCGACAGTAAAAAAAAAAAGTAATAGAAACCAGCGATCCAGATCAACTTAATGCGCTTTGCCCGCCTACGCCCCGCTTTTGGTAGTAGTAGTTTTGCCTCGTCCCCTAGTTGGACGTGAACATGATCCTGTTGTCTCGGTCCATGTTCTTGCCGGTCCTTCAAGAGTAGTAATAGTATGAACCACTACCTCCATCGCTTCATCAAGAGTCATAGTATCTTCATTCCATTTATGCACTAGCTGCTTCAATTCAGTCTTCACAACTTCAATCCTCTCCCATGGTTCCAATACACGTCTTGCTCCATGAGGAGCTAGCCGTGTGATTTGTGAATTCGATGTTGGGGAATAAGTTGCACAGATCTATTCGGGGTGAATATTTAAATACAAATTTAATTCTTATAATTATTACTAGCATGAATTAATCTTATATTAATTCAAATAATAATTCAACAACATATCATGCATATAATTAAATCACGTAAATCCTACGCATGCGGAATTTTACGAGTTTACGTGAACGTACCTCTTGGGATGGCAGTGATCTGGCTGATTAGACTAACCAAAAGAACTTCTCAAGTATTCCCTTAATCCTTGTTCGACTATCCGGTGGTAGGGCACTTATGAACAATTTAACAAAAGGAAAATAAATTATGTTGCACCACCTTTGTGGATTTACTAATTTTTCCAGCACATGGAATTGTACTTGGGAATGAAAGAATCATCCCCTATTTATAGAGCACAAGTGGTCGAAAATTGTGGTCAAAATATGTGGGAAAATCTTTTCTTGATCTCCAAGAAATCTTGAATATATCTCCTATATTCTTTTTCTCATAATTATAATATTCCACAAAATCCCATTTACTCTTTGTTATGGGATATTTTCGAAAATAATGGGCAAGATTCCAATATTTGGATCTTCTTGAATTTATGAGATATTCTTGTATTTCAAGAAATACATATCTTCCATAATATATTTCCAAGAAAATCAAGAAAATCTTTCTTGCCCTTTATCTTTCAAAAATTTCGAAAATTCTATTATGAATAACAAAGTGGGAGATTTCTTGAATTTAATGAGATAATCTTGTATTCCAAGAATACATATCTTCATTCCATAACAAAATTCAAAGAAAATCTTTCTCCCTTTTTATCCATAAATTTCGAAAATAATTAGGAAAAATAAGCAACAATATTTATTTTATTTTAAATACCTTTTTCAGTATTGGACTATATGTTGTGCTACTCAGGGGGCCTTTAGGAGAATTAAGATTGAACCTTCCAATGGACCTTGAATTATCAATATTGAGCCACAATATTATTCAAGCCCATAAATATTAATTAATCCCACTACATAATTAATATTGCACTATCCATCTTAACCCATATTACGGTCAATATGGCTCCAGATTATTATTTCCGTGTTTAAGATTATCTAGCCCATTAATTAATTCAAGCCCTTTGAAATAACTTTCCATTAATTAATATCTTTTGTCCTTGTCAAGGAACGGTTCAACATTATTATCCATCTGGGAAACTAATTCCACTTGCAAGATTTGGTATGATAAAGCTTTTATGAACCTCCCAGGGGCAAATCAAACAAGCGCATTTGCACACACATGATTCTTCAGATTAAATCTTAGCAATCACGTGTGACTAATAATATTGCTCAAGATAAAAAGTATTGAATCTCGTTGATTCTCTACCCATGATAAGTCAAATCAATAATTACCAATCACACGTGATCCTATTTAAGGAACGAAGGTTAAGAAATAACGAACCACTGATGTCTAATTCTTCCTTATTCAGTTTTGAAGAATTTGTCCTCCTGTAGGTCCTATTCAGTGCATCAGTCATGCACTAGTGTAATCTCTTGGTCAAGACAAACCAATCTGAGCCTTACACTTCAACCTTTCACGATGGATTGTTCATTTCCATCTAGGTGTTGAATGAATGGCGTACTTTTTTTAGTTACAAAGTGGACCGTTAATTTAATCTTCGTGATCCGTATCACTAAATTAACTACAATGTAACACGTACGACTTATTGAACAGTTATGCAGTAAATATATGTAACATTCGATAATATTTAAAGCATCAGTGATAAACAATTTATTTCAGTAAATAAGTTCGAAATTCAGTTTTTGATTATACAAAAGTAAAAAGCAAATTTTCTAGTATAATCCCAACATTCGAGACATATGGGTGCGAGTTAGAAAGGAACCAATCAATGTAGCCATCAGCGCAATCCCAAGGGTATTTGGCCTCGATTAGGGATGACAACTGGGCGGGTTTGGGGCGGATATGGCCAAACCCGTAACCTTCCCCGCCAGAAAATCCCATAACCAAAACCCGCCCGCCGCCAAGGTTTTTTAAACCTTCAACCCGCCTAAGTGAACCCGGAAGGGTTTAACCCGCCCCACATATTTAATTTTGTTTTCTCTTAATTTTTTAATTCGTACTCCTAATTTCATACATATCATTTTTAAATACATTTCATTCCTAAAAAATAAAACATAAACTAGAATCATTCAAATTAAAATAAACAACAAAGCGAGCACAAAAGTCGAAAGTCTTAATCAATACACATCAAAGAAAGCATAAAACTTCAAAATCATACATTGTTCAATGAAAAAGTAGCGTCTCATTTTCAACACCCGATTAGGGATGGCAATGGGGTGGGTTAAAACCCGGACCCGGCACGAATCCGCCCCGGATGAAGCGGGTTAAAACCCGGTCAAACAGGTTTTTTGCCGGGGCGGGGCGTGGTTTTAGGCAAATCCGCCCCGTATATATAACATATTAAATGTAATAATGTATTAATTAATCTTCTAGAGTTTGTAATTGTTTCCAATTTCATTGCACCACTTTCCGTTTACATTCTTCCTCTCGCGAGGCGGCGTCCTCCATCTCCTCCTCCCCACATTATACAATCACCCGCCGGTCCTGCCAAGACACGCCGCCAGTAGGCCGTAATCCACCACTTCCCTTAAACCCGCACGCCCGCGCATAATCACCGGCCAAGCGCCAGATCCACTGCCCGCCACGCCTTCCTTTCAAAAAGCGGCCATGATGACGATACAAGAGACACGACTTCCGACCATGAGCGGCGCCGACCTTGACTTCGTAGAAGCAAACCGGTACAATTTTTTTTTAAGTAGAAACAGAAATAATGTGTTGGTACATGTACTTAGTTGCAAGATCTAAACAAAAAAAAAATGGTAATTCGAAAAGGGTAAACCAAATCAGTTGTAAATTAAAATATGAATTGCAATAATGAAAAAATTATGAATTATAGCATGTTAAAATAAAGAATACTGGCTAGCTACTCTATCAATTTACAACTTTACCAAAAAGAAATCTGTTTTTGTGGTTGACTCTATATACGAATGTATCTATTGAAAGTGATTTTGTAATCTGAATCTGTATAGCTTATAATTCAAGTGTTTGATAGTGTAAATATTTGATATGAAATTCAAGTCTTGTTAAAGTATAATGGAGCAGAGGATTTAGAAGTTTGTTAATAAGATTGTATACTACACTAAGATATCTATACTATAATGCAATAATGAGTAACTGCAGTCCATTTTTCCTTTTATGCTGCTTATTTATTTATTTTCATGCTTATTTGTTTAAATACTAATCTATCTATATTTTTAAAAATAGATGGAGTCTAGAGAAGGAGTTGGAGCTAATTCAGTGACTGCTCCATTAAATAATCCTCAAGAAAGTGATGTAGAAGCGAATATGACTACGGAGAAGGAAGATGAAGATCAAGAGGATGATGGTGAAAATGATGATAACTTGGGAGGTGAGAATCATTGGTTCAAAAAGAAAGTTTACATCGGATGTATGGATTCACTTTGAAAGGTTAAGTGAAAGATGAAACTTCAATATGCCAAGTGTATTCATTGCCAAAAGAGTTCTCAAATGTCCATCAACTTTTGGGACAACTAGTTTGAGGAACCACTATAATAAAAGCTTGCAAGAGTAGACCTAGAAAAATGGATATCCGTCAAAGTGTGTTGATGATGAGCAAGAAAGCTGAGTGGTGATTCTAGTGAAGAACTTACAACAACACATGTTTTTCACAAAAGAGGGTTCTCGGCGTGAACTTGCTAATATGGTTATTTTGCGCGATTACCCTCTTGGTAGTATTGTGGACCATGTTGGGTTTGAAGATATTCATCAAGCCTTGGTAGTGTTTTAACATGATCTCAAGAAACACACTTAAAAGGTGATGAAAAGGCAAAATGTTACAAATTGGTGAGCAAACTTAAGTCTCGGATTGCAATCTAGCAGATATGTGGACATCGGATAGTAGTAAGAAGGGGTATATGGCAATTCTAGGACATTTCATTGATGATTCATGGATTCTTAGAAATATTCTTTTTTAAACGTAAAATCTATATTTTTATATATTTGCAAATTATATCTCTAATATTTATTTGTTCAACATAGGTTTGTATATGTCACTTGCACCATGTCTGAAAGAGGTTATACAAAGGTAATTCATGGCTTGGAATATTGAACCGAAAAGTGTCATCAATTCTTGTTGATAATTGCTTTCGACCAATGATGCCATGCTCAAAAGCTATACCCATAAACTTCAAGAAAAAACTTTCTTCTAGATGGGAAGGTACTTCATATGCGATGTTGTCCTCATATATTGAATTTGATTGTGCCTTGGACTTGAAGTGATTAATGTTGCAATTGGTAGAATCTGTGAGAGTGTAGTTTATTGGAATGGTTCACTGTGAAAGTAGAAAATTTTCAATTTTTTCTTTGAACAAGTGGGACTTGATTGCTCTAAGATGTTAAAACTTCGTTGGAATTCGACTTACTTGATGTTGGAGGCTGCGATTAAGTATAGAGATGTTTTCTATAAACTTTTGGCGGGATAAAATTATAAAAGTCTACCATCTATTGAAGAGTGGGAGAATGCAATTGAATTGTGTGGGAAATTGAAGTTATTTTATCGAGTCACCAGAGATGTTTTGCGGAACTCTATATCCCATCTAATTTTTACTTTCCGCAGTTTGTGATATCAAAATGGAGATAAATAAGTGTTTGGTGAGTCAAATAAGGTTGTAAAACTTATGTTGAAAAAAAGATGGCGGAGAAATTTGATAAATATTGGAGCGATTAGCATGTTTTAATGGGGGTTCTTCTCTTTGTTTTTGGATAAGGTTTAAAATAAATTGGTTGAGTTTTATATTCAATTTGATCTCAAAAATGGTTTAAAACATTTTGAATCCATTCTAAATTTTCTTCCATAGATCCAAAAGAAATATAAAACTCAATCAATTTCATTTTAAAATTAAATTTGTAATTTTCATTTTTCCTTTTTATCTAAACGTAAAAAAAATGTCACATTTGTGTTTCTTTGGATAGATTAGTATTTAAACAAATAAGCTTGATGAATAATAAATTTAAATATTTTAAATGGTAAATAAATAAGCATGTTAAAATAACTTATTAATAAGTTCGAAAACCCAAATAATGTGTTTAAGTTCTTACTTAAAATAAAAGTTCTTCAAGATTCATCAATATCTTAAACTTGTTCTTATAGAATCAACAATTACTTCTCATCATCCATTTTTTTAGGTTGAATAACAAGTCTTTCTTTTTAAAGTGGTTAATTATCAACTAGTTGAATTTGATGGACATTTGAGAACATTCAATGAATAAAATCACTTTCAATAGATACTTTCAGAACCTTTCAAAGTGAATCCATACAACATAAACTTTTTTTGAAAAAGATTCTCACCTTGAGTTATCATCATTTCACCATCATCCTCTTGATCTTCATCTTCTGCTATAATTCATAATTTTACATCATTTCAAGGATTATTTAATGGACAACCGAATTAGCTCCAACTCTTTTCAATAGGGCTCCATTTATTTTAAAAAATATAGATAGATTAGTATTTAAACAAATAAGCATGAAAATAAATAAATAAGCACGGAAATAAATAAAGAAAGATAAAAAGGAAAAAAAAATGGAATTAAAATGGACATCTTAGTGTAGTATACAATCTTATTAACAAACAAATCCTATGCTCCATTATACTTTTAACAAGACTTGCCTCCATTTCTTTATCAAATAATTATATATCAAACCTTACACTATCAAACACTTGAATTATAAGCTATCATGATTGATTACAAAATCACTTTCAATAGATACATTCAGATATATAGAGTCAACCACAAACACGTTTTTTTTGGTAAAAAGTTGTAAATTGATAGAGTAGCTAGGTAGTATTCCTTATTTTAACATCTTTATAATTCATAATTTTTTCATTATTGCAATTCATATTTTAATTTACAAGAGGATTTAGTTTACCTTTTCGAATTATTACCATTTTTTGGTTTAGATCTTGCAACTAAGTATACACATACCAACACATTATTTCGGTTTTACTTAAAAAAAAATAATTTGTAACCCTAAAGTCGAGGGTTTCGTGCCGTCATGGGAAGTCGTTATTGGCTGTCCGACGAGTCATTAATGGGAGAAATGAAGATGGCAGGTGGACGGATCTGGGCCGGTGATTATTGGGGCTTGAAGTCTTCAAGTACGAGTGGTGGTGGTGGTGGACTACAGACCCCTGGCGGCGGTGTCTTGAAAAGTGTTTAACCGATTCTATGATGGATTGCGGCGCGGGTAAAAGTGAGAGGAGGAATGGAGGGACGCCGCTTCGAGAGGAAATGGCAGAAAGGGAAAGTGGGCAAATGAAATTTGAAACAATTACAACCCTAAAAGATTAATTAATACATTATTACATTTAATAATAATATGTTATATATATATATATATATCTAAGCGGATTCTGTGTTTGCTCAAAACCAAAACCACGCCCCAATCATACAAAAATTGTTTGACCGGGGTTTTAACTTGAAATATCCAATCGATCGGGTCCGGGTTTAACCCCGCCATGTTATATCCATCTAGCCTCGATACCAAGTCTATCCACGTGAAGAACGTGATTACGCCACGAAGAGAAATTGATTTTAGAAGCACCCTTGATAACGGGTTTTCGGGTATAGTTTGCACATATCCGAACCGTCTAAGCACTTTCGATCTGCTATATGCGGCTCAACTATGTCTCCACAAACAATGCAACCAATGAAATATGACACATTAGGAAATGGATCTTTGGTCCCTTTAAAAAGCATACTGGATTCCACCTAACTTTGAATATAACATAAATTTATATTTTTAACCTAGAGTAGTAATAAAATAAAATAAACAGTTCAATAATGTAATTATTCTTTACATTCTCACCTCACTTTCTTGATATACATCTAGACACTCTCTGAATGATCGGACACGATCGATATTTGGTCTGTGACGATTTTCAGGTGCATACTTACTAGATAATGGTTCAGGATAAATAAAGTCGGGGTTTTGTGGAGGTTTGATCAAAGAAGGAAAGTGTTCATAAATCCACGCTTTGGAAATACCAACAGTTAAAAGCACATTGTAAACACCACCCCACAATTCAAAATTACAAAAAATATTGAAAATACGCAGAGGGTATGAAACATCACTTAAATAAGATTATAAGAGATTAAGAAAATGGAAGAAGAAATTTCCAATTAAAACTATAAGCTAAACCATAATATGAAGAGCAGAAAAGATAAATCAAGTTTGACGTATATATATAGTTCCACTCTTGTTTCGCTACCTCTGAACTAAATCCACGAAGGTACTATCTCCAATACAATCAAGAAAAAAAAAAAAAAAAAACGATATTGACAATGGAACATCACATGTATTAAACAGATACGGCAGCGTAAAAAAAGTATAGAAGCACAGAATCCAATTATCACCAATCCAAAACTAGCAAGTCATCAAAACAAGCACATCAATTTACTAATTTTTTTGGTCAGAAAAACGAATTTATTAGCACTGAGGGTATAAGAATGATCAAGAATCATCATCATAACATAAAATCAAGACAAACTACACAGTTGTATCACAAGTTTCACAACTACAGCTGAAAGTTGTTCATTCACAATAGCAAAACACTTAAGCTACAAGATAAATGTTTACATAATATATCACCACGGTTCAATAGATATTCAAATAAGGAAACAGAGTATAAGGAAACATAATATATCACAAGTTTCTTGAGATTCTCTGTTTCAGGGTATAAGGAAACAGAGCATTTTCCAGACCAAAGGAAACAGAGCAACAAACTATTCAAACACCAAGACAACTCATACGTAGAAACTTATTTCTGAAAAATACAAAGTTTTATCACCCTTTAGCCACTAAAAAAAGCAAAAAAATAATTTAAAAATTTTACTAATACTATAGCCAGAAGGAGGAGCGGTGGTGGCGGAGGCGTCGCGCAACAAAGGAGGAGCAAATAACGTAAACACGTGCAAATAAAACTAACCTCTTGCCATTCTTTGGGTAGAAGGAGGAGCGACGGTGGCGGAGGCGTCGCTGGCAGAGGCGTTGCGGCGTCGCCCGGAAGGTGTTGCAGAGGCGGCGAAGGTGGAGGCGTAGGCGTTGCAGAGGCGGCGAAGGTGGAGGCGTAGGAGTTGAGGTGGAAGGCGTAGCAGCGAAGGGTTTTTTTTTTTAAAGAAAGGAGGTGTATGCCGGTCAAAAAAAGGAACAAAGGAGGAGGAGGGCAATTTTAGGAATGTATTGATAGTGTATTAATCTTTTAATTGGTGTATTCATCAAGGGGGAGCGTTTCCTAAAATAGGGGGTTGCTAATAACCGGGGCCATAACTAATATGGTGTCCTCTTTATATTTTGCGGAATGAGCTTCAAAGGCCCGAATTGTTGTTGGATTGTATGATGGGCTTAAAGTTGAAGCAAACCTTAACTGGGCTTCCATGATTGACATCAATAGTCATATTTTAATTATGTTAAAAAAAAATTGAAATTTAAAAATATTTTATTTCTTCCATCTTCGTGGGTTCGGATCCCTGTTCCAACATTATGTTTTATCTACTGATCCACGTACTCAACGGATGCATGACATGTGTCTCCTTTTCATATTTAATAGAAATGTGAATTTGGCTAAAGATCTTTCCTAAAATTTACAAGTAAATAAATTCCATCATTAGCGCCAAGATAAAATAAAAAAAGAAACTTTGAAATTCCAAAAACAAGAAATCACCAAAATCTAGAAATTATTTTTCCGTTGGATTCCCTATTTCACAATATGTTTCATCTACTATTCCATTATCATTTAACGTTAGATTTTCGCCAAATGTCATCCCTTCAATTTCTACTAATTAATGTAATTAATGCTGATTAATTCAAAAAAAAGGAAAATTATCACCTTTCATCCTTAGTTTTCTTCTTTTTGGGTAGCGTAGAGATCTCCAAGATGATGTTAAGAACATCAACACTTTCACATATATATATATATATATTGTATGAACATCGTTTCATGGTTTATTTAGAAAGTAGTCATGGTTCACCCTACCTTAGAATAGTCATGATTTAGGGTTCATTATTTAATGTTTAGGGTATAGATGGTTCATCCAAATTAAAATTGAATCCAAATTTTCCTTTTTTTGAATTAACCAGCATTAATTACATTAATTAGTAGAAATTGAAGGGATGACACTTGGCGAAGATCTAACGGTTAAATGATAATTAAATAGTAGATGAAACATATTGTGAAATAGGGAATCTCATCCGTTATTTTCCTGTGTTCCGATGATATTTCTTGACCGGGAATGATATATAGCCCACCGTGAAGCCTTTATAATTGTGGTCCACCGCGTGGTGACGATACCAAATAAACAACAAAAAAAAAAATATTTCCTTAATCACCATATATTTATATATTTAGATATTTTGGATTTCATTTAATTTTATACCATAATTGCACCATTTGCACCAATTTAGAATTGGTGCAATTAAATTTTTTTTTCAACTTTTGTTTTTTAGTTTTTTTTTTTAGTTTTTTACCCGCTCGTTGACAGGCGAACTCGGCTCATTGGTTCATAGTTGACCGAACAGAATGGTTTTTTTTTTTTTTTTTTTTTTTTTCAGTTTTTTAAATACATTGCCCAACCCGGCCGCTCGAACCACCAAAGTGGTTCATGGTTGAAACCAAAATGGTTAATGGTTTAGGGTTTAGATTTAGAGTTCATGGTTCATCTAAAACCTATACCATGAACCTTAAACCCTAAACCATTAACCATTCTAGATCGGGTGAACAATGAATCACTTGGGGCGGGTTGAATCGGGCGGGTTGGGTCGAATGGGTATTTAAAAAAACTAAAAAAAAAACCTAAACCCATTTTGGGTTTAACCATGAACAGGAGTTGAAATAGCCCAGGTTGTCAAGGTCCTAAAACTAAAAAAAAAAAAAAAAAAAAGAAAAAAAAAAAGTTGAAAAAAAGTTCAATTGGTGATGTTGCAATGAGATTTAAATCGATTTGATCTGTATAACTTTTTTATTTTATGAAATAATCTCGAGTATATATCACATATTTCAATTTTAGTCGGTATATTTTTTTAATTTGTGTCAATTTAGTCAAGGCACCGGGGAGGCAGGTCAAGTAGCCAAAAACAGCGTCGTTTTTTGGAAGTGTTTTCTTTTTCGCCGACAATTTCGATCGGGAAAATCTTACTTCCATCGACGCCACACGCCGTATGTATTTTGCCAATTAAAAAATAAAAAATAAAATAAAATTACACATCATTAAATAAAAAATAAAATAAATCAATTTTAAATTACCAGGACATCTGATCGGCGCCGCCGTTCGCGGCCGGAGGAGCACCTCCGGAGATAAAGAACGACAGCTGGAGGCTCGGAAAAGCCGACAATCCAAAGCTCAGCCTTTGAAAATGGGAGGCAGCAGCATAAGATGACGACGAAGACGACGATGACGGGTCCTGCATCACTGAATTCAGCTGTGCCGAATCGAAGACGGAGGAGTTGTGGTTGAAAATGGCGGTGGAGAAACAGGGCACGTGCTCTTTTCCAAGAATTCGAATTTGCAAATTGACCCTAGAATCAATCTAATTCTCTTTAGCCTCCCCTCTGTTTTCTGAATTTTAACCAAGAAGTCCTTCAACCCTTCCATCGTCGCCGGGTGGTGGCCGCCGGCCAGGACTGGGGTAGCGCACCTCCGGGGACCTTCGTCGGCCTCCGGCATGCCGTAAAACGCGACGGCCGTCTTCTATTTCATTTTACAAAAAAATGTTTTTCTTTTTCCTTCTCCCTCAAAGCAACACCAACCTTAACTATACCATGAGTAAAATAATGAATTGAAATATAAACTATATCATAGAATCTTCATGTACACAAAGAGTGGGTGGTTTCAAAAAGTATACAATAACAACACAAAAATAGATTTTATTTTGGCTTTAAGCCTTAAATCAAAGGGTCTCCCGGTGTCCGATTGTGAATTTCACAGAGAGGTTTTGCTCCCCTCGTCGAGAGCTTCACGACGGTACCGGGGGTGAGACCGGATGCGCCGGCGAGGCGAAAGGCGGCAACGGAGCCGAAACTTTGGCTCCGATTATCCAGCGACGGGACTGGTTGGATCAGAAAATAAATGGTGTATTCGTGACGTGTGAATCGAGGGGGGGGGGTCGTTTTGATGTGCGGTGTGTAAAGAAAAAGAGAGGATAAATTTCCGGCCATGGCGGCGGCGCCGCCGTGCCGCCGCCGTGAGATGGCCGAGGAAGATGAGTAGGGAGGAAGAGAGAGTGTTTCATTTTGTTTTTTTTACCGCCGTGTAATTTTATTTTCTTTTTTTATTTTTTAATTGGCAAAATACACATGTGGCGTGCCACGTGTCCGAATCGATGCAAGTCAGCATTTCCCGATCGAAATTAGGAGCGCGTGCAAAACACGCCCCAAAAAACGACGTCGTTTTGGCTAGTTTGACCGGTCTCCGGCACCTTGGGACTAAATTGGCACAAATTAAAAATATACGGGACTAAATTGAAACATGTGATATATACGGGACCATTTCAATAAAGGTCCAAAGTTATGGGACCAAATCAATTTAAATCTCATATTGCAATTATAGTATAAAATTAAATGAAATCCAAAATATCTAAATATATACATATATGATGATTAAGGAAAAAAATAAATTTTCTTATGTTCCACTGCCACATCGTCAGCCACGTAGGCGGTGGACACAATAATAATGCCCACTGGTGGGCTCTATATCATTCCCGATTTCTTGACTGCACTTTTCCACCCATGGTTGATTTTACCGAAAAAATACATTATATCACAACTACAATTCTACAAAAAATTAATATGATTCACGCCCATTAACAATGTATATTTATCTATAAAAAAGTTCTTATAATAACAACTAAACAATCACGATAACTTGCTCAAATTCATTTAATTGCTAGCTAGAAGATTCATGTGCAGATTTTCTAAAATCAATGTGCGCGCAGCTGCCAAGTCTTATAATATTTCATGACTAGGTTTCCTAAAATTCATTTCATTAATTCACAACTGTTAATACAATGATCATTTTCTCCCTCATCCTTATTCATGGGGAATTCCATAGACTACTACATAAAATTTATTGTCGCAGAAAAGAAAATAATTTCTGAATTTCGGCGATTTCTTGAATTTTAGTGTTTCTTTTCCAATTTTAATTATCTCGGCACTAATGATGGAATCTATTTACTTGCAAATTTTAGGAAAGATTTTTAGCCAAATTCACATTTCTATTAAATTTGGAAAGGAGACACATGGCATGCATATATTGAGTGGAACATTAGATGAAACACAACGTTGGAACAATGGATAACCCTCCGTTGAATCTCACTCCAAAATATATATGATCTAATCTAAAGTATTGATTATTACAGTCTTGAATCTATATATATGTTTATCTTACCAATCATTCTTAATTTAACTTTTCCTGGATTTTTTTAACTATAAGGATAAAGAGCATGTGCTCTATACTTGTAAACGAAAATGAATATTATTACTTTTATATCTTTTATTTTAAAGTTGTGAGACATATCCAGAGACATATCACAGTAAAAAAGAAAAGAGAAGGACCATGTTATTAATACATAAAATACAAGCACACTCGATTTATAATCTCACATGCAAATTGATGGTCATTTATCTCATCTATAGATAAGACTTATAGAAAGCATAGTAAATCAGTACGATTACGCCACATATTGTTTAATATAGGTTTCTTCATTGTTATTATCCGCCACCATGGTGGAAGTGAAATACCAAGAGAAAACATTGAAATTCGCGACAAGATCAGGTCCCGTGATTCCAACTTAAACTTCAAGTCATACACAGAGTCAACGGTTGAAGTCTCTGATCTTTCTAGTGGGCCCATCGTAGTTTATGCGTGCCGACACAATTTGTCCGATCACATTCTGGAAGTTGGTAACATTTTGGGAGTCTCTTGAGTTGATGTTGATTCCAATGTGCATAAAGTTTGGATCTCCGCTGTTCACGTAGGTGTCGAATTCAATTGTGAAAATGGGGGACCCTCCTTTGACTGCATTGTAGATTCCGAGGTTCCCGCCTGTGGATATTGTGGAGTTGACCGGTACGATGAAAAAGGTCATGCCGTCAATCGGGTTGTTGCTTATTGGTGAGACCACCAGGACGCTTGTCGCCCTTCATCCCAAAACTTCACGGGGTTCGAGTACAAAACCATGCCAACGCTCGATGTTTGTGGGTTACCCAATGCGTCATTTGCTATCAGATTTAGGTAACTCGAGCCTGATGGTACGAACGCATCACGTTCGTACGTCAGGCCGTCATAGGCCGGGTTGAAAGAGTCAATCTGGAATGAGGAGGAACGTTAAGGAAAAGGGAAGAAATAGGGTGTTGGATAGGGCCATGCCTGACTTTTGACTTTATGATCAATTATAAGGGTACGTTTCTTTGATTTGGAGGTGGTGCCTAATGTTATAAAGCCCACTTCTATTTATACCAGTGAGTAGCAATTAATGATAAATTATTAATGAGACTCTTGCGTTTGTGTGAGACGATTTCACGGTAAGATGAGATATAATTTTGGCATGTTGTTTTAGCACTTTGAAATGGATGAGTGTTAAATTATATTAGGTTGCCGTCTCGTATATATGAGTAATCGCCCTCGCGTCTTAATTTTTATCATTATGTGACACACTTGCATGAGATTTAACTTACGGTAAGGCGGATCATAAATTGAGCATTGACGCTTTTAACACTTTAAGAGGAATGTATGTGATTTATCTTAAGTTTGTATCACATCTGCATTTAAAGTGTAAACTTTTTGATCTCATATGAGTTTTTGTTTTCTCTATTCAAAAGTAAGAGATGTCATAATAATATTTAAATCACAAATTCTCCTATATATTAGTATGAAACTCATATTATCACACTTATAAGTTAATACTACTACTTGTATAAACTAGTACGTGTAGTATTTAATACTATGATTTCAATTTATAAGTGTAATGATATCAGTTGATAAGTGTAGTAATATTAGTTAATAAGTGTAGTATTATAAATTGCATACTTATGAATAAATTTCACCGGAGACCCACTCGTAATGACAAAAACTTGTATAAATTTGATTCATGCTATGAACCTTATTTTTAATTTATGAACATTTGAATCTATTCATGATATGATACAGTAATTAGTGAATTAGCAATGTATTAAAATGAATAAAGTCAAATAATCCAAATTTACAGCATAAATTTAATCTATGGGAGATCAACTCATATTAAATTGAGGAATATTAAATTTACATGTACAGTATTAGTGCGGTCCTCGAGAAAATATGCAGTATAATGCGGAGATGTATTGATATCTTTGGAATTGGGACAATTATTCAAACTTGAATAACGTTGCAAGTCCCAATGTCTTACATATATTGGGAAAATTAATCAATGCCATAAATAATCTTTCATTATCGACTCTTATGAATTGTTAATGTGGACTTCCATCACACTGCAAGTCCCAATGTGTCTGTGGACGTACGGTATGAAGTCGGTGGCCTGTCTACTGTGAAAATTAATCAAATGTGATACTGGCCGGGTTCTGAGTTCTACGTTCATAATATATGTTGCTGTCACGTTGTACCAAGACCGTAAAAATCGACGCTACTCACTTAGAAAAAATTCATTTGAGGTTGGAATAATTTTAACTTTATACTTAAAATGAATAAAGCGGAAGATCACGTTTATAAAAATACGAGTGATTTTTTTTATAGATATATACATATATGTATATTTTATTGTATTAAAGTGTCTAACTTTATTTGTGTCTAACTCGTGTCTTACCCACATTTCTAAGCCAAACACTTAATATATGACATTTTCAAAATTAGGTTAATATGAACATAAGTATGTTATAATTAACTTAATATAATAAGAGTTCAATTAAAGCAGACCCGTCATACGTGCAATTTTAATATTAAAAAGGTCGTCACATTATCCTAGCACTTTCAAAAAAATACTTTGATTACTTGACCTAACAATGTTTGCACAATTATGAAACCAAACATTGCAAACAACATTTTAACCTTTCAAAAGACCAACTAGTAGTTTGCAAAAGATTCAAACAACATTTTAACCTTTCAAAAGACCAACTAGTAGTTTGCAAAAGATTCAACCACTTATCCTAAAAATACATAATTCAAAACCATAATTTAAGACAAACTAATACTTAATCCACTTCTTACATAAGTTGTAAAACACACTAAGTGTTGGGGAATAAGTTGCACAGATCAATTCGGGGTGAATATTTAAATACAAATTTAATTATTATAATTATTACTAGCATGAATTAATCATATATTAATTCAAATAATAATCCAACAACAAATCATGCATATAATTAATTCACGTAAATCCTACACATGCGGAATTCTACGAGTGTACGTGAACGTACCTCTTGGGACGGTAGTGATCTGGCTGATTAGACTAACCAAAAGAACTTCCCAAGTATTCCCTTAATCCTTGTTCGACTATCCAGTGGTAGGACACTTGTGAACAATTAACAAAAGAAAAATAAATTATGTTGCACCACCTTTGTGGATTTACTAATTTTTCCAAAGACATGGAATTGTACACTACTCACAATTGGCGTTTTTCGAAAAAATACAATCATCGGCGTTTCAAAATATTTGATATTTTATCGACGATATTTCGAGAAAAACCAATTTTCGTATTCTTTGGGGAATGAAACATTCATCCCCTATTTATAGAGGGTGGTGGACGAAATTTCATGTGCAATAGGGAGGAAAAAAATTTTCTTGATCTCCAAGAAATCTTGAATATATCTCATATATTCTTTTTCTCCATAATTAAAATATTCCACAAAATCCCACTCTCTTATTTGTTATGGAATATTTGAAATATTAGGAACAAGAATCCAAGATTTGGATCTTCTTGAATTTATGAGATATTCTTGTATTTCAAAAAAAAATACATATCTTCCATAATATTTTTTTAAGAAAATCAAGAAAAATCTTTATTGCCCCTTTATATTTCAAAAATTTTGAAATTATCTTCATGAATAACCAAGTGGGAGATTTCTTGAATTTAATGAGATAATCTTGTATTCCAAGAATACATATCTTCATTCCATAACAAAATTCAAAGAAAATCTTTCTCCTTTATCCATAAATTTCAAAAATAATGAGAAAAAAAAATAAGCAACAATATTTATTTTATTTTAAACACCTTTTTCGGTTATTGGACTTTATGTTGTTGGGCTACTTAGGGGCCTTAAGGAGAATTAAGATTGGACCTTCAATGGACCTTGAATTATCAATATTGAGCCACAATATTATTCAAGCCCATAAATATTAATCAATCCCACTACATAATTAATATTACACTATCCATCTTAACCCATATTACAGTCAATATGGCTCCCGGTTATTATTTCCCATGTTTAAGATTATCTAGCACATTAATTAATTCAAGCCACTGAAATAGCTTTCCATTAATTAATATATTTTGTCATGGTCAAGGAACGATTCAACATTATTATCCACGGAAACTAATTCCACTTGCAAGATTTGGTATGATAAAGCTTTATGAACCTCCAGGGGCAAATCAAACAAGCGCATTTGCACACGATTCTCGTATTAAATCTTAAGAATATCATGTGACCAATAATATTGCCCAAGATAAAAAGTATTGAATCTCATTGATTCTCTACCCATGATAAGTCAAAGCAATAGTTACCAATCACACGTGATCCTATTTAAGGAACGAAGATTAAGAAATAACGAACCACTGAGGTCTAATTCTTCCTTGTTCAGTTCTGAAGAATTTATCCTCCTGTAGGTCCTATTCGATTGCATCGGTCATGCACTAGTGTAATATCTTGGTCAAGATAAGTCAATCAAGTCTTACACTTCAACCTTTTTCACGATGGGTTGTTCATTTCCATCTAGGTAGTGAATGGTGTACTTTTAGTTACAAGGAACCATTAATTTAATCTTACGTGATCGGTATCACTAAATTAACTACAATGTAACACGATCGACTTATTGAATAGTTATGCAAATAAATATATGTAACATTAGGTAATATTTAAAGATCGATGATAAACAATTTATTTCAATAAATAAGTCCGAAATTCAGGTTTTGATTATACAAAAGTAAAAAGCATACTTTCCAATATAATCCCAACAATCTCCCACTTATACTCAAAACTGCTTTTAAGTATACTACAACATGTCTCGTGTAGATCCGTGATATCTAATGTCACCTACACACGAACCTAATAATTTCTCCCCACTTATACTCAAATTAGTGGCAGCGGTCTTGACACCCATTCCTTTCACATGTCTCTCGAATGTAGCCCGTGAGACCCTTTGTGAATGGATCTCGCTGGGTTATCTCCGACTATTTATCTTTGCCACATCTATATCTCATCTCTTAACGATTTTCGTATAAGATGGTATTTCCTTTCAATGTGTTTTGGCCGGTCTTGTGGGCTCTTGGTTCCCTTGAATTTGCAAGATTTGCTCCGGCATTGTCACAATAAATGATTGTCTTTGGGCAAATTCGGAACACGCCCAAGTCCACTAGGAAGTTCTTGAGCCAAATCTTTTTTTTATTGGCCTTCATGTGACTACATATTCGGCTTCCATGGTAGAATCGTGATGCATTTCGCTTAACGCTTCTCCATGTCATGGCTCCTCCCCATGCAAAACACACTCTTGGAGGTAGATTTTACGGAATCTAAGTCGATTGGAAATCTGGAGTCCGTGTGGCGATGAGGATTAGACTATCGATCGATAAATTAACATTCTATCCCGAGTTCTTTTCGGATACTTGAATGTTTTTAAGCGCCGTGCAATGTTCTTTCCTGGGTTACTTTGATATCTTGCCACCATGCCTATGGCAAAAGCAGGATATCCTGGTCTCGTACCTGATATTGCATACATAAGGCTTAAGCGGTAGAAGCATAAGGAATGTCTCTCATGTCATCTATCTCAAGGCGTCTTAGGACACATTTTTCTTGGATAGATGGATTCCATGTCCGAAAGGTCTGAAGCCTTTCTTGGAATCTGATCTTTGAATCGTTTTAAGGCGGTGTCTATGTAAGAAACTTGCGACAAGCCTATCATCCTTTCTTTGTGATCTCGGTGATCTTGATCCCAAGGATGTGCGCGGCTTCCCTAAGTCCTTCATATCAAATTGTTTTGAAAGCCATGCCCTTACGATACGATAACACCTTTACATCGTTCCCAATGATCAGAATATCATCTACGTATAGTACTAAGAATACCAATGCAGTTCTGACACTCTTTTTGTACACACAACTTCGAACTCGTTTTGATAGAACCCATAAGACTTTATAACATGATCAAAACATTGGTTCCAAGCTCGGATACTGTTTGAGTCCGTAAAAATGGACTTCATGAGCTTACAAACTAGGTTTTCTTGGCCTTTTTCAATAAAGCCTTGGGGTTGTTGAATATAGATCTCTTCATCAAGACTGTTGGGAGATGAATTTTAATAAAGACTTATGATTTTAATTAGATCCCAAAACCCATGAGTATGACATGTTCAGAATGATCTTGATAGTTGAGTCAGGATTCAGTTTTAGAATTGTCGGGGATGTTATATCGCAGAATGTATATAGTCAGACAGATATAGTTGAATAGTTATCAAGACTTCGGTAGGATCTTTCCAGAATCAAGACTTCGGCGGAAGATTCGAAGACAACAAATTCAATATGTCTCAGAAGAACCTAAAGACTCGAAGACCTCAAGACTCAAGACTCAAGACACAAGATCAAGACCGGAAATCAAGATCAAGAATCTTGAAGGCACGGTAATTATCAAGACTCAAGAATGTCTTGAATTTCAAGATGAACTCCGAATGTTCTAGGCAATCGAATATATCTATCTCAAGGATGCAATCTTGAGAAGATCGCGATTCCTTAGAAAGTTAGATATCTCCGCCAAGACATTCAAATCTGGAGATAAAAGGAACTAGGTCGAAGTTGTTGTTAAGGTTATATCAAACTCGAGTTTGTAACCAAAAAGAGCCGTTGAAGTGTGTACCTTTAAGCGGAGACAAAAGTCAAAAAGAGGAAGACGACAATCGTACCCATATCGACACCTTGTGAAAAAAAATTATTTGTAAAAATAGACAGATGTACAAAAGTTCCAGATCGCAAAAAGTGAAGACCGGATACATGAAAGTCTATTGCCTAAAAGTGTTAGGGAGTGTCAAACCCTAAATATAGTCGTTTCAATACACACCACAAGAGGAACTCACGAATTTATCTCTCCAACGGATAGTTTTCAAAAGGACATTGGTGTATGCCTATAAATCTTGGTGACCTTCTACATCAGAAGGTTACGGGAAATTTATACGCAACTTAAGAGCTCAAGCTTATTCTTGCAAAAGTGAAAGCACTTAAAAAACCTTGAATTTCCCAAGTGCTTCTATATTGAAGAGAGCTCACTATACTAAGCTTAGCTTGATAAGAAATATCAAAGCTTAGTCGAGATATCCTAACCCTTTGCATTGTGCTTCATTGTAAAGGATATCTCATCTAGTTGGAAACCAACCAAGAAACCCCAAACCCTTGTGAAGGTAGTTGAGTGTGTTTGTTGGTGAGAAGTGTTGTAAAGAGTTAGTAAACTACGCGGAGTAGTCGAGAAAACTCTAGAGGAGAAGTTAGTAAGCCATGGGGTAGTCCGGAAGCTTGTGTGTGATTGAGTAAGTAAACTACGGAGGTAGTCAGGCTCAAGGTCGGGTTGAAAAGAAAACTAAACTACGTGGAGTAGTAAACTTCGTACGAAGTTGAGTAAGTAAACTACGAGGCAGTCGTAAAGCCAAAAAGTTGATAGTGAATTTCTGAAGAGTCGGGAGAGTGGACGTAGGAGCTGAGTCTCCGAACCACTTGTAATTCTTGTGTTCTTTTATCGCTTTCTTATCCGCGGCTTATCTGTTGCATTGACTTGTTTTTTGAAAAGATACTTTTCATCGATATTCGGTTGGAATCAACCCAATGAAGTTGCATAAGTGAATCAAAACCTTAATCACTATTTCATAAAGGGAAGGTTTTCAAAATAAAGCTTAAAACGGTATAAACTAAGGGCCAATCATTTCAAGACAACCGAAAGTAGCTAGAACAGATAGTAACTAATCGAGCGCACTTTTCGGGGTTGATAAGTTAGTTATCCCGATCCAAGCAACTCGGGATCTCTGGCACTTGGGACTCGGTTGGGATTATCCGAGGTATCTCAAAGTTATTTCAGATCCTTTGTCTCGAAGAGATTTTGACTCGGAAGCGATTTGTGCTTCTCGAACCTAATCTTCGAGGATTATCGACCTAAGTGACCTCGAAGAAAAAGTTTTAAAATCATCGAACACGTGTATTCCCCATACACGTGTAAGACTCGTTTTGGGACCAACAAGTGGTATCAGAGCGGTGGTTCAACTTGACCCTTCTTTGTGTTGACCAAAGTTTTATTTTCAAAAATACTTGTGGTCTATCCGAGCCCGATCTTATTTTTCAAACTTTTTATTTTTTCAAGAGATCGAAAAAATGTCTTCTAAAAACTTCCCATGTTCTCGTGGAGAACTATGACCTATGGAGGCGTGGGGAATGCGAGGCTCATCTGTATTCCAAACATGGCGATATGTGGAGAGTGGTCTCTCAAGGACCATTCCAGTTCCATGAAGTGAATCCAGAGAAGCGAAGATGAGAGAATTGATCCTGAAGTAGAATTTCTAAGTCGATGACCAGCCCGACTCAGGAGAGAAAGTTAGTCAATCCTAGACTACATTGCCAAAAGACACACTATACTGATCACGAGTTGATGATGGTGTGATGGGAATGATCTCTCTTTGTATCTTGCTAAAAAGATTTGGGATACACTGCCATTTATGTGCCAAGATCATCATATATAAAAGAAAACAAACTTTTCAGTGGCAATTGGAAAGTTTGATAGTTTTGAAATGGATGATGGTGAATCAATAGAATAAACCGAAGTCGATTCACTAAGCATCATGAATGATCTAAATGCACTTGGAAAGAAATACCCACAGAGAGAAGTTGCATTGAAAATTCTTGAGGATCTGTCTAAGAAATAGGATATTCATCGTTGGTGATTGAAAACACCAAGAATATTAACTCAATGCCTTACCAACAAGTCTTCTTCGAAATGAAAGCCTATGAATTTGTAATTGATAAGAAATCCAAAAAGGTGACATCAAAGATGATTCTTCATCGAGTAAGAACGGGCTTTAAAAGCCAAAGATAAAACCAGAAACTAGAAACTAGAGAACCTCCATGCCAAAAAATCGGGGATGAGCTTGAGGAAAAGCTAAACTGATGGCAAGAAGGTTTGATAGACTCAATAGTAGATTTGAAAATACAAAACTATTACAGAACCATGTGTTTGAGAAGAAACCCGAGGACAGATCAACCGAGAAGAAGAAAGACGAAAGTCAAGGATCTTTCATCAAGAGAAAGGACTCCAAGTCATTGTCAATTTGAGTGTGTTAAGAAGAAAAGTGGTAAAAAGAGACCAGTTCTCTATGAAAAAAAGGCCATGGTTATGACTGAGGAGGAATCTGGCTCTTCCGGATGGATATTCTCGGGGCGATTGAAGTGATGACTTCTTGTCGTGATGGCCGTGAAGAGGTAAACTTCTTGCTTTTTTACATTGTTGCTC
>JBBCBC010000116.1:2500-12500 GCA_037126765.1 Stenogyne calaminthoides
GATATCGCCGCAGGGTAGGAGTTAAGGGGGAGTAGTCATCCAAAAGAAATGGAAAATCCTCCTCATGGAGATGAAATAACAATCGTTACAGATAGAGTTTGATATGCTTTACTAGCAATTGGCAGCCTGGAGTGCGCTCTTTTGAGCTTTCAGCCAATCAAAAAAGAAAGAAAATTCCCAGCAGCATTAGCTAGTTATATGCTTTTAACAGCCAAGGAAGAAAGAAGGTGAGAAAAGAAGAAGACTTGAACCGATGTTCCAGATCATTACGAATCCTAACTAAGCCAACTTAGTTTTATCGGGAGACGTGGTTATGAACGGACTCCAAGTAATCCAGTTTTCGCCCATGGTAAGTTGAAGAAAGGAGTGAGTAGTGACAGTACAAATTGAAAGCAAGAAAGACCAATGTCATTCGCGCGCTTACTTGACTTCCCATTCTGGTCTAGTTCGCCGCTTCAATGCATTTATTTCATTTAAAATTTGAATTCAAGATAGCCTTGCTGCAGCCGGAGGCCTTTTACTAAAACGATAAAAGAAAGACCAAAGGGCGTAAAGCCAAGTCTCGGCTAAGACCTCGGGATGGGATATTCTTTTGCCAGGAGATATGTACAAGTAGTTGATCTACCTGACTCCGCGATCCCTGAGGGAGGTTGAGCAAAGCCCAATGATCCGAACCCTTTCTTGTAGAATCTGGAGAAGAAGTTTTCTTCATTCACACCTTTTAGCCTCTGTTACAGAAGCGGAAGGATCAATCAGTGAACTAGAGAGTGGAGTAAGAAAGCGATGTCTTAAGAAGCCTAAATAGAATAAGTGATGAACTGCACTACGATTGTTTCACTTCTTCCTTCCCGCATCGCATCCTAGAGGGGCCGCTCGGACGTATTCAAGTAGGGAATGGGATAGAGTTCGAGTGATGCATCAACCATAGATTGGGGAACTTTTCGAGATGCTTCCTTGCGAAAGCCAACGGAGGCGAGATGAAAGGTGAGAAGGGGAATGCGGCGGAACAGGGCGTTGTGCTCTACTCTGTCAACTAGCAGTGAATGACTATCACTGTTAGCCTCTGTGGCACCAAACATAAAACCTGAACTTGCTGACTTGCTTTCTTTTCTAAGCATAATTGCCCTTTCGTGTGGTGGACAGCTGCGCCTCACTTTATCGAGGGTCTTCTTGCACAGGACATGTCGGGTAGAGAGCAGTTTAGGTTTTGTGATTAGCTTGCATGGTACTCTTTTTCCTCTCTAAAGGTTTTTCCCTCTGGCTTTGACTTCAATTAGGTTTTAATGAGGCCTCATTTTCTTTTATCCTTGGACTGACCGACCATAGTGAGTGTTGTATGATAGATTCTTTCGGTATTCGATTCGATATCGCCTACAATTCAAACCAGCTCGCTCTCGGGGCATATCCCTTACAGGGCTCCCTCTTTAGCTACAAGTCCCCAGTCCGGTCTACTATTTGATTTATCTATTGAAGCTTTTAATCCTCCTCTTTGTTGAAGTGCACCGATTTTAGGCAAGTAGACGACTTTCCGCCATTGCATTCCAAAGGTTGGTGCCAAAGTTAGGATGCTCTAGAAGGGGGCCAGTCTAACTACTTTAGGTTATCGTGTAGGGGGGATCAGAACTAAGGGAAATCACTCATGAATTCACTATTTAATAGGCCATACTTTCGCTTTCGAAGTCAGACCGCCGATACCACAAGCCCATCACCTAAAGGCTGGTGATGAGACGAACTATCCATATCCGTCTGTTCGGATAGTGCTCAATCGCCCATGAGGCTTGGCACCCTTTATCTATCTCAAATTGGCCCCTGGAGGTAGGATCCTGGTAAGTGGCACGCAGCCAGGTTTTGTTCCAGATTCGAAGATTGAACTCCGCCGAGCAGCTGGCCGATGCTCTTACGAAGCCGTTGTCATCTCCTCGTTTACAAGCCTTACTCATCAAGATTGCTGTCTCTGCTGGACCACCATCAAAGGGAACTGGAAAGGGAATGGCATGAAACTCCTACTGGATGAATGGCAACTGCCACTCCAGACAGAATTGGGAAGGACACGAGAACATCAAAGGATACCCCTGGAAGGGGTTAGCATTTCAATCTGATGCGCTTGCTTACTCGAAAGAATAAGGATTGAGGTAGCCCTAAAGTTCTGAATCGACATCTTTCTCTTAAAATCCTATTGATTGTAAGGGAAATTGGCTTCATTCCTATCCCCAACTGCGGTTATGGCTAAAAGAGCGTTCCTTCACACATAAGGTTCTGATGAAAAGGATGCCAGGCAGACATGAAAGCACACATAGATAGGATACCTCGTAAGGAGAGAATGAGTGGATTTTGTATGAATGAATGGGGAGAAAAGAAAGAGCTTAGTCGGGCTTAGTCCCTGAGGTGTTAAGCAATCAAGGAAGACGAAAGTCAGGGTAAAGACAGAAGTCAAATCTTCGATTGCACGAGATTGAGGAAGAGCGGAACCTTTCATGGTAGAGTACGGAAGTTCGAAGGTTAGGAATCATAGATCACCCGGGATAGACATAGCATAGACCACTAAGTCCTACGTCTCAAGGCCGGGGGAAGAGAAGGTTTGAATTCCAGAGAAAAGAAGGGTCAATACAAGAGTACTCCACCAAAGGGAGTCAGAAAAGGCATACTCTATTCTGCACAGATGAGGAAGCGAACAACTTGCCTTCGATCTCCTGAACATTTCTCTTTATCTATGCTATTCTTAGATGACTCCGAAATAAATGTTGTCCTTTAAGCAAGAAACAAGAACCATCGCAGGAAAGGCAGTTCTTACAAGTTCGCAAATTCTCGTATGAGAAGAATATAGTCGTTACACTAAGCGCTATGAATGAGCTCTGAGGGATTTGAATGCTGAGTTTTCACCGACTGTCAACTGACAGATGACTTCGTTTTTGTGTTCCGTTTGTTTGATGGAAGGATCATGTATAGAGAAGAAAAGATGGATTAGCAGAGGTTGTGATTGACTTCTCTTGAGTACAAGCTTGGGCGAAGTACCAATTCTGGTCTGACTGAAGCAGACCGGTAATGGACGCTTACTGCTGTACTTAACAAAACCACCTGTACTCTGTCCTTGTATTGAATCTATAGGCCCTTGGTTGGAAACCATTAGTACTTAGTCTTAGCTCTCCTATTGCACCTTAAACATCCTGAACTAGCTACTAGCAACCTCAAGCAAACGAAACGAGCTTGGGCAAGCGAGTGAGTGTAAGGGTAGTCACTCCAGGAATAATCTTTACTTAGCAATTGTAACTAGCCTACCTGCCCTTGGAAAAAGCCGGTTAGTTTGTTTAACAACAGGAGATGCATATAAGAATGCTTTGATCGGACTTCCAATGATTAAAGGCAGGGAGAGACCGAATACATTTCCTATACCTTTCGTAAACTCGTAAACTAGGGAGAAGAAGAGTGGCCTACCTCCGCCTGTTCCCGATCCGCTCTTGCAGAGATTGACTAAGGAGTCATTGATGGAGTAGGTGCTCTACCTAGGAATTGTGCTATGAAAGAAGTAGCCCTATGCGCAGAGAAGAGAGACCAAGACACCTGCATGCTACTGATAAGAGAACGTAGCGAGCTTAGGCAAGTGAGCGAGTGATAGTGCAGTTGATCCTGGGCTTCTATTCCTTCTTACCAATTCAACAACCTAAGAAAGCGGGAGAAAAGGGAAGTCCTTACTAATCTATCTTTCGAATCTAGAAAGTATAGGAGAACTAAGATGCTTTCAAAGACCCCTTGTCGCTTCTTATGCTCCACTCTGGAATCGTTAGAAAGGGTCCGCGTTCTTTCGCTAGTTTTAGACCGGAGACTCATGAGGAGAGCCCGTCTTCGAGCTTAGTTCTTTTGATCTCACTTTTCTCACCACAAATAGGTTATTCATTTAGAGTATTATCCGAAATGGTATCGAACAAGGATACGGTGCCGAAGCTTTCGCGGGAGTGACTAGTCCATCCCTGCCCTTGCCCAAGTGAGATAGTCCCCGGTCTGCCTGCCTTTGTCAGTGTGCGCATCCGTCAACCATCGCTCTGCGGGAAGCAGATTCAGTTGTGCTCCTTTGATCTTACTAAATCAAGGATCGGACTTGGTTTGGCCAGACATCCGTCTCTTCCGTAGTAGATGCTTCCTTACACTATTGTATTGAAGCCCTTCTTTTCCTATTAAGTAATATGAAGTAAGTCTTCCTCTGGCTATTCCCTGTATACGCTAAATTGTTTCGAGGTTTATCCGACTGTTAAAGATTCTTAGTCTTTTTGTTTTGATATGAGAATATCCCCCGTATTCTATAAAGAGTCCACACTTAGGGCACCAGATCTAGTTAGTAAGGAAAGTTATCAAAGGTAAAAGTCGTAAGACACAGTTTTCTCATGGAAAGGCGTCAATAGGCGTATATTGATATATAGATTCCTATAGCAAACACACGAAAGTCGACCATGTCCAATTCTTCAAGATATAGGGAGCCTAGTCTACGAACGACCCCCCTTATCCAATAAATTCCCAATTGCGGCAGCAGACTCGAACCGATCGTTTGAAGTTGTCAACCGACGCTAAGGTTTATCGCGAATTCAAAGCCGATGATACATTGCTTGATTTTCTAAAAGATTCGCGCCAAGCAGTGTCGAGTGTGTCTTCAGCGGACAGTAGGGGAGGATACCACCCCCTTTGATCTTTCTGTTCCCCCTATTTAGGGGGGTTCTTTGGTGGGACGCCTCCACGAGTGGTTCTTCTGGGAAGCGAAAGGTAGTCCCGAGTCCTGACCCTGACGGCCGGTAATCTGTTCATCAATGTCAGCCTGAAACCTAGACTTGTGTTGAATTCACTCCCTAGCCTAACTCCAGGTGCCTATCATCTCTAAGACCCATCCCTTTTTAGCATTCCTCAGCTAAAGGCCTATTGGTCAGAGGCAGGAAGATCTCAGGTACCATATTATTAAAGAATTTATCCCATTCCTAGACAGAATGAAGTCAAGGGAGCACTTCTTCTCAAGTACCGTAAAGAACCTATTCATAAAGAGACTCGCCGAACACTGAAGGCGGGAAGTCCACTGGTAGCATCCCATTCCCTTGTCGCATCCCGATCGATTCCTTCTTTGATGATCTTAGTCCAAATCTCTAATCTCTGTTGACTAGAGCAAGCTAAGAACTCTCGCGTGACCCGGTCTCGCATCGTTGCCCTTGGGTCGTGGGTAGCTGTTTTGGTCTCTCTTAGCCTCCTTTTCTTATTAGGACTCACTTCCACTCCTTCTTCCCTGCCTAGCTGCACTGACTTCTTCTACTATTGATCGGACTCTAGAGCATCGGAGTCATTCTTCCGTCCTAGGAGATTTGATTCTTCCATTCTAGCATCAATAACATTCATTCTATGTACGCCTCTCAGCGATCCACAGGCATCAGTAGCTTCACTTTTCCAAGGTAGTGAACTTACTGACTTTAACGAGTAATGCTTAGTTAGTTGTCCACTAGTAAAAAGAAAAGTATAAATAAGTTCTGGCGCTGAAGCATTCTCTTATGAAGTCATGGATTAAGGGTATACCGATCAACAGGATAGGGGCCAACCTCATGCAGAGCTCAAAGAACAAGCACTACATCGGAATGCATCCTCCGAGAGAGCCCGAAGCGGGTGAGACGGTGGTGAAACGACGTAGGGGAAGGCCTCAAAATAAGAAGAATCCTACTCTACCAGTGACGGGACATGTTCCCCCCTCTGATGGTACCTCCGAACAAACTTCGAAGTTTCTCTTCTGGAATATCCGAGGCGTCGGGAACTTGGATTCTTTCAACATCCTGAAACGTTTAGTTGTTTCTCAACGTCCTCGTATCTTGGTTATCATTGAACCTAAGGTTACGTTCGATAGATTTCGCTTCCAAAGACCGCTTGGATTGGATTCTGTTTTTATTCACTCTGACAATAAGATATGGGTATTCTCCCATGAATGTGATAAAGTGGAATTGGTTCGTGACCATGCACAGTTCATGCATTTTGTAGTTGGTAACATCGCTCTTCGACCCTTTTCTTTTTCTGCCATATATGGGAGAAATGAAATGTACACGGGAGGAAAGATGTGATTTATAGGAAGGTCTTCGGGACCTTAATCTGCAATCTGCCCCATGGATTGTTGGTGGTGATTTCAACATTGTTTTGAATGCTGCGGAGAAAGGGGGAGGGGCTCCGGTGTCCATTAGGGCGATGGAGGATTTTAATAACTTGATTCTCGACTGTGGTCTACAGGATGCAGGCTTTCAAGGACCCTTCTTCACCTGGACAAACAATAGAACTTGGGAGCGTCTGGATAGGATCTTGTATACTAGCTCTTGGTTGGATCTTTTTGACCACACTTCTGTAGTCCATCAATTGAGGTCTTGCTCGGATCACCGTCTATTGGAGGTGACATTATCTCAGTCTTCGCGGAAAGGTCCAAGTCCATTCAGATTTCTGAATTGTTGGGCTCAACACCCGGGATTCTTAGAATTAGCTGCGGGGGTTTTGGCGGGAACCAACACATCACACGGGTATCTTGAATCTCCAGCAAAAACTGTACCGAATGAAATTCCAGTTGAGACAGTGGAATAAGTCCGTTTTTGGCAAGTTGTCCGCTTGAACTTGATTTGAGAAAGGTTTTGATTCCCCTAACGGTAGCGAAGTGAGCTGAGGAGAAGCAATTCAATAGGTAGAGTCGCAATTGCTTCGCTAGCTCTTAGAGAAGACAGAGCGGGGAATGTCTTAAGTGCTTGACTGGACGAAGTCTGCTAGAAGCTCATCCCGAGGAAGCTTCTTTGATACACACAGTTTAGCCCATGCTAGCCAATGAATGATTGTTGCTACTATATATAATATAAGTAATTTGCTGACACTTTCATATAGTTAAGAGAGAGAGCCCTTTCCCGGTGAATAGGCTGCTGGTAGGACAAAAAGTCTGCTAGAATCCCCTGCTTGAGAACCGGTTACCCTGGGCCTCTGGCGTAAAAGGAAAGGATTTAAGTGGTACGTGAGTTGGGTTTGGGAGATGGAGTATAGCCAAGTGGTAAGGCATCGGTTGAAAGAGTCGGATTGGGGAAATCTCATAATGGTGAGTCGAAAGCCTACCATAAAGGTTTCAGAGGTCATAGATCGATTATACATTCGTCTATCTGATCTCCTAACCGGTGTAGGTTGAATGAGGCAGATGTGTCGAATATGCCACTCCGGAGTCTTAGTCGATACATAACTTGATGTAAGTCATGTGCTAGAAGTGGACAATAGAGTGATCTGACTCGTAAAGGCCCGTTTTTTGTCGATAACCTCAGACCAATCAATCGAATATTGATTAATACGTAATCGATCGAACACTATTTGAAAACAGCCGAAGGGGAACTCATCAAAGAATTTCATTGCCTCTACAACGCTGAAAACGGGGAAAGCTGGGGAAGTTGTTTACTCAACTAGATGGCCTAGGTCTGACTCTCCAAGTGGACACATCAATAAGTAGAGTAGTTCGGTTCGTGTTCAATACATAGAGCGCGCAGGCGTACTTTCGTTACGGACTTTTCTATTCTATTCTCATTACGAGATAAGGGGGTTGGAGAATAAGATCAAGTCGAAATATATCAATTCTTTATCTTATTCATTCAAAGGAAAGTATAGATGGGACGGTCAAGAGATTCTAGCTATCAAGTTTCAGTGTGATCTATGCCTGTTAGACTGCCGGGCTGTAATGGATTGGACTATGAATACTTCTTTCTAGTGAAATGAAAGAAGGATATCGTATCGGGTTGGACCCCCTCTCTTCAGGTGTTTGCAATTCCTGTGGGAATGGAGCCTTTGTATCCACATAATGAGAAGCCCTCTTTTAGTATCTCTTCATCAGCGACTTTCGCGAATTCCTTCTATCGACAAAGAATCCCCTGAGTTAGCAGCCTGCCCTACTTAATCTAGCCGGTGTTTGCTAGGTTTATTGAGCTACCTCACTACTGCTTTCACTGGAAGCGGCTTAGCTTGTGTTATGCGTAAGACATCTAGATTGGCTTGGCAGGGTAAGACCTTGACTCTATTCCTTCCTACCTGTTAGAGACGGCTCAAAGAACAAAACAAGACGGAGGAACGGAATGAGAAAAGAAAGCACCAAACTTCCTTCACGGAGAATAAGCTACTACAGGCACTGTAAGCTACTAGACTACTCTACGACTTGCAGATATCAATTAGATTCTATCTCCGGAACTGAAAGCTACTGTAGGAACAGCCTACCTAGTGTAGTACTACTTTCCGCCGATCCGCCTTACCTTACTAAATAAAAGTGTCCTTAATCGAATGCCTAACTAATAGATAGAACGATTTCTCCCATGCCAGTTGACTGGTCGAGACGAAGCTGCTGCGTGCCGCTTTGCTGCCTTCGAAAGAGTGGTTTCAGCTCGCGCTCTCCCCTGCCCGAGTCAAAGAGGCCAGCCCTCAATTCCAATCAGAGAGGCGGGCCAGGTCCGGACCACTGAAGGAACGTAACTGCGCAAACTACGTAAGCCAGAGGAAAGACAACTAGTCAGGCGGAACAGAACAAGCAAACGAATCCGCTTCCGCGGGTTGGAACCATTCTTTGAGTCTAGCGGATAGGAAAGAAAGTTGTTCATGATATATATCTACTTACTGTATTTTATACAAGACCGGTTCGGTTGGTTGCCTTTGATCTCGCCAGAGTTTGTGTCGGTGGATGTGCCTGCTAAAAATCGAATAAATAGTATTACAAGTTGTTACGAACAAACGCTTCCCCAACTCCCAGCCCACTCTCCTATTGACGAAAGTACGACCACCTTTCCTAGGAGCTCCCCTGCCATGGATCACAAAGTTGCAACCACTGGACGAAAGTCCGTACTTGAATCAGCCGCAGGGTTCGAAAGCCCCGGTTCCAGGAAAGAAATTGTAACGCCAATACCAGCTCCAAAGCGGATCTATTCTGAAGAAGATAGCCAATCCTGGCGAGACTTCAAAAGAGATGGACTCTTAAATAGCGAATTCTCGAGCGGCGCCTCTAAGGCCGGTTGAGATGAGATCAAAAACAAGGCTCAGATTCTTGGCTGGAAGATGAAGTTCAGATGAGCTCCCACCATAGGCAGGGAAAGCAGTGTGTGTAGCTCCTGCTGAGATAGTGGATAGGCGTCCAGGAGCGGACTCTGCGGATAGAGACCAAGGGAAGACCTTACGTTAGAGCACACGGGGCACGTCCTCCTTTTTCTGGGACAACAGCTCACGTATATGCGAACGGATCCATTTCAGATCAAGGAGCCGACAACGGATCCTGTCTCCACGGCTGGTTTGATATATCCAAACAGCACGATAACAGATCCACATGTGTGTTACCATTACAGGGTCCTCAACTCACGTTTTTGTATACGGACATTGGCCTCCTAGAGTCTCTATATTTGAATTCATTCATGGCCCTTCCCTACTCTCGCTCTCAGCGGATGTACCCGAAATCGCACCCGTGAAAGCCCAGAGACATGCGAAGACCGGACAGGAAAGATGGAAAATCCATAAATATGTAACGAAACGTCTCCTCTCCTTTCATGGAAGAATACCTCTAGTACGCGATCCCGAAAGGGGTGAAAGGTATGGTCCCGATCTTTGTCAGTAGTTCTAATGAGATTTCTCCTATTCATCAACAGAATCAAACTAGGGCGCCGCTTCCTGTGCCTCATCCCTGCACATCACTCCATCTCCTCATCACAATCCAGACCTTTCGTGTGCCTTGATAAATCCCGTAGCAGTAGGTGCCTTGCCTCCGCATCGCCTTCCGTGTCGCCTTTCGCTTTTGTAGAAGGAAGGGTCTCCTGCGGCCGATGTCCGAGCTTTATTCATCTACGGCGCCTCCTTCTTTGAGAGGAAGGGGTGAAATCCCATAGGACTGTCTAAAAGCGACAAAAAGGGCAGAAAAGGGATACAAAACGGAATCCACTGAGCTGGTCGGACCATGAGCTTAGAGAGCCTAGAGCCAGCGGTGGAATCACCCAATTCCCTTTCACTTTAA
>JBBCBC010000116.1:20000-55000 GCA_037126765.1 Stenogyne calaminthoides
CTAGCTATGCTTTTATGAGTGGATTTGAGAGTGCGGCATAGCGGGAAACTCCTGAATTTGAGGAAGGTGCTAACCTTATTATTATTCTTATTTATAGTCCAAACGGGTTTATGGTCTTCTTACTTTATGTTTCGGAGTCATTTGATCCCTTGATCAAGTCCTAACTAGAAATCTCTTAAGAGAAGACAAGAAATCGTTTGGATTCGAGGCGAAAGCCTTCTCCGCCGTTACGGAGTTCTTCTGCTCTAATCTCCAAAATCGAAGGTCAGCTGACTGAGGAGTTAGTATTGATTCATGCAAAGATGCTCCTCTGAAGCTGGAGTAAGGAATTTTCCACCTCACCGCCCTGAAGAGCAGTGGCTCTCTTGTTTTGCACGCCTACAGAGAGAGAAAAAAAGTACCAACGCAACATCGAAAGAAAGAGCAATCCACTATATGCTTAACTCATGCCCCAGGAATCCCTGGGGACAGGGGGTACGAGCTAATCTTTTACTAGAGGGAAAGAAAGCTGGGGAAAAGCATAGAGCGTGCGTGCTCAGCTCTCGCCCTCGTCCCATCCGCGAAGCTGAGGCGGGATAAAAGCGTAACTCCCCGGTGTCATAGATTATCTTTCTATCTTCCTCCCCCGTGACGCTCCCAAAGCGATCGCTATCTTTTTCTTTCTTGCTTTCTTCTTGTCTTGAATTGTTATAGAACGGCTTTCTATCAGGTATAGTAGGTAGGATGAAGTGGTATGAAGCGTTAGTGGATATAGCAAGTGTGCCGGGGATGCGGCTCGGGCGTAGTAGGTCTGGACGCCTAGCATGAAAGAGCCTTCTCTGGCTCTGGTAGCGGCACTATACCTTAGTATCTATCTAGCTTCCAGTCTATATAAAACGTAGTAGTTAGCAGAGGTCAGTCTGTCTGCCGCTTTCTTTCATAACAGAGCCGCCCGGCTGGCATAGAAGTCTCTCGCGCGGGCGAAGGAGATGCATTTCTGGTACTGGTAGTATTGGACAAGCTCTCAGGGAAGAATCTATTTCTTTCTTATTTCTGCCTTTCTTTCCCATGACGACTAGGAACAGGCAAATCCAAAATTTCACTTTGAATTTCGGACCTCAACATCCTGCTGCTCATGGTGTTTCACGATTAGTATTGGAAATGAACGGAGAAGTGGTGGAACGTGCGGAACCACATATTGGATCACTCCAGTGCGGCACGAAGCCGCTGATGCCGAGTCGGCTCCTATGCCGCTAGCTATGCCCTGCTTGGTCCCCCGGCACGGTGGAGGTTCTGTAGCGCGTCATGAGCACCGGGCTAAGGGGCGGTTGAGCAACTCAAGCGAACCGCCCTACCTTACATAGGGACAGAAGGGAGAAGGTTGTGAAGGTGGCCTCGTTATCCACACCTCCGGTCGGATGAATGGAGGACCGACCGACCCGGGTTTCACGAGCGTTGGCGGGTTCTGGAGTGCCTGTCAAGGGCGCTAGCGCATACCCCGGGGTGATCATCACCACCTGCACCTTACATCTCGGCACAGTGGAACGTGTAACCCGCCTGCTGTTCCATTCAACTACATTTGTTCCTGTAATCCATAGCCTAACAGAACGCAGCAGCGAGGGACAACCCGCCCATACAGCCAGCGGGGAGGATGGCACTACTGGCAAAGACCGTCTGGCGAAAACGCCGCAGGCGCGAAGCGTGGTAGGCCTGCGCCGGGGGAGCATAGCATAGGGAGGAAAGGGAGACCGGACGGTGGAAGAGCCAGGGGAGGCCGGGTCATTTGACGGAAATGGAAGGCTTTTCCCTATTTGATAAGGCCCTATGGAGTAAAGGGAAGTGCATGAATTCTTGGAAAAAGAGGGAGCGAGCCTATATAAATATAAATCTAAAATGCAATAAAGCAAATAAAATGAATAGATAGGTACAACAGACAGCGCTGCCTACACGCGAATTAGCTTCTGAGGTTGAGCAGTCTCAATTTCACTACAGGATTTGCGAATGAATGCCGGGCTGGGCCACCTCGAATGGCGTGAGCCGCATGCGGGGAGACCCGCACGTACGGTTTTTAGGGGGATCTGGTCGAAAGACCGGCCGGCGCCCACCCGACTAGGGGGACTGAGAAATTAATAGAGTACAAAACTTATCTTCAAGCTTTACCTTATTCTGATCGTTCAGAGGGCGATCGCGGGGTCACTGAATGAAGTCCTCCGTTTCTTTCGGAGGTGCTGACCCGCAGCGAGGCAGAGATGACTAAGTGACATATGGAATATGGCGACGACAACAGCATGTCGTAGAAGGAGATAACAGGTGGAGCCAACGACCTACTAAGACTAACCTATCTACAACTACATCCCCGAGCGGCAGTCAAACGGGGTCGTGAATGCGAGATGCCAGCGGAATGATCGGCCGGACAGAGGCTAGGGCTGCTTCCTTCCCACCGCGTCCTTCCTTGTGTGTCGGAGATATAAAGCGAGTGCACCGGAAAAGAACGGGAACTGGGTCGATCTATTCTATGGCGAAGCATCCGAAGCATAACTGCACACTCACACGATCTTTGCCGAGAGATAGGAGCATTCGGTGGAACCGGTGAACTACACTTGCTTCTGGATAGATGTGTGGGACAGAGGGCTCGTGGTACCTGCTGCCCACCCTTCCTCCTCTGCTTTGAGAACCGTGTGAACGGAGAGTGGGCAGAAGAGAAGGAGGTCCTCATACGGAGTCGCACACAACCTTGAGCAGTGCGGGAGACTGGGGAATGGGTCGAGTCAACTCCCCTGGGGTCGGAAAAATAACAGACGAAGCTTTACTTAGATAGGGCTTTGATTGGATTTTTTCTTAGTGATTGGAAAGGAGGGCGCCTGGGTATGTTATAGAAAGGGAAGGCGGAGGCATCGAATAGCGAATAGAGGCGGCTCGGCAGGGAAGGAATGGGAAATTGTCAAGGATGACTTCTTTGTTGGCGAAACGAAGGGCGCCATAAATCTCTGAGCCGGTCTGGATTTCCAACGCCTCGGGAAACTGGTCGAGATAGATGACAGCACTTTTTTCCCCTCTTCCTTACCGGGAGGGCAATCTTCTCTTATGGCCTTCACCTCCCGCCCGGCCCGGAAATAGAGAGAACCCCCTTCTGATCCATTCATTTCTGCAAGTAGAGAGGATCCAGAGCGAAGCCCCCTCCCATTCGAGGCCGGGTGGCCTCGCCCCACAAGCACCCAACCTTCCTTTTGCTCTTCCTTCGGTTTGCCTCCACGAACGCGCCACCTAGGAGCCCTACTCATATTCCAAAGGCGACCAGCTTTCCACTCCTTCGGACCCTTACGCTGCCATTTTTCCAATATTATTGAATAGCATGGACTGGGGCTAAGATAACTCAAATGGGAGAGCCGTGTTATGGGTGACTTTATTGCCCGGTTCAGAGAGCACTTGTGTATGTGATGCAAGTGAACGTGTACGAAAAAGCTGTCGTAAAGTTTCGTTGTTCGTTCCGTCGTTGACCCTATCTATGTTTCTATGATGGCCCAAGAACACGCTCATTCTTCAGCCGTAGAGAGACTTTTGAATTGCGAGGTACCATTACGAGCTCAATATATACGAGTGTTATTCCGTGAAATAACTCGAATTTCAAATCATTCACTTGCTTTAACTACTCATGCTATGGATGTGGGAGCATCAACTCCGTTCCTGTGGGCTTTTGAGGAGCGGGAGAAATTGTTGGAATTCTATGAAAGAGTCTCGGGAGCCAGGATGCATGCCAGTTTCATACGACCAGGTGGAGTGGCACAAGATCTGCCTCTTGGCTTATGTCGAGATATTGATTCCTTCACACAACAATTTTCTTCTCGTATCGACGAATTAGAAGAGATGTCAACCGGCAACCGTATCTGGAAACAACGATTAGTGGATATTGGTACTGTCACTGCACAGCAAGCAAAGGATTGGGGATTCAGTGGTGTAATGTTAAGAGGTTCAGGGGTATGCTGGGATTTGCGAAGAGCAGCACCTTACGATGTTCATGACCAATTGGATCCTGACGTACCAGTAGGTATCAGAGGAGATCGCTATGATCGTTACTGTATTCGTATCGAAGAGATGCGACAAAGTGTTCGGATCATTGTGCAATGTCTTAATAAAATGCCTAGTGGCATGATCAAAGCCGATGATCGTAAGCTATGTCCTCCATCACGATGTCGAATGAAACTATCCATGGAATCGTGCGCCGTGTGAAACGTAGATCATCGCCGTTCTTAACCGAGACTCAGGTTAAGCTCCGTCTCGGAACCTTGTGGGGTTAGGAGTAAAGCATCCCGAGGTTGGCGCATCTCGTTGAGCGTGGAGAAGCATTGGGAACCCCAATTTCTTTCTTCGGAGCCCTTTATTTTCTTTTCCCGTCCCCCCGCCCCGGCATAGCGCTTCGCTTCCGGTTCTTCGGAAGAATCCACTTACGTCTCCCTTCTTCATTGATCTGGGGGAAAAGGAAAGGTCTACCAGTTGGGAAGCTAGACATAAAGTAAGTGGCTTGATGAGGATAACTAAGCTGACACGCCGGAGTTGGCTGCTGGCACAAGAGGGTGGTGCCTTACCGCACCGCAGGCGGACGCGCGGTAGCGTTCGTGGTGGTGCTTCAGGATTCCAATGTACTGCGTCCAAGATCAGAACGAGCTTGCCGGCGGACCACTGCCGTCCCATTCTTGAGTGAGCTGGAGCGCAGCCATCTTATCCACTGAACTAGCTAGAAGCTATCGCTTCGGGTCGAAGCATTAAAAGAAAAGGACCGGAAAACGCGGCGGCATAGGAACCACGGGACCCCCTATTAGTAAAGGGAAAACGTAAGTGCGCTCCTGCGCACCAGCTGAGCCCTTTCCCTTTTTCATCAAAAATTAAATGTTGGTAAGCTTCATAGCTCCAACCTAGTAAAGGGGCTTTGATGCCCTTTGTATAGGTTGGGTTGCTGGATACGGGATCCTCGTAGTAGGCTGGACCAACATCCATCCGAGAGAGGGCAGTCTTTAGAAAGAACAGGGAGTACGTATCCCAGGTGAGCCAAGAGGTGAAGAGTGGGAGTAGATCAGAGAACGCTTCGCCTTTTCTTATCTTCTTCCCGCCCTAGGAGTAGCACAAAAAGAGGGATTAGCATTATTGACCCAATGATAAACCACTAAGACCTTCCTCGTTGGGGCTCCGCGCAATGATAAAACGCTCTAGCGACGAGAAAGCGAACGGTCAACGCGAAGGTTCAAGACTTAGCCGAGCGTTAGCGAAGCTAGATTCTCATAGCGAGGCGCTTCGAGTTAGCGAAGCGCTGTAGTAGGGCCGAAGCCCTATGTGCTATAATGCTGAACCAAGGACGCTCCGCCTTATCTATAGAAGGAGTCAACTGAGTTCTGAACGAATTAGCTCCTTGGTAATGGCTCAATCTATAGATAGAAAGCCCTATGATGGGAAACTACCACGTTAGGTTTGGAGAGAGATGGGACCGGTTATATAATAGAGGGAGCAGATGCAAGCTTTTTCTTTCAATAGCCGGCCAAATGACTACAGGATCATCGGTCTACTCTACCTCAATTCACCATTTCGAACCTTATACAGAAGGGTTTTCCGTACCAGCTTCTTCTACCTATACCGCAGTTGAAGCACCTAAAGGAGAATTTGGTGTCTTTCTGGTCAGTAATGGAAGCAATCGTCCCTACCGTCGTAAAATAAGAGCACCTGGCTTTGCCCATTCACAAGGACTCGATTCTATGTCCAAACATCACATGCCAGCAGATGTGGTCACCATCATAGGTACTCAAGATATTGTGTCTGGAGAGGTGGATAGATAGGACTAGTACTTTATCGATCAGGACCCTAGCTTTATTGCGAGCCAAAAACAAAGATGGATTCCCCTTTTATCTTCAGTACTAGAGATGAACGAATTCCATACGCCCGAAATGGAGATCGAAGAATTTTTTGGGTCTTGGAATTTCATGAAGGCGGAGCCAAAACGAGAACGAGTTCAGTCGAACAGCATATATAGTAAATAGAAGTGGAAGAGCCTTTCCTTTCGTTTTAAACAACTCTAAATGAAAGGAGCCACCACAGCTGTATACACAATGATTGGATTTTGGTGCATACAGAGCGAATCGAAGTGCGTAAGCCCCTTTAGAGTAGAGATAGAGGCGTTGAAGAAATCGAATCAAAGAATCCACAAAACAAAAAAGCGGAACAAAAGAAGCCCATGGAGAAGGACACAGCCCACAATAACCTGCATTGGACTATCAAAAAAAGGGCGAATATTAAAAAAAAACAGGACTTTTTGGTCATAAAGTAGAGTCAACACTATTTTTTTTCCTAGTTAGAATCGGGCATAGAAGCGATATTCCTCGGCAAGAGTCTATATTTATGTAGTGAAAGCCTTCTCCGTCTGGGTTGGAGTGGAACAATCTGATTGCTTCCTATCTTTCATTTTTCTTCTTATCCATCAGGTTCCTTTGGCTTCTTACCTTCTTCTTCTTGGGTTGCAGTTTAAAAGTGGTTTTCTTAGGATCATCTTTCCAGGGATCTTTCTCTCTATCTGGAAATCTTCCTTTCAGCTTTCAATTTCACGCTATGTGATCTTTTCTCATTACTTCCATGGTCTTCTATTCGACATTATTATTAGAAAGCTTCGGCATCCAGTCTCATATTTTGGATCGCATCTCGCGAAATCAGATCTACTGGCAAAATATCCCATTCCTTTTGGACTTTCTTTCTTGGTCAGACGAACCACCTTAAGCAAGCGACTTGGGAAGACTTCTTGGCATCGGCCTCTCTTTCTCTATATATTGATTCAAGGCGGGGAAGATAACCTGCTATTTTCATCGTATCGTAATAAGACAGCATGCTTCACAGCTATCGATCTTTGAATTCAATTAAAGAAGCTTTCAAAGGAAAGGACTCCACAAACGAAAATAGAATGATTGGGGCGCAGAAGCCCTCCAGCTTATCTTATGCACCAAAAAGGCTACTTGACCAGCCTACTTCTTCTTCTTATGGGGCAGTACAAAAATCTGAAAAAAGGGCACCCGAGTCCCTAACTGGAATCACGGAAAAAGCCTCTTAAGAAAGTATACAAAGAGCTCTCATAGTTCAAAGTGTGCTAGGATTCTAATTGTTTTGTTCAAAGGCGGGGGTCTATTAGCAGAGCAACCCCGCGTCTTAGATAATCGGGTTCTTGCCTTGCATTGGTTTTCATTTTGCACTATCTGGTCACTGGGTTTAAGTTAGTGTTCCGTGAGTGTCTAGCGAACCTAATGTTCTTATTTGCTTGTTGACAGGTTTGAGTGTGGATGGCAAGTGAGTGGCGGCTTACTGCTTCCCAGGGGAGATTTGAAACTTATTTCTGGGGAGCAACGCCGACAGTGAGTTAAAGAGACGAAGTTTCGAATGGAAAGAAATGATTGAATTGGAAAAGAAAATAAGCAGACTTAACGAAGAGAACTCCCGTATGAGGTACCAACCAACTCAATGATCTCCATTTTCAGAAGGGTAAGGAACCGACGATTCCCTTTCGTTGTAAGGGACAGCCTTCCCGACGTACTGGTTATAACATTTGAATTTTTCAACCATTCTACGTTCCCGACACGGATCCTATTAAATATTTTACATTTTCTATGATCATCTCTATTTCAGGTATTCGGGGAATCCTCCTTAATAGACGAAATATTCCTATTATGTCAATGCCAATTGAATCAATGTTATTAGCTGTGAATTCGAACTTTTTGGTATTTTCCGTTTCTTCGGATGATATGATGGGTCAATCATTTGCTTCATTGGTTTCAACGGTGGCAGCTGCGGAATCTGCTATTGGGTTAGCCATTTTCGTTATTACTTTCCGAGTCCGAGGGACTATTGCTGTAGAATCTATTAATAGCATTCAAGGTTAAACATGACTCCTAGAGAGTTACAAAAATACTAATTTCTCCTTTCGTTTTCTTCTTTCTTTTTGAAGGTTGGCAGGGTCAGGGCCTTTCTCGCTGGGCGAGCACATCCGATTCGAAAGTCCTTTCCTAAACCACTTCCCGTTCAGTTGCTGAAAGATAGAGATAAGGTTTTCTAAATGAGATCTTGTTCCACGAATATGCAGGCTAGAAAGATGCTATTTGCTGCTATTCTATCTATTTGTGCATTAAGTTCGAAGAAGATCTCAATCTATAATGAAGAAATGATAGTAGCTCGTTGTTTTATAGGCTTTCTCATATTCAGTCGGAAGAGTTTAGGAAAGACTTTCAAAATGACTCTCGACGGGAGAATCCAGGCTATTCAGGAAGAATCGCAGCAATTCCCCAATCCTAACGAAGTAGTTCCTCCGGAATCCAATGAACAACAACGATTACTTAGGATCAGCTTGCGAATTTGTGGCACCGTAGTAGAATCATTACCAATGGCACGCTGTGCGCCTAAGTGCGAAAAGACAGTGCAAGCTTTCTTATGCCGAAACCTAAATGTTAAGTCAGCAACACTTCCAAATGCCACTTCTTCCCGTCGCATCCGTCTTCAGGACGATCTAGTCACAGCTTTTCACTTCTCAGTGAGTGAAAGATTTGTCCCCGGGTCTACGTTGAAAGTTTCTATAGTAGAACTCATTCGAGAGGGCTTGGGGGTCTTAAAAATGTTTCGGGTGGGGGGTTCTATTAAGAATAAAGAAAACGAATAGAATCGAATTCATGTTCACAGAAGAGCGGATCCAATACCAAGACGACTATCGAGAAAGCAAGCACTTTTTAACTCTTTAATTTCCTACTTCTCTTGGTCTCTCCATTCCAGACTTTATAGTCAGAGAGGCTTTCCATACCCATTGAACTGAGCATTCATATCTTGGTAAATTCCATGATGTGAGACTCAAACTCAATTTTAGCATCCTTCTTTCTAAAAGTCTGTGGTTTTATCTATGTCCATGTATGAGCTGCATCTCATTGAATGTTAATGGAGGAGCGATCCCCTTCTGACTCTGAAACCGAGATGAAATCCTACTCGCGGTCAAAGCATTGATGATCCCCTCTTCTTCTTTATGATCTTGTAAGATCCTTGATTCATTCAACTGAAACAGAAGCTACAGGCCCGAGGGTACGAGGTGAAGGGGGCCCCTATTCATGAGCAGATGGACCAACCGCATTTCATTAGATTGGAATATAGGGATTGGTCCCTTTGATACTATAGATCTCTCCCCCAATCAACATTTTGAACCGCTACGCTACCTTTTATTAAATAGAAACCTCGCTTCTTTCGTTCCATCTATGATGTCTCCTTGAAGTCAATATCGACGCTTGACGCTACGAATTGAATAGTCTTTGAGAATTCCCTTTGTTTGTTCAAACTTTGATAACCTAACCCTCGTTCGATAGAACTAACCAACCTTCCCTAAAAGTGGAGGTAGGAGATCCAGTTAACGAATAGGATTCGGCTTTAGCTGCTTCGTCTGTATCTTCACATTATTCAAATGATCCTGAAGCGGACCTTTCCTTTGTGTTTGTTGTAGCTCGCCCTTACTTAGCTCTGCTCTCTGTGCTTAGCTTCCTTCCCTGAGCTAACCTCCTCTACCACGTTTCTATATGCCATTAGGAGAAGTCTGGTGGTTTCCTCGTCAAGGGTGTAAGGAATGCGATTCCAATCTTGATCCTAGGTGGATTTGTAGGAAATAGGGAAGGGACGATGCTCAACATTCCATTCATTTTCCAAGGTAGACTGAGAGCTTCCAGCAAGCAAACGAGCACTGCGCATAAGGTGCGTGCTGCGCTCCTCAGACAAAGGGGAACTTTTTGAACGTATTATCCTGCTCGTAAAAGAGGGCGGGGTAGGAAGAAGGGCACAAAGCGGAATTTGGTTTAGCGGTTTCACTTGCTAGCAGCGTGGAGAGCTTATTCCAATAAGGAGGAAGGAAGCCTGACAGCGGGGCACAGGATAAAGGAGGAGAATAGAAGGCTTGGCATACACACTTTCATTTTGAGACTACATTCGCTTCGCAACAACCAAAAAAGGGAAAACGATTCGAGCCAGTTGATTGGAGGTACTACAAAAGAACTCAACCGGATCCTGGTTATGCCACCGCCCCAACTCTTTCTTTTCCCCTCTACGCCCCCTACTTTGAACAAAGGGTTTCACCGCTCCAAAGCCTATCCGAGGACGAATTCGACAAGAGTGGAAGAGAGTGGTAGAAGCACGTATAAATAATGCAAGTCAGCTCTTCTTCCATTTCTTCATCTCTTAGAACTTCCGATACAGTTCACTACGAATTCTATGTGTTAAGCATATCACTAGACTTTATTACCTTAGCACCTTACCTGATTTCCTTATATAGTCAATTTATTCTTAAAGTGGTGCATTCGAAAGGGTATTCGTACTATTGGGACCGTCCTAAGGGAGTTCTTTTGTCTGCCTTTCTTTTATAGAATATGTAATCTGGATCATCTGTCCGCTCCCTTCCCTCTTCTCCGTCTTGTTGGCATACCCTCACTCTCTATACCCGCCCACATCTCTTGATTCGACCTCTCTATAGAAAGCCCAGGTAGCTAGGAATAAGGCCAGAGCTGGGATATGCATATTATCTGCTTCCAAGGTCCAGGGCGACCCGCGACACCCAAGTGGTCTTGAACTCGTCCATCCGATGGTTCCATCTGCAAACTAGTCTACTTCACCACCAATAAGGCATAGCTCTCTTTCTTCTTATGACTCTAAGCTTTGCTCATCACAAGGGCTAAGCGAGAATAAGAACTTAGTTCATACCTAAGACCACCGGAAAGTAATAGAAAGAGTGATGAGGTCCAATCAGATCACAAGGAAAAAAAGGACGAGAAATGGAATTCAAATCCAATGGAATCTATCTTTTTGTTTAGAAGGGGAATCTTTTGTAAAAGAGGTAGTCTGGTGGACTCTTTATCAGGCGAGTAGGGTGCGGCCACCTACTTTTCAATCCTAAGTATGACTCGTGATTCAGGCGCCTATGGTTCTGCGACCTCCTTCTTGTAATTTATAATATTTGAGGGCGATAGCTAAAGGAAATCGATTCTTAAACTTCTAGTTTGAATCCAATTTGACCTAACTAAAAGGAATAAGTAAGCGAAAATGGATCTTATTTCGGGAATTGGATAAAAGTATCAAATTAGGAGAGTAGGTGAGAGCAATTGATCAAGAACATCTATTCTAGTTCTACCCAGTAAGACGAAGTCGACTAACTAAAGTGCAACCTTAGGTGCTTAGTCGGAAAGGTCGAAGATCGCTCTTCTTTCTAGATTCGATAGTAGTAAGTCACTCGGAGCCGGAGCCTCAGTTCAGTCCTTTCTTTCACCTGAATGGCTTGGCGGTACGGCTTCGCTTGACTTGACCGGATCAGCTACGTTTACGTTTGTTATGGAACCGACCGCACTTGACTCTATTCGTCAGTGGACCAGGCAGGCCTTTTGAAAGCGACTATGATGTTTAGATTGACTGCCCTCTTTGAAAGCATCTTTCCTTCCCGCTGATGAACAGACGAAGTCGACTAACCAACTCGCCAGCCAATAGCACACATTCTACAATTTGTTAGAATAGGAAATCCTCTGTCTTGGGGGCACGGGGATAGCATGCGTCGGTCTTTGTCTCGTCCTTTCGGGGCTTTCTTTTCACTCTACGATTTCCCTAGATTGTACTATCTTATATAGATGGATCGTGCTAGGATCATGCCTCATGTCATGGGCGATGACGGCTATGCTAACTCAGTTCTTGAACTCTGGCAGCTGCCAGGGACTGCTAATGGAACCCATACAAAAGGCGATTCTATCTCCACCAAAGTCTTTCTTTCCTCTCTGCCCAAAACCAGTCTCAACTAAACAACCAACCGGGGACTGAAAGAAGAAGAATATCCACTTTCTGAAACCAAAGGTGGCAAAGTCTTTCATGCCATGAGGCTAGGTAGGCCAGTCTAGGCAAATCTGCTGTTGACCTCCCCTGCCCAAACATCTGAAGATGAGGTTGGTTAGACAGCTTTTACGCGTTGTAGAACAAAGACTTTGAATTGCCAACAAAAGAGTAGCAAACATAGGCATACGACTTAAAAGAGAACGTAGTGAGCTGAGGCCAGCGAGCGAGTAGGAATAAGAGGGAAATCTATCTTCTCGAATCTATCAATCCAAGACGTCTTTTTTGAAGCAGCTGCGCAAGAACTTCTTCAGACTTTCATCTTAGTCTTGGAGGAGCTCCTGAAGAAGACGCGAAAGGGTGAAGGGTCTTTTGGTAGGAAGCTGGGATCGACTGAGGACCCTAGGCAAATGCTATTAATCTTCAAAGTTCCCTCTTCGTCAACAAGAAACCTCGATATTCGTCAACAAGGATACAAGGATATTAGTCCGCGGACTGGTTGTACGCTGGTGGTTTTCCGAGACAGCTTTGTAGCTTATAGACGCAGCTGCAGTCGCTTCCGTCTTGGACTTCCAAATCAGTAGTCAAAAAGGCACGTTTCCAGACCCTGGTTTGGTTTCTGACGTGAGCCGCCTTGAAAGGGCGTTAAATCGCTTTGCTTTCTTTTGGCCACCTGTTTTCGAGCCAGTCTCACGCGAGGAAAGCTACACCGATGACTCCCTTCTTTACGTGCCTTACACCCCTGACTGCGACACTGACTTACTTGATTGATTCATTCTTTTATTTCGCGGGGGCTGACTAATTGAACCGGTTGGTCAAAGGATACTTACTGCCGAGAAGAGGGGAGAGAACCCTATGCCAATGCGAGACCTGGCAAACCTTTCCTCACGTCAATCCCGTATCGAGAACCGAACCCTCAGTCTGGGATACAAAGCCACCGCGCGGGTCTTGGTCATTGCAACTCATCATCTCGGACTTTTCTCGCTTCCTCAAGATATCGCACTGCCAGTCCGTCCTGATAGTTAGATACTCAAAAGGTGTTCCAGCCTAAAATATATTCCCACCCCCGTAGACTAAGAGATAGGCCTCCCTACCTTTGAAGTAATCTTTCCAAGTGCTGTCGCATTCCAGCACTCAAGAGGTAAGCCCGGTAGGTTAATCCATAGGAGGATGTTGCTTATCTCTTCGTCGTCGAACTGAAACCATGGTGGCATGATTTTCATCAGAAGTGGCCGTCCATAGACAATCCATTCAAAACCATGTCCCTGTCGGCTGCATTTTCAAACTTGAATACGAGCCACCCGCTCGTGTGTGAATAGTACTTATACTTAACCTTCCATGAATTGCAGAGTTGCAATAGTGCCTGTTTTCCTGGAAACTTGGCTGCAAAGTACCCAACCAAGCAAAATCCCCATGCCGTCTCCAAGTCGTCTATGTCTTGGGGGTCAAGAACACCTTCGTCTTCCTGTCGAACTAAGCAATTAACGTCACTTTCTCCCCTTAGACTAAGTGCAAGACAAGAAGAAGGATAGACTTGACCTTGGTATAGGCGCTGAGCAGCCGCATGAGACTACCAACATTTCATTACCTTCAGTCTCCAAGCTTGGGCACGTAAAGGCTATTCTCTCTGGTGAGAAAGAGTCCAAGTCGGGAGCGTAAAGCCTCCTTCAGTTGCGAAGTCCGGACTCTATCAATAGCTTTGATCTCTTGGACTTTCATAAAGCGATAGCCGCCGTCTCTCACCCTTGGGATAGTTTCCTTGGAAGGCTGTTTACGGCGCTGTATTTAAAGCAGTGTTCGTCTTCTCTTCAGACGGCTTAGGAAGCAAAGGTGCCACAGAAAAGAACTTCGACCGCGCCGGCTAAGCAAAGAAGGGGCAAAGGAGAAAGATTTGGAAGTAGTCTTCCCACGTCTCGTCTTCAGCCCACGTTTTCCTTCTTGATCCAGTCTAGTCTTTTCGTCAATACAGGAGCTACGGTAAGTGGAAGAACGGAGACTCTGAAGAACTTCTATTCCTTCTCACTTCGGTATAAACATTGGACCTTTCTTTTAGGATTTGATTCACTCTCTTCGCTCCACTAGCCTGGATTGGCCGATGGAAGTACCAAGGTGCGTCTGGTGGTATCGTATATAAGAGAAGGGTCGCATTTAGGAGTTTTCTTTCCCATAAGCTTTGGATTGGTCTTTGCTTGACTTAAGAAATAGAGAGCAGAAAGAAGATAAAATGAAAGAAGGCTTTTTGATGGAGTTGCTTCTACTTGAATCGAGATTGCCTTACTGACTAAACACCTTCCCCATCTCTATTTTAGACAGATAGAGTTTTCACACAAAGGCCTTGACTCGCCTATCCGAATCCGAATCCTCTGTATGGGTGTAGTCTATAAGACTGTATGCGCACCTGAGCGAAAACGTCGTAAAGTTAGAGTGAGTAGGTTTCGTGTCCAAAGAAAGGCAACCTGCCCGCTTGGGAAAGCGATATGGACAGGTCAACCCTGGTCGATGTCCCGTGTTAACGGTAGCATCGATATCTCGGGTTAGTCACCGAGACGCCCCCCCATGGTGGGACAAGTTCCCCATAATTTTGGAGAGTTGTTGTCGACATTGGCTTAGCGCAATCTGGGATATGGACTTCGGAGGGGAGTCACTTCCGAGTCGCCCAGCCGGCAACACGGCGGATGTCAGGCTGTGAATGTATAAAAAAAACACCATGACTCACTAGTTCTTTCAAGTATTACATAGCTCCGTGTCGACTTCATGGCGTGGGATCTTTGAAGGTCCCAAGACCATTATCGCGGTCTTAAATGAGGCCACGCTTTTGGCCTTCGACGATTACACCAAGGAGAGATGCATCGCTGCATTCCTTCTATCTCGTTAGAGCAAGTAAGCATTAGTGCTTTCATTGAAGCCTGTTGGTCTTGGTTTGAGAGTATAGATATTCTGATTCGAGCGAGTGGAATACTTGTCATAACTCGCTCGTACTCGTAAGGATTAGTGAAGTTAGCAGTAGCTCAGTTAGCGGTAGGAATAGATAGAGTCATCTTCTTGAAGAGCGGATTCTTGTCCCATGGTTACAACTGCTCCTAATCCGCAATCATTCAATGCAACGGTTTAATATGTATCCTCCGCTACCGCCGGATCCTCAAGTCACTCTGGTTGAGAAGTTGGTCTTTCGTGGTGCAAAACCCGAGAAAAATTCCCAGACTCCACAGTAGCGCTCTTGCCAGATGGGGCGGGGGGCAACCCATACCAAACGTCAAACTTCACAGCGAATCTGTACCCAGCGGAACTCAGATTAGAAGCTTTCTACCCGCACTACCTAGACCCACCTCGCCTGAAGCCGTCGATTTTGACCGTGGAGTCAACGGAGAAAACGGTGTCGTATAATGAAAATTGCATTCATATTCTTTTTTATTTGGCGGAAGCGAATCCACAAATGCATGCAGAGAACTCTGCAAATGTAGAGGTCCGATTGCCTAGTGGAACCTTTCCTCCATGTCGTGTGAAACATCGGGATGATCTCATTCATTGCATAGGCACAAGCCAGCACATACTTCTGGCCAAGGAAGGGAGTAATGGGGGATCAACCTTACATGAATAGGGTTTTCTCGTCTTGCATTCTAGTACTGAAACTTCGCAGGTACCGAGGACAAAGGCGTGCTAATCTATCTTTTTTGTGTTCAAGGGTCTTATCATGAAGATCGCATGCTGGAACATAAGGTCTCCTTGAGCCTTAAACAGAAACAGAATGGGGTTCGAAACCTCATTAGGCAACATAACATTGACATGATTGGAGTTCTGGAGACTAAACTCAATCAAGAGAAGATACAACGTATCATGAGAAAAAAATTCCAAGGCTGGTTGGAACTAAACAATTTCCATACTCACAGGGCGGGTAGAATCTTGGTGCTGTGGGATCCATCCAAAGTCACTTTGGAGCCTGTGGAGATTTCTCCCCAAGTAATTCATTGCACAGCTACGTGTAAGGTAAGCTCGATCACCTTCCATGTTAGTTTTGTGTATGCTTTTCATTCGATTGTTAGCAGAATACCTTTATGGAATAATATGGTGGACACTGGTATGCATCTTTCATATCCATGGCTGGTACTGGGCGATTTCAACAATGTGTTATGAAAGATGAAGAGAAATGGTTTGGGGCGGATGTCTCACCGTATGAAGTCAAGGACATAGTGGAGTGCTGCTTACCGCCTGGTTTCATGGATGAGAACCAATATGAAAGGAATCTGTCCACCTCACCAGTATCAGGAATTTTGATATTGAATAAACCAGCAAAATATTCCCAAACTTCTGCAGCTTCTCTTTCTGCCTGGTCTACGATCTTTTTGCTTCTGGTCTGATCTTCATCAGCAGCGGCTTTGGCAGTCGTTCCTGAGTTGCCCATTGGGAAATCCCCTTGAATAAAACCCTAAATGATGATTGAGCTTTAGAGTGAACCCTTTAATCTTAATTCCCTAAAAGATTGTTTCCGGAGACTGGACTGGTCTCCTCTCCAAGGTTTGAGATCACTAAATAGCGTCGTGGGCTAGTCCATGAGAAGTAGGCGATGATCCCTAAAATGGTTCTTATTTCCCCTCGACTTTGGTCAGAAGTTTGCTTCACTCATTGTTATTAGTCTTTATTGTGAATGCTCACTTTCCTGGGTTAGTGTTCGGAAAGTGTTGTTCACTTGACTTGACCGCCTTGTCCGCTTACTGTATCGCTTTCACGCTACTGTAATGGGCATGCTCTCAATCATTTGCATTGATTGGCACCTTTAGTCTGGAGTCTGGCATGATAGTTCTGTGTACCAACCTTGCTACGTAAGAGAGACCGACATGCAAGCGATTACAGCTAGCCTCCTTATCTGCCTTACCAGTAGAGCTAGGGAGGAAGCCACTAAGAGCTCTGACCACTTTCGGGTCCCCGATCGGATAGGAACTATGCTTTGGTCTGTAGGCACCTCGGCCGTCGTTACGCGGGAAGCTTCATGCTCTTCCTCCGAAAGTACGGAGACGGTAAACTGGGCTCCATGCACCTGGCTTTGACGTCTATTGAACATCAGATGTCAATTCCTGTGTTCAATACCGATTATACGTTTAAGTCTCTGCTGAGCTTACCTCTTTTGCTCCGCAATTTAGGCGTTGCATGTCCCCTACCCGTGTCAGTGTAGCAGCTGGCGTCAAATGAATGATGGTCATCTCTGCAGGAGCCGGAGATGTGGGTACCAAACGGGCTAGCCACTCGTTCCCCAACAGCCGCTTTAGCTTAGTGTTCGGTTCTTGCGACTGTGAGCTCTGAGCATGCATGATCTGACGTTCGAAAGAGGATCCGCTGCATGAAGGGTCGCTGTTCCGCGAGACGTAGAGTTTGATTCCCGTCTGTTAATTCAATATGCTCTTCCCGCTTAGGTTAGCTGTACTCTCGTGTAGCAGTTAACGCTTGGTGGATAGGGCGAATCCCTTCCTTAAATAGATCGATTAGCTGCGAAGGGGCCCGCTTACCCACTCCCCTTCCTCCCATTGCTAGGAGCCTCGCCCTTTTGACTTGATAGATCAAGAAGACTACAACCGATAGTGGATCGCCTTTTGCTTAAATAAGCAAGATAAGGTAGATCTTCAAATAGCTAGTATACGAAAGTCAAGTAGTCACTTCCGTCGTTCAGGAAGAAAGACTTCGCCTAATTCTTTTGAATCCCGGCCCGGTTTCCCCCCAGTAACTAATTAGCTTACGACCACCGAACAAACTTGGTTGACGAACATAGTTTATGCGCCGCTAATGTAGCGGCTTGTCGAGCATTTGACAAACTCACACCATCCATTTCAAATAGGATTTGTCCCGTGGACACACGAGCAATCCAACCCGTAGGATTTCCTTTTCCTCTTCCCATTCTGACTTCTGTAGGTTTTCCGGTAATAGGGATATCCGCGAAAACTCTTACCCATATCTTCCCATTTCTTCGGAATTGTCCGCTCATAGCACGATGGAAGTGTCCGATTATAGCCCGACGCGCTGCTTCAATGGCTCGATATGAAAGACGACCTGCTCTACAACTTTTAGTGCCATATCTTCCAAAACCAAGTTGTGTACCGTCCGCTTTGCAACCCCTACTACATCTGCCTTTACGATATTTAGTATATTTCGTACGTTTTGGATATAGCACGCCCCTTTCTTTTTTGACTATATGAAATCCACACTTTGACACCTAAGATTCCGTAACGAGTAGATACTTCAGCAGGAGCATAATCGATTTTCTGGTTAAATAGATTACGAGAGATTTTTCCATACTTTCCGCATTCAGTTCTAGCTATTTTTGCACCTTTTAATCGACCTGAACAACATATACGGATCCCCGTAACCCTCTTTTTCATTACTAATGGAATATTCAACACTATTTGACTAAAAATGGAACGAAATGATCTTGTTTTTTTGGTCCTCAGTTGAAAAGAGATGTCTTGAGCAATCGGAGAAGCACTTTGATAAACAGATTGGATCTTGACCGATTCAATTAAGGTATTAGTGTTTGTTCTATTAGACAACAAAGATCGCATTTTTTTCACTTCGTTCAAATAAGAGTTGTACCCGTACGGAATTCTTCTGTTTCTCAGTATGATCTCTATCATCATCTCTATTCCCTTTATCAATTCTCCTATCCTACCTAGGTCTATGAATTTCTCTATCAATTCCATTACCTTATCCTTAGCCATGAGGTTCCAACATTTTCTCCAACATTGACCTAGAAGTTGTTCCCGGGCATTCTCAAAAAAAAGGTTATTATACACCCCAACCCCATCCCTTGGAAAAAAAAAGGTAGCACCGAAGAAAGGAAAGAGCGAGATGGTGGTTTTTGTTGTTCCCGCGAAGCGAAGATCATTCGCCAAGCGAATGAAGTGGGTCAACCTATTTTTGGCTTCGGCCAAACACTTTTTCTCGCTGGTCGAGCTTTCTACAAAAAAAGCGATGCGAGAACGTATTCTCTTATCTAAGCTTCTTTCCTGTGCATTAGCTCCCCCCATCGTAGATGGTTCAGCCACGCCCGGTGCCACGAAATGATTGAGAACTACGACGGGGTCGAAATGCATTTTGTTCTTTGTATTCAATAAGTATTGCATGACCGAATAATTCAAGGAAGAGCGCACTGCGGGGAGGGTCCTTTGTTGTAGATGACTCCTCGGGCCGCCGGAGCGGGACTTCTTTGGGAAAAAGAACAAGAATAACTTCGTTTTTCTGAAGGAGTCGTCATTTTCTATCAGGATGCCATTTAGAACCCCGGCGTATTTCGGATGCTTGAAGGCCCCGCTGACCCGAAGTGATTTAGAAAGATTATTCTTTATCGATGGTGATCGGTCATGGTATCCATAGCCTTGCTTCTTTTTCGGCCAAATCCTGATGTTTTGCTTCTTCCGATCGTCGAGCCTGATCGACTCGACTCTTTTCCCCGACCCCCGGCCTCTCACTTCCTTTCGTTCTTCTTCTGTACCGTCGCTTGAATGAAGACACCCGATCGGCCCGACTTTCCCAAATTCCCACCGCCGGTCCTTCGCCTTTCCGGATTTTTCACGTCGTTTTAGTCGTCGTGGTCGACGGGGAAGAAAGAAATGAATGAATGTTCTTTTGGGAAAATGTATAATAATACACCTACCGAGGCGAAAGCCAAAGGTGAGTCTCGTAGGTGGACGTATCGAACCGAAATAAGATCTCAGATTGAGATCTTGATACACTGATTTCCCATAATAATAAATAGAGTCAATGGTGACTCCGCCGTGGGAAGAGCCGCTTCCTTCTTGCTTGATAGGGGGGGCTTCTATTCACCAACGCAGACTAAAAGAAAAGTGCTCTCCGAACCGTGCTGGATAGTGACCCATCACACGGCTCTCAAACCCAACCTGTGGTGGATCCCGGGAGACAAAGTCAAAGCGCTTGATCCTTTGCCCCATACTTTGAGATGCTCCTCCTCGTCGATCAAGGATTTTTATTCTCGTGATAGGCTTTAGCTTTAAAGCCGCTATCGTTCGGTTCGGATAAGTCAAGTCCCTTCGCTCAGGTGGTCTTCCCTTATCTTCCCTAACGTTCAGAGTTGTTCTGGTTTGAGATGAGAAAGGAGCACCGGCCGAGCGCCATGAATGAATAAGAAATTGACAGCAGAGGGAATCAATGATTCTTATTCGACCGAGTTTTAGCTAGCAAGATGTCGATTACACACCGGGGGTTGGTAAGAACTGAGGGACAATGCCCCCTAACCTAAGTGGACCTACCAGCGAAGCAACTGGTACTTGATCGGGCGGGGGGCGGTTTGGTTTCGTGCAACGCCCTCGCAGCAAGAAGAGGCAGTTGTCATTTGAAAGGAAAGGCCCTTTCTTTCTTATCTTATTAGAAAAGCCTAAACGTCCTTTATTTTATTGAAAACGGATGCGCTAACGCGCCTTTACTAAGAAACGAATCTAAATAGTTGCCCTTCTTTCTCAAAGTCCACTTTATCACTTCTTGCTTAAGTTTAGTTTGATTGCAACTAGCGCGCTTGACTAATAAGATAGAAAGTCAAGGCTCCTCTCCTCTTTTACGAATCTACAACTCTCTTTAATGAGCGAGACTCCGCCCATATCCCTACTAGTGGTTATTCTTCATTTTCCATTCTATCATTTGTTTGACAGCTTAAACGAGGCTCCCCTTTAGATAGGTTTTTGCTTTTTTTTTATCAAGATAGGTCAAGGGCGCGTCGGAACGGTCGGTAGCTGCTTAGTCTCATCCGACTTAAAGAAAAGTTTCCTTGTACTTTTTTTTTTTTCAAAGAAGAAAGGGGGTCGATTTAGGCTCCTTCCCTTCTACTGCTACTGCATAGCTGCGCTAGCAGGTACTACGAGCCCTCTGTCCCACGCATCTAACCAGCTCGCGCGGTTCACCGGTTCCACCGAAAACTCTCATTTGTTTGTTGAAGCGGAGCATAGTGCGTTTTAGGCGCCGAGCGAGAAATGTCTCTTCTTTCGTTTCGGGTTATTCACTGATCTGAAACTTAGCACTTCTTTTCTTATTGATTCCAAGGGCGGCGGCATTCTTGAATGAAGTCTATCCGAACCGAATTAGCACTTCTCAGATCAGGCTAGGCCTCTCCAGCTGAGCTGGGCGCCGGGGCCCTGGATGCGCTAGCGATTGGCACATAGGGGAGTGGTTGCCCGGGTTTCTCGGCCTGGTATCCTGCACCTCGCGTTCATGATATCTACATTCAACTGTGCCCCGGAGACGCGGTCGAAGCACGCCCAGTGTGCTTCTTTCACGACATGCTCTAGTCCTGGGTGTCTTTCAGTGGTCTTCTAGCCTTAGAATAGAAGAAGTCGCCCCGGACATCCGCAACGTCCTCCCACGCCTTTTTCTATTTAAAATCTGGGACAAACTGAAGGAAAAGGCTGACCCATTCGGTGACTTTCGCGGTCGCCCTCACTGAACCAACTTGAATCTGAACTACGATTCAGATCAAGTCTTACCGAAATCGGATTTCCTTTTCGTGCCATATGTACTTAGACTTGACTTTTTCCCCTTTTTTCTTCCCGGTCCAATATTTGTGCTCGAAGGTCTTCGTTTCCGTGTATCTGATCTCCTCTGCTCTTACTAAACCTAGCCACAAAATCAAAAAGAAAGAAGAAAAATTGGACCATGTTTCCCGAGAGAGGCCGCCTTCTCGCAGGCCAGCAGTCTTCTTCTACTTCTAGTCGACTGCTTTATGACGGGCTTCCCTGTTTCCTGGGCTCTGCTCGCTTCGTCTACGCTCCGACCCTAAGCCCTGCATTAAGATTTAAAACTTGTGGTAAAAAAGGGCAATCAATCAGAATCAAGAAAAAAAATGGAAATAGTGATTCAAGATCTAGATAGATCCCTATCTTTATCTCTATCCACGAAGATACCTTTCTATATGGAGAGAGATCTATCTATGAATCGATCTAGACTATCCTCTATCCGGATAGATATGTCCCTTATGAGCGACTACGCGGATCTTTATATGTTTTGGCCACGTTCGTTTCCGCTCCGAAGAAGAAGGTTTGGATCTTTCAATCTTATGTCGTGAGGGATGTGACCTATGTTAGGTCCATAAGATACCACTGCTTTTGGTGTTCTATGATTCACCTCCGAATAATGAGTAGGTAGTTCGATTCTTTTTCTTTTTTTATTCTTTCTTTTTTGTTTCATAGGAAACTTATGGGGGGATTCGGAGCAATAGGTCGAATTACTATATAAAGAAGAGTTGTAAACTATAGGATTTTTTGTTTGAGCAGGAATATGAATATTTCGGTTTTTCTCGTTCCTTCTCTTCGATAAGAATAGGGATTTGAAATGATAAAAATTCCTCTTCATTCTGTTGTGCTCATCGAAATAACTGCCTAAGCATACTTTTTTGGATCCAAACTTCTTTGTGTCTTCTTCTTGCATAGAAGAACGCAACTGTTGCAAAAACTTGGATTTTAGTAGTAGGCGGCATTCCTTCTTAGTTTTGAGTTTTCGGAACCATTCTGTTTTGGTTCTTCTCCACATTCTGACCGGGCGATCCAGAAATTTTCCTATGAATTTTTCAACTGATATTTCGATATAGAAAGAACTCATTATTTCTTCACCGCGGGTTATCGCATCATTATCTTTAAAAGATATTATATTACCGTGGGACCCTTTAAAATGAATAATGTTTACCATTCTATTATTAACACAAACCCTTCGATGACTTATCGGCTGCCTTGCTTGAGGAATAGTTTCACGAAAATGGAGACGAACCGGAATAACGTCCGATCTAGTTTCTGGATTGAGTAGAAAAGGGATATATGATCGTTTTCTTCTTCTGTGCATCTCTGCGATGGGTAAATCTCCATGAAAAAGGGACAACTTTCGTGTAGTTTGTGATTGAATGTAACTGTTAAGATTTTTTTTCGAATAAATCTTTCTCTTAATAGATCTCTTCTTGTTTCTCAATCTTTTGAGAATGCGGCGTTGTATTATTGTAAGTTCTCTGTTCCAAACATTTCCTGAAAGTAGACGACAAGTTTTAAATCTTAATGCAGGCAAGGCATATCTCGTTGAATCAGTCTTTTTCGCCACATCGCGTATAACGGGAATCGAACCCCCTCTGCTGCTGTCGGGCGGATGGAGAATGCAATACTTCGACCCAGCAACTTGTTAGGAGTAGGTTTGTTTTAGCTTGCCCCTTTATTCTTATTAGTAAGATAGATTTGGAACCCTATTAATTAATAAGGTAAGCTTCTAAAGCTCTCTTTCTTCTCTTATGAGATTTCTTGATTCAACAGTAGCATATCGTCATGATGATTGTGATTACTGACCGAAACAACGTCTCCAAGCTTTCTGCCTTAAAGGTAGGGTTTTCTTAGTGAAGGTATGGTTAGTGATTCTTTCTGAGAAGTGTTTGTGAACCAATGTTCCAACTAACCACAGCCCAGTGATTCATTAATAGATTACCCTGGGTAGTTCCAGTGTATTGTGAAACCAATTTGTTTGTTTGATTGACTGTATTAACATGGATTTGGTATATCCACTAACACTGATTATATTCTATCCCACTAACTGGGGATACACTGATTGATTACATTGACTGATAGACTGAATACACATTGACTGGCCGAAGAGAGACTGGCCCAATCTTATTCTCCAGACCCATGTTGTTCAGTTCTGTGGAGTTCTGTCTTGTGCAATCGAAGAATTGAGAAGGCTTGGAATGTTCGGTTCACCTAAAGCGGATTGGAGCATCTCGCAGGTAGGATATAGCACCTAGAGTTGCAGAGCGGAGTTCTTTTTCAAGCTAAACATCTCGCTGGAGCAATCGGGGAATCTCGTTCAGGAAAGACCAAATATGGAGAGAATGATTGGATTTGGCCTATTGAATAGTGACTTATCGCACGATATCAGACCCGCGGATTCATCACAGGACGACAAAATGGGTATCCAAAGGTTCTCAACCGAGCGGCAGAAAGCGCCAAGTGGGAAATCCCAGAGTAGAAGACAGGAAAAGATTCACTCGGACGAAGAAAGGCAATGACCTCTACTTAGCTAAAGGATAGTGCTCAATCCCGGCTGGACGGGTAGCTTACGACTATGATCATGCCACCTAAAAGGGGGGGCGTCGGGACCTCCAGACCAATTCGAAAGTAACTCCTCGTCTGGGGTCCAATGATCGATCTAAGGGAGGGGGCGTACCGTGTAGTCGATTACGCGGATTGAGTTGAATCTTTCGTCAAAATCATATTCCCAAGGTGAAATAGATAGGACCTGGCACCTGCCTATGATATCAGGGGGGCTACCTCGACTTCTGTTTTGGCGGACTCTATCATCGGAATTGTCTTTCTCAAAGGGATCAATGTCTGAGGGATCTTTGATCCACCCTTGGTGCGAAAAGTGAGACTGGGCCGGTTGAGCGGCACTCCTGGTTCAAAGGTCTGGTCTGGCGCGGCTAGCCTTCTTATTCTGAGACTTCCTGATGAATTCTTCTTTACTTTTACTGGGCTCCTCCACTCTGGAATCGCTAAAAGGCGAAAAGAATGCTCCATTTTGCGACTTTACAGGCCCCCTAAGGGCACCCCATGTGACGGTCTTACGGCCGAGCTTTTTCCTTAGTCACATTCACTTTTCTTTTCGGGTTGGTACCAACGGACGCCGCTACTCTTGTTAATGGGTTCCCAGAGAGGTCATATCCTGCTCGCCGAGACGCACTTTTCTAACTAAAAAAAGGGGGTCCTCATGTTATGTACATGTTATGTAACCAATTCATCAATTCAAAGGAGCTCTGCCCATCTGCAACTGCAACTGCCGTGACTGAGTCTTCTTAGCTTGATCTACGCGGCTTCTTATAATAAGATATTTTCCCTCTCTCTATACTCTATAGGGCGGCCAGTCCAGGAGACTAAAGATATAAGTAAATGTCATCCAGTTCAACACCCGAAGTGGGGGTTGTTCAGGCACCTGCGGCAGGTGGGTATTCAAGGTCTTCGCGCATTTGCCTCTCTTCAATTGGCACTACAGCCGTTGGCGTTGGAGAAGATTCATTCCTCCTTGCAGTGGAGGTTCCAAAACCGGCTTTATATAGTGACGTTGAGCTTTACGAGCAGGGATAAGACCAGGGTCAGCCGCTACCGGAGGCGAAAGATAAGAGACAATTGGATGAAATCTATGCCCGGGACACGCGAGATCCTAACCAGCGTCAGAATGAGCAGATCGACCAAGTAATCCTGGAACCCCTTTTGCTTTTGGAATCGAATCCTCAACCACAGAGGCTTCCTCTAGCCTAGTAGCCCCCGAATGAATGCTTTATAGAGATAGAGCCGGCATACCAAGGAGCAAAGCCGCCTTTTCGGCCCCTTCCTTCTTCTTCGGCGGATTGGTGCACTTATCGAGTTCTCGAGTGTTCCTTCACCACCACCGTTAAAGAAAGGGTCTAGACACTAGATCAGACTGGAGTCCCCGCTATGCTATCGAGGAGCCTTTAACAAAAGTAAACTACTAGAGACTAATCTCACCCTCCTACCTGCAAGAAGGGTTCTAGCAACTGGAAGTGCCATCTGCCAAGCGCTCGGTACCTACGTTTCCCCTGTATTATCGTAAATAAGCTTATAAGCTTAGCTATAACCAAGCTAGCATGGCAGCTTAGCGGCCCCCTTCCTCTAAAGGCATAGATGTATAGCTAGTTTTGCTTACTCTACCGCTCTAAGGTCGTAGGAGCATACCGCTGTATAACTGCTAATGTTCTATGATTGACTTGGTATTAAGTGTATCCACCTTACCTTATGCATGCACAGAAGGAAGGGCGGTCCCGGCTCTTGTGGATCATGAAGATCCAGGATGAAGCGTGCTTTCTTCCAAGAAAGGGGTTCCTCCACTAAACACTAAATAAAGGCCCCGCCAACTTCGATCTTGGAGACCGGTTGAAAAACCTTATAGCAGCCCTACGAGAATCTATCCCATTCGTCTGTAGATGGAAAGAAGGAAGTTGGGTCACTTAGCATAGGTGCTTACGCTTACCTTGAGGAGCAGCCTTCACAGGCAGGAGGTTTTATCTTATAGATATAGATTCGGCCCACCCTCCTATCGAGTAAAGTGCGGCTCCTCTCTTCTTTCCTCCCCTCGGGAAGTCAAACAGCCAATAGCCCTTATCCGCTCTTTATCGGAGCCTCTGTCTTGTTTATGGCCTTACGCCTGGACCCTCGCTGGCGGTCAATCGGGTTAATCCCTCTCGCCAAGTGCCGGCTAATTGCCTTTCAAAGCCCGTATTCTGTGCATCTTTCGCTGAGAAGGAATTGGAAGAGACAACAAACAACTCTAAAATACCCTAACTGCGCATTCTTCCTTGCAGCTTGCCCTAGTTGAAATGGGCAATCAATCCCTTGCTTCAGGAAAGAAATTAACAGCTTATTCTTATTTCATTCTTCTTCCTCCAACAACGGATATTCCAACAAGACCAAGAGCAGCGGATTCTATAACACCGGATTTGCGGCATCAGCCTATTCTCTTCCTGAGGCACCTTCCTCCAGGATAAGTCAACCTTGCCTTAGGTCAATCCCTTTTTTAAGAACCTCTTCTGATTAACTTCCTCCAGGTTTAGAAAGACCCAGGCATTTCCCTCTCAGGCGGGTAGGGCGTGATTGGGTGAGCTAGACGTGAATGACGTAATGCAAGAAATAACAGTTATAGGATTGACGGATTGGGCATTCCTAGCTTTCTGTTAAGTTAAATAGAAGATCTGTTTCACCCTTTGCCTTAGAAAGAGTTCACCCCACTTGAAAAAGGAAAAGGGAGTAGGCATAGTACCGGAAAGTGCGGATTCGGGGTTCATCCCTCAATCAAGCACTACTTGAAAGAAAGTCAAACGATCTCGTATAGATGAGCTAGTTTCTCTTTTCATTGGCGTGTTGTGCCCTTTCATCAATGCCCTCGAAGATAGATTGTTACGAGCTATACTCGGCATTCAGGTATCTACTTCAAAATACACTTGTTTAAAACTACCTATAGGTGGTAGGGGCCGGGTTATTGATGTGAGGTGGATCCAGAAAAGGGGAGGTTCTAGTTATAATCCAGAAACGATTCGTGTATATATTTCACAGAAACGTGAAATCAAAGTAGGCGATAAGGTAGCTGGAAGACACGGAAATAAAGGTATCATTTCATAAATTTAGCCTAGACAGGATATGCCTTATCTGCAAGATGGAAGACCTGTTGATATGGTCTTCAACCCATTAGGAGTACCTTCACGAATGAATGTAGGACAGATATTTGAATGTTCACTCGGGTTAGCGGGGGGTTTGCTAGACAGACATTATCGAATAGCGCCTTTGATGAGAGATATGAACAAGAAGCTTCCAGAAAACTAGTGTTTTCTTAATTATATGAAGCCAGTAAGCAAACAGCGAATCCATGGGTATTTGAACCCGAGTATCCAGGAAAAAGTAGAATATTTGATGGAAGGGCGGGGAGTCCTTTTGAACAACCCGTTATAATAGGAAAGCCTTATATCTTGAAATAAATTCATCAAGTTGATGATAAAATCCATGGACGTTCCAGTGGACATTATGCACTTGTTACACAACAACCCCTTAGGGGAAGAGCAAAACAAAGCGAACGGACGGCAGGTGACTTTGATCTTAAAGCGGTGACTTCAGCGACTTGCTCTCATTCTTTATCTCAAACAAAGGACTTCGCTGACTGGTCGCACTCAATAATGCTTAGTTCCTCCCTTGATCGCCCGTCTGTAATCTGTAATAGGGCACTCTGGGAATATTTTCTGCTTTTTCTCTTCCAACAAGGGATCCTGTTCATCCACTCAAGCGCATTGGATCGTTGGTTAGCGTGGGTGGGCATCTCACTCCCTCAAGTATTTACAATGTCACATTGGGCTTTGGCCGAGTGAACCCCTTTTGTTTTATTTTAATAGGATGACCTTATAACCCGCCGTAAGCTCTCTTTACATGGGGCTCCACAAAAGTGTTGTTCGAGGCGTCCAGAGACTTCCTGTTTTCCTGTTGTGACTTCAGGAACATTAGCAACAGGTTCATCAGACAACTTTGGTAACAAAAGGTCAAACAACAGGTCTCAAACAAAAGAGGTAGCGGCAGTAACAAGAGGAGCAACTGCTCTACCACCTGCTCGATGAGCTTCGTTGCGGGAGGCAGACTCTATGCCACCTATGATCCAGGTAGAAGCTTCACTTCGTATGTTATTCTCGGTCAAGCGTATCCTTATTCGTATGGTCTCCACGTATCGCACCCAACTCAAGCATTCCGCGCCTTGAGTTCCCGGCTTTGAGGTTAGGCTTCTCGAACTATTCTACCGTGGAATTTCCACTGGTCAGGTCACTTCGAGTCGAGTGGTGCAAACCAAGAGCCCCCTATTTATTATAGTAGATAAGCGGGCACATGACCATTACAGCGGTCGAGCGCCGATCCCCGCATTAAAGGTCCTAGTCTTGAAGCCCCCTTTTGGCCGATACAAGTGAATTCCTTCTATTAAGATAGAAGAAGGGCGTTACATGGTCAGAGTCACGGTACCTTTATATTATAAAGGATTAGTCTTGAGGTGTCCAATTGGTTAGTTCAAGCCGACATAACATAGTAGAAGTAGATCGATATTCCCTTCCTCTCCTGGTATGCTTCCAGAATGGAGTTCAGCTCGATATCTTTTTTATAAAAAAAATTGTATCGATGTGTCACAAATGCTTTCCCGAGTCGGTAATAACTATAATATAATTGGTAGTTCGCCAGCCTCAATCAATCGGGAGTGACAATAGGCCACCCTTAAAGCGGAGTCGGGAGCAACCATTCCACCATCTCGACGATGCCATAGCGCACAACCCCACAACGAACCCTCAGAAGTGGTTCCTTGCTATTCAATTCTGATAGTAGGGGAGGCAAACTTCATTAAATAAAAACGTCCATTTGGATGCGTCGATGGGGAATCAGTCACAAGGAGGTCAGAAAGATGCCTTAAAACGCTTTCTTTTCCCATGTTTAGGCAAAGCTCTCTTCTATTTCCATGATTGAAGTTGTCGGGTTAGCTTTTCAGCTAGAATAAGCGGTCCGCCCTTTATTAAATAGATTATTGGGCGCCTCAATCAACCTATCTATCAATGGTACCTCAAGAAAAGTCCCTTTCATCAGCCCCAGACAATCCATTAGCTGCCAGCCAGGCCACTTGTCGATCCACAACTCCAGCTCTGCAGGAAGAGGCTACACAGCCAACAGTTGAACATGATACCAAACAACTTAAGAAGGAAATTCTGCCCTTATTCATAGGCTTAAGGCTTATGGAAAGTAAGTGGTACAGGTAGTTAGTTAAAGACAGGAAGATAGCTCGAGCTAAGGCATTCCCCTCTCGCACGGAAATTTTTTTGGTTGAGTACCGAATCTGGCATTGGTTTTTTGCTTTTTTGTCTATATCCTCAGGGTTCAGTACTACTTGGTTGTCTACGGCCTCAAGAGGTGAAATACTTGAGTACGCGTGTTTAGCGTGCTCTATAGTATAGTTAAGGTCCTTTTCTCTTCTTGTTTAGTACGTGTCTTGGGTGAAGAGTGGAGTTATTCTCTTCTTTCTCGAAATTACGTATATATATAAGGGATGAGATCCTAGCTCACCGGCTCCTTAGCACCAGCAAACTACTGCAAAAGCGGCAAAGCCAAAGGCAGATCTCGAAATCACTCGTCGATCGCATAGCCATTGCCCGTAAAGGTTCCGGTAGCACGTAGCAGGTGGAACTCATGCAACTATTCTTTTATTTATTGGAAGGCAGCAGGGAAAAAGCAAATCTTTCATTGAAGGGTCTAAGAATATAAGTGAACCCTATCAAACAACTGACCACTTTCGAACAGAGTCTACTGCCACAAGTGCACCAGCTGATCCGATGAATGAAACCGCTCCTGCGAGTGCTTCTGCTTCCACACCATTCCTAGCAAATATTCGCTACTGGGCAGCAGGTTTACTCGCTCATTATGCATGTACGGTCTCGTCTCTTCTTACCGGTGACAACCGGTACTGTGCCTTCTCCCCCAAGAAAGACTGCTGAAAGCCATCGACCACATCCCCAGAAACCTTTCGATCATCCCCTGGACGTACTGCACGGCCACTTGCTCAAAAGCGAAAGCAGCATCAGCTGTCATAAGGGCATCAATAGGACTTTGTTCAGTAGATTTTTGTCAAGGCTTTGGCATCAATGCATCGTATATAAAGAAATGCGCTCTTTTGTTCAGGATTTCACGTTAATCAGAAAATGACTTCTAATAATATAGATTCTAGAATAAGGTGGAAATAAAATGGTAGACGAATTCCATTTGTTCGGATCCTTTCCAGAAAGTGGCAAATCACTTTCCTCTCTCTTTCTACATCCGGTGGCTCTTCTTTGCTTATATTTCTTTGTCCAGTCGTGAAGGAAGTCTCCCTCGTCAATAGTAGTTGGGAGCTCTATTTCCACTCCCGATAGACCCCATCACGGGTGGATAAGGTGTGATATAAGGCAGAATAAGGACAATACTTGTTTGTGACATATCCATTTTCTAGATTTCGAAAGTGTTCCGTGAGGCATCTTTCTTGTTGACTTTCTCGACCTAAGCTTGATTTAGCTTCATCCCACGATTGATTTATTCCTTGGAAAAACCAAATCCCTTCTTTCCTTCCCTTTCCTAAAAAAGTCTCCCTTTGGGGAAGCAGATCCCCACGCTCTACTCTTTCGGAGAAATCAGTGCCGCGAAAGAGATCGAAAGGAATTTATTCGACTTTATTTCAAAGTCCTCAACCAACTTCGGCAAGGGGTGTAAAGACAGCACGCTCATACATGTCCGGCCAAGGTAGGATCCGAATAGTAGAACGGAGCGGGCCAAATCCTGAAGAAATCTCATAAGAGAAGAAAAGTTCAATAAAAGAAAGAAAAAAGGTTCTATCTCTTATATGATCTTCCCGGAACGCTAACTAGATGCTTAGCCGTCTCTTGAATCGCGTTCGTCGGAATGCCATATTAGGTCTTTCGGACGGGAAGTGGTGTTTCCAGTGGACGACGGGACTGGCGATTTCAATGATCGATTGTACCGGTCTCTTTTGACTTTAGGTTCGTGATCCGTGGATGTCTTCCTTCATAGACAGAGTGAATCCAATGGTCTCATTTTGTTAGAAGCAAGTTCAGTACTCAATAGCTCGGCGCAACAGTAATGGAGCTTCCGCTATCAGATGGTTGAGGCTCGGGTAGGCGTTATTTTATAACTATAACATTTTCTTTGTCTTTTTTGTACCTAAATAGATGAATAACTTTGCCATGAAACGGATATCTAAGTCTTGTAGAGAACTCGCTTCCAAATGGAGGGCCCGAGTGCAACCTCACTCTAGTTCATCTAAATGGAAACGAAACTCTATCTTTCGTATTAGTTTGACTTTGTTCTTTTTCGCTCTGTTGTTTTGGGTCTTGCCACTTTTCGACGTCCATTTGGATATGGTGCTCACCCTTTTCCGTAAGGGCCTCCGCTGGGTCTTAAGTCGGCTCGGTTGGGGAGGTGGAGGGCTTCTTTCCTTTTTTCTGTTGGCTCAATGTGGGGAATGGCTTTTCTCTTTCATAGAGGAGAACCTTAGTCTATACGTAGGGAACGATCGAAGTGTTGGTAGTTGTTCGTCGAAGCAACCTTCAATCGATCTCAACGTGTCAATAGAAGAACAAGCAGTGATTGATTGTAATGATAAAGTGCTCTTGGAGGTTAAAAAACAAAAGCAGGAGTTAGCCGACCTCCTAGAGCCGGTCATTCGGAATGAAGCCAGGAAATATCCTGGGATCAACATAGAGGGCCTCCCCTCCCCAATCGAAATAGTAGAGCTTCTGATCAGTCAAATTGGTAGCCAAAAGGCACGGGAAGAAAACGACTGCAGTGGACCCCAGGCAAACGACCTGACTGCACCCGATTTAAAAAGAAATATAAAAGCCTGGTTAACGCGGGCTTGCCATAATGCAGAGGATGAGACCCAGGGCAAATTACCAATCCGAAGTGCAATTCGGACTCTCATTGAAAAATATGGCCAGAATGATAGTTAGAACTCACTTGGATTAACAGACCGCCGACGAATAGAATAATAGGTACCCCCACCCCAGGCAGAGTTAGTGAGCCGTGTAATAGGCGACCATTTCGCGCGGTTCGGGGGGCACTTGAGTCAGCCGCCTAGGCGCCCGATAGCGTCTTGACCCCCATCCAATTTTTGGGCCAATTCCCCCTTCGTACTACCAAAAAATGAGATTCTTGCCGAATCCGAGTTTGCTGCTCCAACCATTACCAAACTAATACCTATTCTGTTTAGTACTTCAGGTGCTTCTGTTGCGTATAATGTAAATTCCGTAGCGGATCAATTCCAACGAGCCTTTCAAACTAGTACTTTTTGTAATCGACTCTACAGCTTCTTCAATAAACGCTGGTTTTTCGATCAAGTTTTGAATGACTTTATAGTCAGATCGTTCTTGCGTTTCGGATATGAAGTCTCATTCGAAGCTTTAGACAAAGGTGCTATTGAGATATTGGGTCCTTATGGTATCTCGTACACATTCCGACGATTGGCCGAGCGAATAAGTCAACTTCAAAGTGGATTTGTTGTGCGAAGAGTGCGTTATGACCCGTGGCCGCCTGCCTGGTGGGGGCGGCTCCTCCGTTGTGGGTAAACGGGAAACCCGACTCTACGAACCCGAGGAAAGGCTGCACAGCAGTAGTAGGGGCGTTAAGACCGGAGCTTTTTGTAGTGCTAGCAAGAATGCAAGTGAATGAATCCCATACCCTAGCGAGTGAAGTGCTTACGCCCCTTTAGAGATAGGGGCGGGCAAAACCTTCTTCGATTTTTAGATCTTTAGATTCGATAATAGAGTCCCTTTACTTTCTATTAGTTATATTCTATTATATTAGTCAAGCGCTAGCGCTTTTATAAGGTTAGGGGGCTGATAAGCTCTTGCTTGCTGCTTGCTGTCTACTTCGCGAGCCTTCACTGCCCCGTTCTGTAACTTCCCTTCTTTCGTCCGTCCACGAGGCTGTAAAAAGAGAGAAAGGGGCGGCTATCTAGCGGGAGTCGTTTCGGTTGTATGCCACGAGGTCCCTATGGACAAGGGGACAAGTGAATCATCGCTTTTGGGCGTAGGCAGCCCTCTACCATCTATCCCATTGCATTCCATCGTCTCGTATTGTACTCTACCGTATCAGACCAGATAGATCTATTGAGTGAGAGAAGGGGAGAAAACGAGATTCTTAACTATTGATTGGGATCCCTATTCATTCCTAGATTCCCGTCACTACGGATTGATTGTCCCTACCTAACTACATGGTAGTGGTCTAGGGAGCGCAATTGCTAGAGCACGGGAGAATGAAGAGTAATGATTTCAGCAAGAGCAGCCAGACGGACTACTATAGTGAATCTAGTGACTACTAGAGTAGACTTAAGTCAAAAGGTATGGTATAGCAGCCTTTCCGAGCGAGCCTCTGGGATCTCCTGTAAACCCCCATGATGTGGTAAAGGGAGGATATTAGGGGAAGCAGTGAGTGGAGATTCCCCTGCAGAGAGCCGGATGAGGGGAGACCTTCACGTCCGGTTCGGAGGGCGGGGATATCCCGACCCTACTATCATTATGCCTTTGCAATGTTACTTGGTTCAACTCTATTTGTGACCTTTTCTCGTATGTGGGACTCTCTATCTTCTTGGGTAGATAATAGATCGTCTTTCATTTTGATAGTTAGTTTTTTTTATAATAATAAGTCAAGTCAAGAATAATAATCGAACAGGAGGAGCTTGGCAGGATGGCTTGGTAAGCAAGCAATCCGTTATGTAGGCGCAAACTCCCAGTTATTTCTCTTCTTTCTTTTTTAGTTTAGTGACAGTTCATCAAAAGAATTGTCCAAGATTGCTAGATCGAGCACGCGACGCGCATAGTCTTAAGTCCAAGAGCGGGTTGTATCCTCTTCAACATTTCTACTACTTCTTTGCCTCCCTCTTCTCTTTTCAGAGATCTCCTTGTTCTCTTCCCAGATTTTCCTCCATACCTTCTACGCCTTCTTCATCATCTTGTTCCATCCTTCAGTGATAGACGCAATTAGACTACTCTATTCCTACGAAACGAGCCAATAGAGAGAGTGGGGGAATGGACGGATTTGAGACTACCGACGTCTCTAGCGCTGTTGAGCTAGGGTTTGTTCTTATTGTTTTGTGAACATTAACTGAACCATTACCTGATTCAGCTAGAGAAGGAATTCCCTGTGTTAGGGGAACTGGGGTAGCCTTTCCTATTGATGAGATCAAGCCAAAAACAAGCAACCCAAAGGACAAGAGTCACCCGGTATGTAGCACGACCGTTAGAGCTTTGACTGCCTTTCCTGAGTGTAGTTCTGTATGGGATAAAAATCTTCCCGCAGGGGATAAACAATCAACATCTTACTAGCAGCTCCGTTGTTTCCAGCCTAAGGTCTATAATAGCCTATAGCAGTTGTGGTTGTAGCTCAATCAGTTAATCTTCGTTCATCCCCTTTTCACTCGGCTGCCTGTCTCCGTTAGCGCTGTGGCAATCGGTGTCGTGTCAAGCACCTTCCCTCCTCTAGTTTGTAGTTAAGGAAGCTGTTGATCTATAATAAGTGCTGGGCATATATAACAACAGATCGGAGTAACCGCCTCCCACTAAAGCAATTGTAGAAGCTCCATCTCCAATTAATGTAGCAGCTTATAACATCCCCCTCGGGGGACTGAACTACCAGAATTCCTTACAACTCGTGCCCCATAGCCTTTCTCTTTGGCTAGAATAGCTCTCAACATCTTTCCCATCTCTCCAAAGCTCTTTATGGCAACTAGTGAAATGTAAGCTAGATTGCCCCTTGGCTTTGGGTTGGGCGGAAAGGTAGCTATCGAACGACCGGCGGCATCTTGTTCTTATACGGGTCTTCACTTCCTAACCAGGTTCTTTTGCTGCATCCTGTAGTTTTGGGGTTTTTGTTTCAATTTGTACTGTCACTAGTCACTCCTTGTTCTTTTCTTACCAAAGATTCAAATCTTCTACCTGGACTTTCTGCATACCAACTCCTAAGTAAGCTTAGGTGAGTGGTCTAAGCAGCTAACGATCGAACATCGAAGGCGGCATAACGCGGGCGAAAGTCCAGTTATTAAGGGCAGGGAAAACCTCCGAAGCGGTGGATCAGTACCTACGAATGGATGAC
>JBBCBC010000116.1:60000-128804 GCA_037126765.1 Stenogyne calaminthoides
TAGCAGACTTCTGGCGAAATCTTATGTCGACCCTCGACCTACTCTACCCTGTGGATCGGCATCCCCAAGATCTTATCAGATAAGAATAAGATACGAAAAGCTTCGGAGCAGCTTCTCTGCCTTTGCCACGCTTTCCCGGTGTCCTTCGCTTGACCCATGTGCCGGTTGTAGCTTTCCGGTTAGCGTTTATAGGACAACTGCTTTTACGCGGTGACCATTCCTTATGAAGTCATGGAAGTTGGGTATACCTTTCTATCTCATAGAAAGAATGGATTGATGAAACAAAACAGATGACAAGGCCGGATTGAGCAACCTGACTAGTTAAACAATAGCCTATTTTCAACGGGATTGAGAATTCGGAGCTTCCTCGAAATATCAAAATCTCATAAGAGAAGAGAAAATCCCAGTTCGCATCGAAAGAAAAAGAACAAGCGAGATCACACGCGCTAAAGAATGGAGAGCTTCGGAAAGAAGAGACCAGCAGGAACAGAACACAAAGAATGAAGAGAAGTGGACCACTTGGAGGAAACCGGCACAGCGGCCTCACGAGACAGAGAAAGAAGATGAGTGGGCGCTCAGACCGAAAGAAAGAATGGGGAAATGAATCGATTAGGGCCGCAGCTTCGGCTCAGCAGGAAGAAGTCATAGAACAGACTACTGACGAGACTAATGAAGTCCACTCCGCAGCTACAAAGCTTGGGAAAACAACCAGTATCGGTGCGTGTAAACCAGTCTAATCGGAAAGCGACTTTGCAGCCCCTTCCTTTTTGGGAGTCCAAGTGTTAGCTGAAGTGTTGCCATCGAAGAATTGCGCGCCTCCTGGGTGATTCATCAATTGGGTATACCACGTTAACCGGGATAGTTGGTATCAACTACTTCTCCGACTGATCCGAGGCAGCTAAACTCCGAAAAAAGAGGCTTTAAAGCCACGTTTACAGACCCACTCTAAGGTATCGGTCCCCAAAGTCTCGTTAGAACGCAGGATTTATTGTCTCTGAGACAAGTTCGTATGGCTACATTAGGCCTTGAGACCTCCCTAGAGCGATGAATCAGTGCCTTCCATAAGTAGGGCGCAATAGCCCAACTAAAGCATCTCTACGTGGGACTCCATAAACTGGAAAGATATGCCAAAATGATTCGTTCTAACGCATGGTGAAAAGACCCTAATGATAGATCACGATCACCCACATATCTATGGGGTTCCCGAACCGAGGTTTTAATTACTCAAACGTGGTATCCCGGGGAAAGAAAGATAAGCTACTCATCTGGCGATCGAGCATGAGACGCGACGGCAGTCTGATTCCCAAATTCGAATAAGGCCGGCTGTTGATAAGGACAGCGCGGGAAGCGGCGGAGATTGGACAGGTTAACAAGTAAGGTACGGGAAAGCTGTAGATGAACCAAGCCGCAATGAAAGATCAACACCATAGCAGAGATAGCTTAGATCCGCCTGTCGCCTATCTATATGCCTATATGCTCGACAGAGATCTTTACTGGTGTCAAAGCTCGTGAAGGAACGCCCGTAAAGCATCATGAGACAGAAAGGAAGGGAAAGCGCTCTTGTTCTGTTCACGTGAATGCAAAAAAGATCTCACGAGCAGAAAGAAGAGCTTCTTCTACTAGTCCTTGTCTTTATCTAGCTGGATTAATAAATATCTTCTTTCAGCTGTTCCTGCGCCTACTACTGAATATCCTTATGAAGTAATGGACTAAGGGGATACCTTTCAACAAAACAAGCAGCGACGAACCCTTTACTTTCGATGCATTCTGACGTCCTTCTCGAACGGAAGTTATGGCTGCTGCGGAAGTACGACTCTTCCTTGGTTACTTTAAGTCCTTAGCAACCCCTGTGTTTAGTTTAGCTTAATCGAATTATCAGGCCATTTCGATTTCGATATGGAGATAGATCCATCTGGTTAGATGGTACACACTATACACCTATGAAAGGTGTGGAACCCATTCCAAAAAAGGCTACATCCAATACAAAGGTTCGAGAATAGAAAGAAATAAAACAAGAGGACGAGATCCACAGGCGCGAGCCGATAAGACATGAAACAAGGCTAGACTAACTAATATGCATGAAGGAGAAAGACAGAGACAGTCCGGGCCTTCGGAGAATGGTTAACTGGTTTCAGGATAGGCCGGTCCGGGAACAACCATGGAGGGAGCAGCCAATGAGCTAGTCAATTGATTCATTCCTTTGGCAGTTTTTAAAATCCAATCCTTTGCCTTGACTCTCTTTACTCTGGCATTTACCATATCCATTGGCCTAACACAATCCTTCTCTTCTAGGAGGTTTACACGCCCTGGTCGGTTGGTTGTCAGCAGGTGTACCCTATTGCCCATTCCTGTTCTCTGTTGGTCAGTTCAAACTTTCCCCTCAGAAAGTCATCCTTTGTAAAGCAGCTTCTCCGCAGAACAAGGAGGTTGGGTTCATTGTTCAATGCCTCAGGAACATCAACGCCAGTAAAGAAGAAAAAGAATAACTCGAGTTTCGAACCAACGCGAGGCTAGGTTCTCGTTCCAAATGGAACTATGAAATAGGCCAATCCTGGGAAGTCAGATGTCGACTCGCCTCTGTCCTTACTATAAAAGCATGGCTGCCTCCATGCTACTATTTTGACGGCTTAGCTGGAACTTCATCCCCAACCCTTTCTTCTTAGGCCTTGGCTTACGCCCGACTAGTCTTGGCCAGCAAGTGAATTCCTTTAGCTAATAGTAGAGAGCAGAGCTCAGAGCGGAGTACTAGTTCTTTTCCCGGCTAAGGAAGTGAGTCTATAGTTTCTTTTATTATAGTTGTTGGGCGCCGAAGCCCCATCACTGCATGCCTAGCAAGTCCCAATCCTAGACCCCTACTTAATCTTAATGGGGATGCAGGTGTACGCTATCGATCTCTTCTATCTCTTCTTCCTCCCAAGAGAGAGGAACACTTCTCCGCTTTCCCTTCACTATCGAGCACTAGCCACCCTAGCAAGCAGAGCTAAACTTAAGCTAGCAAGGTAGCAATTCCTATTAAAGAGAGGTAGTCAGGTCCGGGGCAAGCAAGAGTTCCTTCATTAACGAAGGGATCAGTCCAAGGGCACAGAACGACTGAAAGGCAAGACTTGGATATTCTAGGCCCGAGCCGAGACCTACTTTGAGCTCTTTCAACTCTTCAACCTAACAAATTATAGTAAGGCTTTGCCCCTCATCAAGGATTTCTTCCTCTTATCGCTTCCTTGATGAAGCAGCCTTTGCCACATTCCCCTAGCATAGACGATGGCTAGCTCTCTCCTCGTGCAAGCCTTCTATTAGCAGTTCAAGCAGTCGAATCGTGCCTAATTTGCTATTCCTTCTATTTTCCATTCATAGATAGAATAGGGATTCTTCGTCCAAGCGCGCATTCTGTTGCCTGTGTCAGGAAGGCTGCTCTTCCCTGGCAACTGCGCCTGTGCTCGTGTTGAGCCTCTGTCGGGAAGCTCCACCCTGGCCACTTCGCCACCTTTGTTTGGTACGTAGTTTGTCAAAGAAAAGAGATTTCTTACTGTAATGAATGAATTCGGGGATATCAGCTTAGGAAAGATCTCTGGGCTATCGGCTAGGAGTTCTCATCCGTATTAGACCATTAAATCCCTCATCCGTAAGAAAGATGATCTATTGGCTCACAATTTATTGAATGAAAGAACGAGGCCAGCGGGCGTACATTACCAGCATTCCCAGGAGCTTGACTATTATCCATATCAAAAACAGCTTTTTTAACCTCTATTTCTGTAACTGAACAACCATTTTTCCATACTGATCTGCTTGGACACCTCAAGACTAATCCTTTATAATATAAAGGTACCGTGACTATGGCATTGATGGGTTATTCCAACTTCACCGATAGAGAAAGTACTAGCATAAAGTAGAGCTTGGATAGTTGTTAGGGTCTATATAAATGTGAAAAGAAGATTCCCCTTCTCGTTATCCAAGCCGCGGTTGAACAGTTCGAATCTCGACTAAGAATCTACGCTTTTGCAGTCGATTGATGATACAGAGAGCGAAAGGAAGTAGTTCATTGTCAACCGAACTAGATAGCCATAAATTAAATAGGCATGCAGGCAGGCTTAAGCTCTAGTTTTTCCTCTTATGCCATGGCAGTTTACTCACTTTGGACGAAAGACAGATTTCATATAGATATTAGATATGGATCTCCTATATATCATATCTCCAGCCGGATGAAATGAATCAGATGGGATCTCACTAGCCGAATGAAACTCATTGCATCATCAGCAACACCGACGAAGAAGTGGTTGAATCCGACCTTTTGATCTCTACCATCAGTGTGAATTTATGGGGAGAAGCGAAAAAGGAAACCCCATCAATCTGAAGAGGGCGAGTGGACAGTTAGGCGGCTACTCTCCAGCCTTTGAATAAGACAGGACAAAAGAAGAGCATACCGCGCCATTATGAGGCAAAATCGACTCGCTGGCCAATCAACTAATTCCATTGTCGTCTTCTTTTGCTCTTCCAGTTCAGTTCGTCAACGATCTTCGCTCACACCGGACCGCGACCTCTTGACTTGCTAGTTGGAAATCAGGTGTACTATAGTTTCGACTTCCAGCGGCATTACCGACTCAAGAGTCAAATCCATAGTTTGATTAGTCCCGAATCGGCTGGATTCTCCGTTCGGAATGTGCCATCTGGTTGGTGTCCAATCATTTCCTCAAAGGAAGTAGTCAAACTGCGTAGAGGGTCCGAAGGAGCTCGAGTTTACTTTGTTTATAGAGTCGGTTAGTTAGAGTTAGAACTCAGAGGCTTTCGGATTGAAGTGAAAATATCGATGTTAGCGGAAGAGGATGGAAATGGAGCTGAATCGTCATTGACTTCACATATAATATATTGATTCGACTTGGTCTTGACTTGATTGAGACCTCGGATACGGCTTTGATTTCAGAGAAAGTGAGCAGCATAGCAAGAGAGCATGGGAATGGATCACTGCTTATGATCTCACTTCGCCTATAATAGATAAAGGGCGGAAGTAGCTGCTAGCAAGTCGCGGTAGGATTTATCAGAACTTCCAGATACTGGTCTACCAGATACAGCCAAAGCCAAAACAGAGACGCCCAAGGAAAGATCCACTTCCGGCGGATCCTACACAATACAATAAGGTACCTATGTCTAGCATTCATTCTTCGCTTCGACTGGGCAGCAGCATCTTTTGAGATAGATCATTTACAATACCACTTTGATTCCAGAAAAAGAAGAATAATGCTAGTGTCCTCATCCTGTTTTGCGCTGTGAGAGTGTTCTGGATGGCTTCTTGAGAAAGCCTTTAATTTAATAGGTAATAGGAATCATCCGGGAGCTCAGCAAGATCTCCCCATGATTGTCGGGCTGTAGTCTGCATAGCTTTCATGGCAGCATTCATTATCAGGATCATTGGTGACTCGAAAGTCCTTAGGTCTTGTTTTGTAAGCTTGAAACGACAGACAAGTGGTGACTATGAGATGGCTTGCTACTGAGCTTCTTGTCTTCCATCTTTCTTTTTATTGTGGGGTCCGCGCAACAAGAGCGCCTCCTCTTTTTTCTTTTGATTTTTGAATTCGAAAGAGCGGGGTCTTACTTATTCAGGGGGATGAAAGCAAAATAAAGGGATCAGGGGGCTTTATGATCGGAGAAAGAGAAGGGGCATGGTTGGTGTGTCACTGGGTCGGTGAGGGAACCCGTAGGAAGGGGGGACGACCCGCCGAATTCACATCAGAAATCGCCAACATGAACACAAACGAAATCTTGAATTGCGTATAGAAACAAAATGAACCACTTCTATTCTCGGAGCTGAGGTATATGAAGAATGGCTTTTTGGTCCCTTTCGTCCAGTGGTTAGGACATCGTCTTTTCATGTCGAAGACACGGGTTCGATTCCCGTAAGGGATAGGTACTCATTCCCGGCCGCTTTAAGTTAGTGTTCATTGCTGAGTGATCGCTCGCTATCTGGCTGGAAAAGGTGGTCCGGAAGCTTCCTCTTTCCCAGCAAGCAAGACGAGATCACTATTTCTCTCAGTAATGGAGCTTCCGCCAGTCAGGAAAACAATCTCTTAAGAAATGAAATCCCCGTATACGCATAGAGAAATGTCGGAAGTGAGGACCTAAGAAGATTACCCAAAGCCAGAAGGACTTGCGAATGCACCAAAAGGTTGAAATGAAATATCTGTGGATGCCCACTCCGTACTTGGATTAACAGACGTGTCTCGTTGTAAGGTTCCTACTCGATCTTTTGGATAGTGAATCCATTCCTCTGTTGGTGCGAGAAAAGATGGACTGTATTTGATTGTTTGCATGGTTGAAATCCGTTTCACAATGGCTCCTTGTCTTTATCCGAAATCCCTGTGAACAACTATTCTCGTAAGAGAAATAAATAAAAATCGATCATGAACAAATTCAATCTAAAACCCACACGATGGGGGTCGAAACCTTGTGAGCAGTCCCCGCTGCTAGAGCCTAGCTTTCCGCTAGTAATTGGGGGGTTTCCGAGACCAAAATCGGATTTTCTTTATCCTATAAGGTTCTATTATAGAAATACTAATAATGACGCAATTAGTTTTCGAACTCTTGGATTTAATGGTTCTTATTTGGCTTTAGGTTCTTTGGCTAACATTTCTGAATATCATTTTTATTCTGGCAGATCTTATTATTCAAAAGAAAGTGGCTCTAGATCTAGAGATGGATCAAATAAGAATAAAAGGCTTAGAGGTAAGGTGACTAGAATTTTGTATAATGATCAATCCGTGTTCAATCGGTTGAAAGCTATGAAAGAAGTATGCGGGAGTTTAAAACTAGAATTGGCTTCACGTGTCTGGGTATTCAAAATCAAATATAATAAAATCTTATTATTCTTGAAATGTATTTTTGGGGGTCTTATTATGCTTCGAGCTGGATTTCTCATTTATTTCCATATCTCTGCTCTATTTTCATCATTCCCTACTTGTAATATAAATATGATGGTTCCGGCGGGGGCCTCTGGCTCAGGATCAGGTGAGGGCGCTGGAGGAAGGGGCTTCAGGTGGACCGATTTGTTTGGAAGCAGTTCCGGTGGTAATTCCGAGACCGGCGGACACTCGGTTGGCTCTTCCGAAGCGAGCATAAATCAACCAGCGCCCCACTCCCCAGAGCCTGTTGCTCCTGAGGCTGATCAGCCAGCTGGAGGTAGGCCCTGGATTCCCAATGATGCCCATCACAATCACTTGATGCCCCCGCAAGAGCGTATGGAAGAGTTGGGCCATCGCCTCGATATCAATTCAATTACTAAAAAGTGGAGCCGCAACCAGTGGGCAAGCATCATTGCAGCACAGATTGTGGTGGAGGAAAGCATCGAAACCGCTTTAGTTGAGGACGGCTATCGTCCCGAGGCGATTTTGGCCAAACGACACCAGATAAGGGGCTTTATGTTCTATCCTTCGGGGACTACTTTTTCGGAGCAAACTTATGTTGGCTATGTACGCAGTATCGACAACTTGGGGACTCGCGAGTCTGTTCCATACAAGCGAGTCATCCAAGCGATAGAAAACTATGATTTATTCATTAGATAGGCCCGCGCGGACAGAGACCTCCATTTCCATTACATTCGTAAGCTTGCTTTCTTGTAGCAGTCCGAGAGTCAAGAAAAAAGAAAGGAATGATCAATGAAGCGTAAGGAGAGTCGTCAAACGAAGAAATGTTGGAAGGTGCTAAATTAATAGGTGCGGGAGCTGCTACAATCGCTTTAGCTGGAGCTGCAGTCGGAATTGGAAGCGTATTCAGTTCTTTGATCCATTCTGTTGCACGCAATCCATCCTTAGCTAAACAATTATTTGGTTATGCCATTCTGGGGTTTGCTCTAACTGAGGCAATTGCATTATTCGCTTTAATGATGGCATTTTTGATCTCATTTGTATTCTGAGAAGGATTGGATTGATCTTTCAATCTTGATCGCTTCTTTTTCATTCGCCCGGGAAGGAATGAAGGGAAAGTGCTTCCTGGGCTTGAATAATGATTTTGTTTTGGATTGAGAGGCCGAAGCAGTGAAAGAGACAGGAAATCTTTCACACCTTTGGCAGGCCCCTTTCATGGTGAGTTGTCATTATTGATTGCTTTCCGTGATAGGGGGAAAGGGAGAGGTGAGGTGGGCCCTTTCACCAGACTACTTTACTAGACTCGCTTTTTTTCATTCAAAGTATAGGAACTGGTCAATCAAAAGGGGTTACGAACTACTTTGATCTGAGACCTGATACCTAAAAAAGATAGCTGAAAAAGAATCTAAAAGAAGAAAAACACAATTGCATAACATAAGTGAGGGCACGAACAAAAAAGACAGAGAAAGCCCTCAAGGGTGTAATCAAAGCAGAATCAGAGCATCGAGGACCAACGACGATGAAGAAGGAGAAGGAGATGAGCTAATTGGAAAAGACGAGTAAGGGACGGAAACCCGGAGGGAAGCTCTCCTTTCCGCTGACTCTTCACAGCCTACCACTAAAGAGATGCGAAACAAGAGGTAAAACGAATAAAGTCAACTCATTCTCTTACTAAAGGGAAGCGTGCTCCTCACCTTCCTATGCTGCTTCTCCTGCTGATGCTTTGCTTTCATACGATTGATCCGAGGTAGAATGCCTGATTGACTGACCTTGCTTTCACTCTAGCTACCAACTCGATAAGTCTTAGCCGAAGCTCCAGGCTAATCATCGGCTTGGCTTTACACTTCATTTTCGCGCACTGCTTTAATATTAATACCTTATCTTTATTAACACAGGCAACTCGAACAAGAAACTGACCTTAAGGGTTCTAATGGTTATTAATAAAAAGCTTGACAGTGGAATCTGATATCCCATATCCTCCTCAAGAAAAGAATCTAAGGTTTTGGAGGCAGAAGGATCTTACATCTTTCTAACCCGAACCCAAAAGCCATTCCCATCATGGAACCCGTCTCCCCGCTCATAGCTCGTACCCAATACCAATACCCAATAGGGTTTTTCTCTCTCGCTCACCGGGAGAATGCTCGCAAACTCACTTGGATGCTGGCATGTGTTATTAAATCAGGTGATACACAACCAACCAGACCTCGGGGTTTACATGTGCCCGGGTGTACTTCTTATCCTTACCCATAACTCAAGGAAGGCATCACATCAGTAATCAGGCCGCCCTTAACGCGGAGCTCTCTTTAGCTGCTGTTCGATTTCACGTCTCAAGCTAATAGCTGTTGGATTCCTGGTACTCTTTAGAACATGTGATTTACCCAATCAATGAGCGGAACTACCCGTCCGTCAGGGTGCAGTAGAAGTACCTATCTCTCTTTCCATCTAGTGCTAGAAGCATCTTTTGGTAAGCGGATGCTCTGGCTCTCAAGTTCATACCAACAAGTGAGACTTCCCCTCTATAACCGAATTGAGCTAGCCGGTATCCTGCTACCGACCTTGGCTATATTTGAGGAAAAAAACCTAGCGTTGGTTCAGAGCACTATACTTTATTGTTATTGCATTTGGTTGGTCTCTCCCTTGGTTTTGCTTTCTTTTCCTATGTCCTTTTTCCTCGACCTCTTCCGCGACGCCCCTTTCATTTCAAGCTTTCAGTCATCAAGCTTACGCTTACCTGCCCTAGCAGAGCCTAAGTGGCGTGTCAAACCACCGAGAGCAGACGGTTATACAATCCCTAGCGCGTGCAGCAAGGAGCATGGTGTGCGGAACAGTGCTCTCCTCTGCCTGGTTGCAGCTCGCTTTTCATTGATTCAATCTCCGAAGAGCAGCAGAGCTAGCCATTAAAGAAAGGATCGTCTCGTTCTTCCTTATGTATGGTCTTTCCCCAAGGCTGTAATAAGCCCTATATAGATCCTAAGATCCCTCCAAATCAAAACAAAAGGCGCATCGGTAGACGCATACGAAGAGGCCTAAGCATATGAATCTGCATACGCAAGGTCTAAACCCACCAGGTAAGGAGCCGCTAGAGAATAGGGCGTGGGGGAATGCTCTTTCATGTTCAAAGCCCTCTTGCTGCGACGGCAAAAAGAACCTTTCTGCCTTGTTCTCTTAGGCCAAATAGGCAAGAGATCTAATCAACGGAGTAAAGCTAGGAATTGGATGCCAAGAATCTGACATGGGACAGACACAGACTAGCGGAATAAAGGCTTCGGGATCAACCCTGTTTGCGCACGAATGGCTTGTTTGCAGGAATTGGTAGAAAATAGTTACGTGCAGAACAGTTAACACGAACAGTAGCATTGGCTGCTATGATTGGAGCTGTGATATTCTTTTTCTACCGCTTTCCGCTTCGAGCAGCACGTCCTAGCCTGGGACAAAGAGTCATGCTGAGAGATTCACCTGCAGGGGCGCTAGTCAACAGCTAACTGACCAAACATACCCACCATTAACGCAATTCTTGCTTCGGAGTTAGCATTCATAGCAGATTCAATCCCTCCCCTCACAATGGATGAAATTCCTAAAGGCAGTCTCACATCTTAAGAAAGATATTCTCGATTTCTTTTTGTTCTTTCCTCGGTAGGTAGGTAATTCTTATTATATATAATAAATATCGGGTGCTCTTCGACTTACCGGATCTGGAAAGTGCTGGTTCGAGCCCAGCTCGTGCCCTAAGCAAGACATTCTGGTCATAGAGTGAATATCGATGAACTCGTCTATATGCTTAACACTGGCAATTCATCTGCGCTTCCTCCTGTTGACAGTAGTAGTGCAGACCCTGCTTAGACATGCGAGGCTGGTCCACGACATTCGATTAAATAGATTTTCTTTCTATTTCATTTTATAATCTAAATAGAAAGAAATGAAGAACTGCTAGCTACCTACGGAGAAGAAGTGAGAGGTGCCGAAACAACTGCCGCATACCAAAAACAACCCGGGAAGAGGAGATTTTACCTGAACTCTGTATCTCTTCCACTCCTTATGGGCAATAGCGACCCCGTATAGAATAGACGTGCCAACGAACGGGCGATTCTTCTTCAACTCAAACTTATGAGATTTATTCTAATCCCGGATAAGCAGCTAAGAGCCTTTCAATAGCGCAGCGGATCTTGCTAACATTAGAGACTCTACTTAGTGAGTTGCCTACCCTCGCTGGTGGACTAGTTTAGTTAGAGAATGGGACGATAGAGCTCAAATCAATCGAATACCGTTCGTGACCTGACCCAGAGCCACTAGGATCAGTTGGTAAGTTTCATCCCGTGCTTGGACTTGGGATAGCTATTCCTTGCATCGTGAAGAGTTATGGCTTACTTCTAGGCTTTCGGGGAAGGGAATGTCATTATTCTATATCAATAACAGTAGAAGAGGCCGGGTATAAAAAGAGAGAAGTTTTTCCATCAACGTGCCAAGCTAAAGGGCGGAATCGAGCGACTTTCATTCTCATATACAGAGAGACGACTTCTTTCTTTCCTTAAAAAGCAAGTGAGTTAGACTCTGGTTCGTAGCATACTTGGATCGAAAGGTCATGATAAGAGTTTCCGAGTGAGTCAAAGGTCAATTGAGAAATGCAGGGATTGCTGAGATGTCTAGCTGATTGAACGAATTATAGGTTAGGCAGCTAAACCAAGGCTCATGAAGCTGACTTAGAAGCTACAGATGTCATGAATTGGTCTACCGGTACCCCTAAAAGGAAGAATCCGATCTGCTATGAAAACCTTCCCCAGTAACTATCCCTGGAGTTGGAGTTATGGAGCTAACTACCAGTGTCAGACCACCTCTTTTTGGGAGTTGAATCATCAATCTCAGACTAGGCTTGACCAAGGACGATAGACTGGACGATCTGCCTTCAGCAACAGAACAGCAAAAGTAGGAAGCCAGGACAGTTGCCCGTGTGGGTGCTCGTCCTGATGCTAATTGAGGGAACCGATCCACCAGCGTTCACTCTTTTCGTACCCCTTTTGTCTCGCTTGGTTCCACTGCTTACCATGTAGATTCCGCTTGCTCCAGGCGATGGACCATCCAGGCGATTGGGGCGTGGGCATAAGGGTCTTTATGATACAATTAACAATTCGCTTCATTTTCAATTAGGCCTTGCTCTAGCTTCTTTAGGGGTTATTACCTCCTTGGTAGCTCAACACATGTACTCTTTACCTGCTTATGCATTCATAGCACAAGACTTTACTACTCAAGCTGCATTATATACTCATCACCAATATATTGCAGGATTCATCATGACAGGGGCTTTTGCTCATGGAGCTATCTTTTTCATTAGAGATTACAACCCGGAGCAAAATGAAGATAATGTATTGGCAAGAATGTTAGACCATAAGGAAGCTATCATATCTCATTTAAGTTGGGCCAGCCTCTTTCTGGGATTCCATACCTTGGGACTTTATGTTCATAATGACGTCATGCTTGCTTTTGGTACTCCGGAAAAGCAAATTTGGATCGAACGAAGAGGGCGTCTCGTCTTGTTATAAGGAATCTTAATGGAAAGGACTCACTCATGTATGAAAAGAAAGATCATGCCTCAACAATTGGCGATATTGAAACATTGAAATTGAGGTGCTCAAAGGTACAATCCTTAACGATTCCGGGGATAGTTGCCGGGGAACGAAGGAGAAAGAAAGTCAGATATGTCCGCCACTGCTTAGCTACATGTACAGCTACCTTAGCTCCTCGGGAGGTTTGTAGCATCAGGCAGGCAGGGTCGCTTGTCCGCCGCTTGGGCATTGGCTTGATGCGGGTCCGCTATCTGGGGATTGGTTCCGCGAAAGTAGCAGCATTGTTCGGATAGCAGGAGGTTCTCAGCAGAAGGATAGTTCGGGTAGGGATTGTCGTTCCTTTGACGCCGCTTCTCCTTCTCTTTGAGTGGGATGAAATATTCTACTTTTTGAAAGGATTTCAACCTGGAACTCAATACTGGTTTTAGCTTCATCAACTGCGGCAGTATGCCCACCAGCGAACATGGAACTGACTTGATCTTTTCTCTCTTGATAACGGAAGATAGTAAAGTCTCAGCTGGACTTATCTCATTCTTCAGTTTACTCACATCTTTTCTTCTATAATAGCTCGTCACATTAGAAAGTCTCACGATAATTCGATACTCATTAGGTATCCTTCCGGCGTGACTTCATTTGAGATTCTTCTTTCACTTCCAAGGCATTCTCTTAGTCACTTGACTACATTTAGACTCTCCATGAATATAATTGAACAAAGAACTATCTTATTGACTGACCCTACCTATAAAAATATGGAGAGGAGAAGAGTATGTATCTAGCCTAGAGGATAAATTATGGGTAATCCCTAGCCTGTAGAATAAGACCACTCGCCTTTCACTAGCGAAGCGGATCTTTCGGTATCTTAAGCTTGCCTCATGGTTGATTGTTCACTCCCGCACATGATGTCTCTCTTAGTGCTTAGGCAGATCATATTGGGCAGGTTGCCCGGATCCCCGAAAGTGGGCGCTCTACCACTTGCAATTTCTAGGGACCCCATTCCCGGAGAGCCAATAAAAACCTACGGCTTTCCCAGAGAAATAAAAGAGACTCCTGAAAATCCTGGATGGAGAGAAGTGTCGCCTTGAGTCAAAGCACGCCTTTTCACCCACCTTTCAATTCAAACTAACCTCGGGGAGCTAAAGGAGGAGCGAGTTATAGCCACTTTCAGGGATGTATTCAACGCCATCTTTCCAGGAACATTGTACTCGATATGAACAGTATGCCTCGTGCCATTCCTAAACAATAAAATAGTTGAGGACGTCCTCCCAACTATTCCCATTATCGGAAATTTCGGAGCTTGGAAAGGCGTCGCTTGTACGTACATCGGCTTGTTGGTGCTTGGAAGAATAACCTGCGCTAAGCGCTCAATTTGTAGCTTGGTTAAGTTCTTTCGTTAGGTTCATGAGGAGTTACAGGCGGACATGGGAACATGCACAAATCCGCTGTTGGGGTTCTTGCGGCGCACGCGGTACATGTGGCTCTTTGAATAAAAGATGTTGGTATACAGGCCGGCTAATAGAACAGTATGGGAAATCTGGGAAAAGAGGAGTAGACAATCTGGGGGGCCCGGTTCACGTCAGCTTGATGGGCCATGCCACGCCCCTTCCTATTACTTGTTCACCACTTCCTTTTCCGTTCCAAGGGCTCTGAGTCTTTGAGGATGGGGCAACAGAAGTCGAAGTACTCATATCTCCGTTCTGAAAGAGGCTCGACCGATAAGGAGAGGTAAACGAATACTCCTTCGCTTACTCATTCCTCTGTATGGCTTGGGGGTTGGCTTGCTTGGGCGACTAAAAAGTAGGAGTTCGACTTATGATATCTCCTAGCTGGCTTGCCGGACTGACCGACTAGTAGTTCTAATACCTCCCCTCCACATCCTCTGCTTGCTGTTCTTCCATTTCAGATGAAGATTAAAGAGGAGTCCATGGCTTCAAGATTGGAAGCTTCTCCTGACAGATCTGATTCTACCACAAATGGCTCAGCACCTGACAATGGTCACCCTAGTGATGCCAATTTTGTTCATGCTGTTCGAGAAAAGGCAAAGGAATTCTCACTGGATTTAAAAAACATCACTCAATTATACAATGAGTATGCTGTTCCATTCGAACTCTGGGAGATATGTCTGGAAATGCTGTACTTTGCAAGCTATTCTGGTGATGCTGACAGCAGCATTGTCAGAGAGACCTGGGCTAGACTCATTGATCAAGCTCTTTCAAGGGGTGGTATCGCTGAAGCTTGTGCAGTGCTGAAGAGGGTCGGTTCTCATGTTTTTCCTGGTGATGGAGCTATTTTACCATTAGATACGCTATGCCTTAACCTTGAGAAGGCTGCACAGGAGCGAGTGGTTTCAGGGGGACCTTCGATCGAATAGGGGGCTCGGGTATTAGTCCCGTTGTAGCATGACTCGATACGAATTGGTCTGCTCCGCGAGGTTTAACGAAGTCCTCTTCTTTATACGATGAAACCGTGGTCGCCACCCGCGGCGTCTCGCATATCCCTTCTAGCCTTCTCCGTAGAACTCAGTAGAACAAAGATGGATGAATTCAAAAAGCCGGACTCGGAAGCGACGGTGCTCTAAGTGAATAAAGGTTGAGAAAGCTTTCATTCATCCAATCAAGGGGGATCAGATCACTTAAGCGGCCCAAGCAAAGCAATCTCTGAAAGCACCTATGGTGCGTGCTGGAAGGGAGGGCTAATCAACTCTTGGATAGCCAGGCAAGAAAGAAAAGAATGTACCAAAAAAGACTACACCTCATACCCTTATCTCTCCTTCACTGGCACCCTCAAAGTAATCCCTACTACCCGCCATCTTACTTTCCTTATCGATTACCATCCCCAAGCAGGGGCAGCTTAGCCACCTTTAGCAATATCTCGCGCGTCACTACCAGTCCTAGCCTCAACCCCTTCACTTCGTTACACTACTTAAGCTTTAAGCTATTATTCATGAGCCACTTGAACAACCTATCTCAATCAGGTACAGCATAGATTAGCAAAGATTCATTCGCGGCCCCACGCCACCAATCTCTTATTTGGTGGTTATTCCCCTCTCTCTTTTTAGATTCTATTCCGAGATATTTATTTAGTTCATTTCGAAGCCACACACACCACATATTGTTATCGTTATCAATCAATAAACTCCAAGAACTCTCCTGCCCCCACCTTTTGAAGGGAAGGATGGTTCGGCGCTAGTGGGCATGTCATCATTTAATAAAGATTGTGTCACGAAAGAAAGAATTAGCCAAACTAGACGATTCCCTTTTTTATTCATTGTTGTCCCTGTTTCAGGAAAGATGCTCGGGTCTGGTCTAGTGTATCGATTCGGCTAAGAAAACCAAGACAATCTCTGCTTTTACTGAGAATATTTTCGATTAAATGAGAAACTTCAACGAGATTTCCACAACGAGATCTCATCTCAGTGCCAAAACCGACGATGAGACTTGAAGAAGCATATATTATATCGTCGTTCGCAGTAATTTGCCCTTAGGCAAGGAATTCGATTCTACGACCACCTTTCCAAAACCCGCTGGGAAAGAAAGTCGCAAGAAAAGGTTAGGTTAGGAGGAGCTAGAGCTAACACTAGGGATCAGACAGCCCCAGGAGCGGATAGACCTCGGAGTTGGGTCAGCGGTCAGTCCCTCGTCGTAGTGCGAAAGCCGACCCTCGTGGGCCTGCTCCAACATACCGAATCGCGGATCTATCACACTGGTGGTACTTCTTGTTGAATTAAAAGATTGGATTTGTCTTTTTCTGTATCTATCTGCCACCCTGTGTGACAGTGATTAAATATCCATAGGGGAGCCCCCCTAATCTAATAAGGAAGTTGCTTCTTGGAAAAGCCTTTTCGCTGCCAAGCTTTTATCTTATTTGGTTGGGCAAGAACGCTAATTGGGGTTATACCAATTGGAAGCCGGTACTCACTCTTGAAATAGCTCTTTCAAAAGAAGGAAGCCAGACTTGCCACGGAATCATCAACTTCGAATTTCATGTCTTCAGCAAATGCACAAAGAGAATGGTTGAGGTAGAATTTCATAATGGTGAATCAGAAGCTTTTACTTAGCGCGATCTATCTTTAACGAAGTCAGAGTATCGTAGGTATAGAGGTATAGCTACTCTTGTGGAAGCAGCTCATGGAGTAGCGGCATGGTTGCAAGCCCGGTAAACCAATATGTCCTCTAGCAGCCCATTCCTCAGCACTATGATTAGTTATGAAGTCTTATAAGTGAGTGATTGGCTTCGTGATCCACGAGTAGGAGCATAAAAGATTGGCTTTGATCTTCTATCTTATATGAGCCAATCCAAAAGCCTGACTTAAAGATATGCTTGATAGCTTGAATAGAGAAAGAAAGAGAGGTCAAAAGCATTTATTTCTCATGGTCATTCTTCTTTCCTTAACACATATTGATAGTAATTCGTATCGGAGGTATCTTATCAAGCAGGTTATTTTCATGGGGAAAGGAATAAATAGTGGTGGGACTTCTAGCTTTACTTGGATATAACCATTCTAAAGGTGCCTTATCAGCGGGGTAATCTCGATGTCTTCTTAAGTTAAGCCAATGATAGCTAAGTGGAACGTATGGACTGCCGTGTAGAATAGGAGCGAGAGGCCATACTGGACGCAGCTCAACCTGAGCCTATAGTTGTTGAAGCGGGGCAGACGGAGAGATTTTCTTTCAGATCCAGTTCTCTCCGACGATCGAGAGAAAAGAACTCAATCAAATAGCCGCATTCGTCAAATAACCTATGATTGTAGATAGATCCATTGATGGTACAGGCGAGCAGGGCCATTTCCTTATTTATCTTTTAAATATCTAATAAATCCATTCTGACAACACCTATTGAATTTCTTATGAAGGAATTGCGTAGTATAAGGTAAACCGATTCTAGCTCCTCCAGTAGCCGTAGAAGACTCGACAGCAGGAAGGAATAGCAATAGCAGGAATAGTAATCGAATCACCGGCAATGCTAGAAGCAGCCGAAATTCCTTGTATGAAAATGGCATTGATGAGTAAGACATTGAGTTGGACTACTTTCACTTTCCTTCAGGTATCTATTTCCCTCTCCATTGCTCTTGTCCTTGCCCTTCTACTGGCTTGGCTAGGAAACTAGTCCCTTCTTTCTTGTGACAACAGAGGGAATTCATCTCTGTTTCGCTTTCGCCTTTGGCCGCAAAGCCACTACCTACTTCTATTTCCACGTTCAAGCTGCTAGTCGAAGACCCACTATTTACTTATTTATAATAGGATAGGACCATCGGAAAGAAAGTCAAGTAGAATCCCGTGCTTTCGGGTGATTGCTCCACGCATTCAAATGCTACCCACGTGAATGCTAGTCGAATCCGTATGCCCAAACCACATAAGATAAGCTAAGCAGCGTCATCGATTCCAAACGTGTGATTAGTAGCTGATTCAGCAAAAACAAGAACGTATTCTTCTTCTATGAAGACATCTGCAGCAGATTCCCTGGCCTCGGTTGACACATTCTTTACTTGAACAACAAGAGTTAGACGGATTCTCGGCAGCTCAGAAGGTCAGAAGTGGATTCCCTTTCTGGGGTACTTGACTAGGCCCGGAGATGGATAACTCTTATATATAATAAGATGGGCCTTGAGCCTGCTTCATCGCCTTGACTTGATTCTTGAAATTCTAAGTAAAAGTAAGGACTTTGCTTTGCCGGGGAAGAACTCCGAATGAATACCTTTCGCCTGTGATTTGATGCCCTGATCCAATGGCTTCATGCCCAAGGGGAGCTCGCTTTTTTTATGATTTTACTAGCCGTCGTAGAAGGGAAATCCGATCTATGCCCAAATCACGGGGTTGGATGCAAGTGGCACGATTGAAATTCGAATTCTTAAGGCAATCTCATCTTACAATCGGTTCAAACAATCCAATCAAATCACCCAGAACTCATTCATAGCGCTTAGTGTAACGACTATCTTCTTCTCATATGGGAATATGGCTAGAAGAATAGACTTTTAGAGTTCCTCTAACGACTGCTTCAAAGATCTTTATTTTTCCTCTGTTGCTAAGGAATGGTACGAGAAAAGCATGGATAGAGCCATGGCAGAGTGTAACGATTCATGTTAGAACACGGGGGAGAAGAAGGGTGAAGGTATGGTTATGGCCAGGGTACGAACGAGAAAGGCGAATACGGAATCCACGAGAGCGGTGCCCGATCAACCCGATCTGGGGTTCGGTGCAAGATATGGAGAATCTTCCTCCTTCTTCACCTATGCCGAATTCAATCATTCAATCCTAGCCCATCTTCCTGGCCGATATCCCAGAGATCTTCCTAACAACTCCTAATCTGCGAATTTAGGAATTTCACCTGACCGAGAACCATGTATTAGTAGAATGTCTTTTAGATCGACTTTACACGACCATTGAAAGGATGTCTCTTTTGATTCAAGGGATCCTCGGATCCTGACTTCGAGGTGTTGACTCACTTAGAGAAAGGGGCAACCTGTGCATGGGTAAAGCGCACAGGACAGGGGACAGATGACTTCCCAGGATCGGCCTATTGAAATCCATATTCTAAGATTGCCTTCGTGTTTCGCGTGTGCTATTCCCATTCATATGTCTATGGCTGACAGACTAGTTCAAGGGTACGTGTCTTATTTTGATAAAATGAGTTATAGTAAGGGCTAAGACCCTAGGGTGATGGTGATCATCCTGTGATGGAGAGAGAGGCCACCTGATGATTCTCCATCCGAAGCATGGCTAGTGGGAGAAAGAATTCGCCTATTATCTTCGTGAACAGTGGAGTTCCACTGCTCACTTTTGCGGAGTGACTATCTGTATCAGACATGTTCATGCTTTCCGAGTGAAGCGCCGTCGTAGATTGCACTGGCCTCACGTGAAATAGAAAGGCTGGTCCGTTGATTGTCCATTCAATGGTACGTAGTTTTTTTCTTCAAAAGAGAGCATCCTGGGAAGGAATGGATTCTTCATGCAAATATGAGTCTACATGCATATGTTATAATGGTTGGGATTCAATATGCTATGCTAAGGAAGGTAAGAGCAAGAAAGAAGAATCATGCACCTCGTGATTGGACATCTGAGGTTCGACCTTTTTCGATCTAGGTTCCAGAGGGAAAACCAGAGTAGAGGCCAAAAGCTTCTATCTCCACTTCAGGTGGCGGACTCATCAAAGTCTTTCCTCTCCTTAGCGTAAAAGCAGTCGTCTAGCCTAACCTCTACACCCGTATTTGGGGTAAAACCACTCCTTAGCTAGTAGTCTCCATTCCTACCCCTTTTCAACCAACCAGCTACCACCGACGGCCTCCTAGAAGTACGCCAGGGTCAATGCCAAAGTAAAGAGACGAATTACCCTCCACCCTTGGGACAGCGAAAAGTCTATATTTCTTCCTCTTCTTAGGGACAGGGAAGCAGCGACCAAAGGCATGGGCTACGGGGTTGCCTATTTCTGAGGGCTCCTAACCTCCGAAAGAGAAGTACAGGGGAGTTGCATACGGCTCCTTGCAGCGGGCAGCGGCGGGTAAAGGGCAGATGCCCAATCGCCAATGGATATAGTGAATACCAGAGTAGGGAGCAAAAGGGGGCTTTATTCAAGTCTTCTGGGTCGTCCACTAAGTGAGTGAAAGAGGTCTCATTGGGAGAATTGGGAAGAGAGAAGGCCTGCCTCACATTATGTGAAAGAAGAGCTTTTTCTTTTTTAAATTCAATGAGTTCGAAGCAATTTAAACAATCTTGGAACAAGCCCCGTGGCATGTATGGAACAGACCTCTCTTTCTGGTTATTAAATTGCTTAGGTTCTCAAAGCAAGAGTGATTTGCTGCCCTAACCATTCTCAAGAACAAAGAGAGGAAGATCGAAAGATAGCCTTTCCTTTCTTACTCGAGCCTTTGACTGGAACAAACAAAAGGCTAGGCCCACTTGCGAAGATCGATGTAATGGATATCTCCCATCTTCACATGAACGTAGACCACGAAACCCTCTTAGACCAACTGAAAGCTCACTTACATCCTTCAGTCTTGGATCTGGTTTCCTCCTTCCTATAAATTCGTATGTTTATCGATGAATTTTTAGAAGTTCCTAACCCGGCAGGCTTTGCTAAGATTTCGGCCATTTGCCCGGTCCTACAGCCTTTCTTTCTGGAAAAGATGGTTTTCCCACAACTCGAGTAAAGAATGCCAGAGTTGTAATATGCTTGCTGGAAGGATTGGCTCTTAAAGCCTACTCCACTATCGACATTTGGACCGATGGATAGGATAAGACCTCCATCTACTAGGGCGGAATCACAGGGTGGCGTGTCATACACCACATACATACTCGAGGACAATTCTCTTTTCACATGTGAAATCGTCCCAGGAGGCATCCCAGTGTACTTCGATGGAAGGGCGATTGGCTTGAACGAGGAAGGAATGCCACTGAGGGATTTCGGCAAAACTGTGTTGAAGAACTATTCTCCGATCTTTGAATTGTCTGCTTCCTCATGCATCATATCATGAAAAATAGCAGTCATAGCACGTTGATAAGTAGCACCAGCATTCTTTAAACCAAAAGGCATCACTGTGTAATATAAGTTACCTATCTGAGTTCTGAAGGCATGTAGCATCCACAGGGTTCATCTTTATTTGGTTGTAGCCGCTATACCCATCCATGAATGAGAACATCTCATGCCCAGCTGTAGCGTCTATGAGCAGATCCATGTTTGGCAACAAAGGGAAGTCATCTTTCGGACAAGCTTGATATAGGTCTAAAAAATCAACACAGCAGCGGATTTGCCCATTCTTCTTGACAGGGGTCCTTACGCTTAGTAATAAAGTTTTAAGCTTGAAGGGATAGAGTTTGTTCTTAGCATCGAAGCCTGAAAGCATAAGGCTAGGAAGGATATTAACGACTAGTTATGAAAGCCAGGAAGGCCGGAAAAACCTACTTCGCTCATCAAGTCAAGCTGAAAAACGTGCGTACTCGCGCTCAAAAGCCATATCGCGCGCTTCGGTCCGAAAGAATTGGTATTCTCTTAAGAAAGCTCATCGTACCTGCCAGTACGGTATGGATAAAGTCCACCTCACTTAGGATATTTGTCAGGAGATGGGAAATCATCCGGCGATTGCATTTATAAAGTAGGTTCAGTAGAGCTCTGCTTGTCAGCAATTATGACTACTTCCACCTGGACCTTCACTTCAAGTCAGCAAAGCCTAGCTCGAAGTTGAATCTGCCCGAATAGCACCTGCCCAACAAGGACTTCGATGGGAAAGAGCCGTGGAAACTCAAGAACAAGGTAAGACAGAGTGGTACCAAGTTCGGAAAGAGACCCGGGAAATATACGCTGTCCAACGCACATAGGTAGGAAGGGACGCCTTAGGCTCGGCCCATCACAAGCTCGTAAGCTTCACATGGCGATTCTTCTGCTATTAGGCTAGCTAGATCTGCATCGCATTATCAGGTCTTTAACCCGGATTTCCTGTCGTAAGTCGAGAAGAAGGGTCTTATTCCTGCATCCTTTGCAGCCTATTTTTACTTTGCTTTGAAAGGAATTGGATCTTGCTTTTAGGTCGAGAAGTCAGGCAAGGAGGGCTACTGTGATCCAGTAGTTATGATGATAAAGCAGAAGGCAAGGGCGGAAGCTGGACCGGATTCCTAGTATTTGTTGTGGCCTGTACAGAATTAGGATGCCGGATCTTCAGCTGCCTGCAAAGATATCCTTGCACTGTTCCAATTTTTAGCATTAGCATTATCCGTGATGATCCTTTCTGGCAGGCGGCAAATCCTTTCCTTATTCAATAACTTCTGCACCACCTTCTTAGTAAGACTTGAGTAAGAGACCGCTTCCACCCATTTCGTTAAATAAGAAATTGCAAAAATAAGAAAAGCCCATTGGAGGGGGAGATAGGGCCATCCATTCCCCACATAGAGAAGGGCCATGGGGCAACCCTATTTTGTTTTGCAAGGGACAAGGGAGCTGTAGGAGCATTGATCTTATCCGCATTCATTTGGCACTTGTGGGCATTTCCTGCATCTGAGGAGTGTTCCATCATGACTTAGTTTAGATAGGATTTATCCACTACGGAAGAACCCCATGGATAGCCTCCGAATTGTTCTCCTTTTCTGTTGCCCCTGGAGGATATTCCCGAGTCTTGATATACTGCAACATGTCATGGTACCACGGTCTCCCATCAGGCTCCTCTTCTATATTTAAGCAATAAGCTGGGCTATCTCTTGCTTCAATTTGCAGCGGTTGCAAGTCAACTCCACAGTCTATCTTAGTCATTGAGGCTAAAGTGGGCAGAGCATCTGCAAACTTATTTTTCTCACGACTGAATAGCTGGGAGAGAGATTTCTGATAAGGGATCAGACCACTCCTGGTGTTCGAACTAGTCATTAATGGTCGGCTTAACTCGTATCCTTTCGGTATGTGTTGTGAACACTTTCATTTTTAGCCTCTCATCTTCTCTAGAGAAGCAAAACTCTAAGGGATAGAACAGATGGTCCAACTACATAACTTTTTCTTTTTAATTACTTCCATGGTCGTGCCTCGTGGCACGGCAGCACCCGTACTATTGAAATGGTTCGTCAGTAGAGATGTTCCCATAGGTGCCCCTTTTTCCAATGGTACTATAATTCCTATTCCTATCCCTTCATTCCCTCTTTTGGTCTATCTACATTCAAGGAAATTCATACGCTCCACAGACAGAGCAAAAAGTAGAGTCTTGGTCAGAGCAAGCCGTCCTATTCTATTACCAGACATAATTGGGAGAAGCTCATCCGAAACTAGAGCTAGAAACGCCCTATTTCGTTTCGTTCCCGTTCTTCATTTCCTTCTTCTCGAATCCAAGGGGGACAACTCATATTTAGAATCTTTCTGCGGTGTGCTCGGTTTACTATTCTTTCGTACTTTCTTCTTTTTACCACGCGATAGGTCAGCGAAGCGTGAGCGGGCGCGGAGAAGGAAAGGCCAAACACTTCGGCCTAACGGGAATAAGCAAGGACGAAATGAGAAGATGAGGTGCCCCGGGCACCCCCAAAGAAGGGTCGAAGCCTTTCGGCCTGTAGCTTTCCCCGTCCCCCTTCGTCGTGCGGTGCTTGTGTGGGGGATGCGCCACCAGAAATCGGGCTTGAAGCTCTCACCTTACCAACGAGCCGACAGCTGATGGCTGTTGGTCACGACGACTACCAAAAAGCTCCAATGAAGATGAATATTTCACATGGAGGAGTGTGCATCTTTATGTTGGGTGTTCTTCTGTCGTGCGACCCGGCGGCTTATGTGCGACCTGTGGCCCACGCCTCCTATTTGTTCAGGGCGGGCGGCGTGAACTCTGATTCGATCCGGGTATTAAATCCCGCCGCTGAGATGCTCAGTTGACTCCTTAACCTTGATAGGAAGATGGCTTATTCAATAATTCGTGCATAAGGGTAAGGAACTTTGGATGAACTAATGCGAATGGGTGTAAGCTTCGCTGCTCGGAAACACCCCACCCAGTGCTGACCACACTGAGAGACACGAAAGCGCAGGTAACGCCAGTTGGCGAAGTGGCGTTAAGCATTCCTAGCGGTACGAAAAGAGAGGTCGTGATGATATCATCTACGTCCGTACCGCTCCTCGTGGAGTAGATCCCGCATCCAACCAAGTCTTTGACCAGGGAACGGGAGAATTCCCACTACCGCCGGCAGGCCAGCCGGGCCGCGAGCGCGGTGGGAACGGGCTTCCCAAAAAGCCGGCCCGGGCCGGGGTCAGCATAGTAGAATGAAGGGGACGGCCGTTGTGTTGGCAAAGCCAACTTCTTGGGTTTCGGGCGGAGAAAAGCGGACGTGGGGACTCGGGTCGGGGCGCAGCGCAACTAAGAGAGCCATTCCATTTAGGGCGAGACAAAATGGGCCGGCACGGGCGGTCTGGTGTCCGAGCCGATTGGTCAGACGACGACTACTTCTTAGATTCTTATTAGAAGCCTACCCCGGAACCGGAATGGAATGGGATGGAATAGAAAGAACGCGAAACGCTAGCGCAACAGGGTCGGTTTTTTGTGGGGGATAAGCTTGTGAAGAAGCAAGCTATCCCCGCCCCGACGGTAGCTGCTAGCTTTCCCCATCTCTCCTAAACTTCCCCCGGTCTTCGGCCCGAGCTGTATGAGGCAGAAACTCGTCCCACGTACGGTTCGGAGGCCGAGCCCCACCCCAGCAGTCAGGGTGCGACTTAGGTCAACTAACACAAAGAAGATAGAGTTCACTCAACGATTGCCTTTGGGTTCCGAACTCCATATGGGGAAGGAGCGTTGTTCTTTGCGAGGTCTCGATCATTTACATGGACCCACTTTTCATTCAATTTGTGGGAATTTTTTGATCTATAAACCGTCCCTAACGAACGATCGGCTCATCTTTGAGCATGATGAATCACTTCGTGCCGACCTGTTGCCAATCCACTTTCCGACCTCATATGAGAATGGAAATGGCATAGTTTGTTACGTCAGCTCCAAAAGTAAGTGATTTGAGATAATAATAGTACTGAGATGTTGATTCACATTCCAAAGATTGATGAGACCTCTTGTTTAAATCCAAAGCTGACTACCAGGTCAAACCCAGAATCACCTCTTCTTTCAAAGTAATGAGTTGTTCGGATGACCAACTGATCAAACTTCACAAAATCCAATATATGAGGAAGAATCTGAGACGGAGAATACTGAGGACTGATGAACTGACGAACTCCTGACCATTGATAGAGTCCATGCTGAAATAATCTGAATCATCAAGAATGAGATCCTCCTGATATTCAGAGGCCATTCACTGATCAGACTGATCTTGAATTGATATTCTGCTTTTTCAGATGAATCATTACCAAGACCTGATTGAATTGACACAGATCCATCTGAAACCAAAAGGTTGTCTCACTACTAGGGCCTGGGTTCAATATCCAAACCAACCATGAGAGCAAAGAACTCAAAAAAGAACTCCCAAATATTTTCTGTCGATAGATTATCAACACTGGAAGCCCTTTCGTAATGAACTGATAACAGACTTCAAATGATTGAGATCATCCTGAGGACTGAGGATAGGAACCCTCATCATCATTTTGGTCCTTCCAGTCCTCCCTAATATTCTCCAGAGATGATCTAATGAATCTTTATCAACCCTGTTGGTCAATTCTTAAAGAACTCATTATCAAAAAGTCAATGATCACCGAGATTGTCCATTGATCCTGATGATCCATCTGGTTCATCTTCTGATCTCATCGCGCCTGCAAACCCTGTAATCATCAGGTGTTTAGCGATTGATCGACCAGCAACCGTCCACCACCAGTTCGCAAATTGAGGCGGAGATTCCACCAATCCTTTACGATAACCGACCATGATCGCATCGTTAACTCAAATCATGTTGAGGTTTATCTTATCCAATCTGAACTGGTTTCGCCCTCATAAATGGAACTGGCTGAAGACCTGCTGATGGGGTCATGAATCAAACAGAGCCAGACTTAGCCAGAGCGGAAGATGATCAAGAGAACCCTCTGAGTCACTGATCATCCAACTATGAAAATCCCATGATTCAATCAGGTCTGTCCAAAACCAATGGATCAATCAACTGATCAAATTTTTGTATACGATCTGAATCAAAGGAGATTTCAACCATCCATTAATGAGTCATCATCCTGACTCATCCTTTGAAGGTATTTAAAAGAGAGCCAACTGAGACTGAGGAACTTGAACCCCACATTCTGCTATAATTTGTTTCAGATCCATGGAGAATGATCAAAATCTGGACTTTAGATGATATTCAGGTACTGATATAAAAGCAATTCCTATGGCCTCAATCTCTTCATTTGTGTTCTAGACTTATCAAAACCGCCTTTCACCGATTCTTTGTATGAGATATCCAGGATTCAGAGCTGATTTTGATCTGAATCTTTCAAGAGAGTTCAAATGGAATCATGAACCCTTCCCAGAGTTCACTGGTTTGAATTAAGGATGAGATTGAGCGGAGTAGATATGTTGGTGACGAACTGAGGATCTGCCAGGAAACATGAATCAACTAGAATGAGAATGGATTGCTGTCCTAGAGATCCTGTTCACACCGGATCAGGACGGTCTGTGGTATTAGGCATTGACAAACAGATATTCTGAACCCTGATAATCATTTTCTTTATCACCAATCAAGATGATCCCAGGATTGTTTAATCACTGGTCTCTGACTGAACTTGAACTCAAACCTATTAAATGGAGTCCAACACTGAACTTTGAGAGAGCACACAAAAACCATTATCAATATAGAATCTAACAAAAGACCTGAGAGGAAATTTTGATCGATGTAGAAAGATCATAAAAACAGTAAATAAAACAATTGATTTATTTAAATGATATTCTTTATATATATAACATGAGATCCATCCCAGACTTTGCATTCTATTGATGTCAGGTTTGGGAGGCTGATCCTGGAGCTGATGATGCTGAGGCATCCACCTATTCTTCAAACCCAGAAGATCTGGAATTGATTGAAAGACGATATATATCATCTTATGAGAAGGGCATGTAGCTCGATAAGGAATATAGAATAATTTCACTCTGAAAGCACTCTACTAAAGACTAGGATTTTCCCCTAGCACTAGCTCTTTTCTCCCACTTCTATCATCGGGGAGCTCTTAAAACCCCTGACCCCATCATTATTCGTACCCTGCAAAAAAGCCGATTGGTGGCATGCAGATTCATCTCCCACTCATCACTGAATCGGAGATGCTCCTACCCAAGAACGAATAAAAGGATGTCTGCTTGGTGTGCACCAAAAGGAAGATGCAAGTGGTGTCCTTTAAGAAAGAAGGCAAAAAGGGGAGTGAATTCGGCTTGAGGATGGAAAAAGAAAGGAGGCGCACGGATTGAAACTGGGCTCCGAGGATGGGGCGAAGTCCCTTTCATTACGGGGGCGTAGAGGGAAAAGAAAGAGTTGACTTAGTCATGCTAAAAGCGATCAAACTGGATTGATTTTTTCAAGAAGTCAAAATCCACTTTGCGGTGATTCTATCTCTGCTTTGGTGGGGTTCACTCTTTTCTTTGTAACCTTTACACCTCGGAAAACACCAGTATCGAGTCAACCAGTCTAAAAAGACTTGTCTAAAGACTTGAAGAAAGGACCAGGTTAACGAAACCTATCGAGTGGAAGAAGGATCGTGGGTAACCGGAACTCTGTATTGGGAAAGCAGGCAAGTTTCCTATCCGGCCTCCGACCAGAAGGGATTGGACTTCTCGCCGGGAAGGAAAGCGCCTTTGCAGTAGCAGTATCGGAAGTTTCACCTCCTCCGCGAAACCTCGGCTCGAAGCCGAATTCCTGTTTTTTCCGTTCTTGCTTTCTCGTACATACAAAAAAGAAGAATTGGGTTGCCTCGAAGGCATTACTCTCATTTTTGCGCAAACCCGGGATTTATTGACATCAATGCCTTTTTTTAGAACATTTTCCACTATTATATTAATATACTCTTTTTGGGGAAGCGAGGATAAACCTCTCCAAAAAGGTGCCCAAAAGCCCGTCATTTGAGCATGATTTAGCTCATCTCTCATCTTTTCCAGTGAACCTAGTTATATGCTTAACACACGCAAGTCGAAGACAGTTCCTTTTCGAGTCCGCCAGCAACAACTCTATTGGTCTAATTCCTAGTTATTTGCAACGTCAGTTTAACAGGTGGAAAGATGAATATGTCCCCGCTTCTCTTTCCATGTACAGGCCGTTTTTCGATCCGAATCCTTGCCGGTTCATAGGGTCTCCCCAAGTCATTGCTTTTGGTTATCGGTGTTTTGTCTCTGATAAGTTCCAATTTATGACAGTTCGATTACCAGAAGCTATGGATTTCTATAAGGAGCTCTTTAAGGGGCTCAAATTCTTATGTATTCGATCTCCTCTTCTGGAGAAAGATATCATGTCCATATATAGCCGTTTCGGGCGTGGGTTACGGGATTACATTTTAGTGAGGGACTTAAGTGATTTCAAAGTCACTTTCGATTTCCTTACTTTATCCAACGGGTGGATTGGTTATTTCATAGTGACCGTCTGCTTGGGAGTCGGTATTACCGTTTGGTATGCCTATTTTCCCGGGAGCTGCGTCTGCGAGCTCGATATCAGTCATGAGTCATTGAAGGCATGGCATTTAAGAATTTTACCCACTATGAACCTGGCTTTAGTAGGATCTCTTTTATAGAACAGGAGCCCTATGCTCGTCTGCTATCTCTCGTCCTTGAGAAAGTCTATCCATTTAATGTAATGCGATCGATATCGAGGAGTTCTTCGATGAGGACGAAGAAGATGAGCAGGGGGTGGACATAATCACTCCGGTATTTTATTTGGGCTAGCAGCAATGATGGTTTTCTTTATTGCCTGTGATATCGCACCCAGCGAAGTCAGTGCGGTGATGAACAGCATACACATTTAAACAGAAAGATAATGGTTGGGAAAATAGAAGAGGGCCTATTCAGTTTAAGTAAGAAAGCTTTCTTTGTCGGGTTTTATTCTTTTAGCATGAACGGCGTATAGTATTCATTCTAAGTGGCTATCAAAACGGAAGTTGAGAAAGTCAGGGGGAAAATCAAAGCGGTGGTGCGGGTTTTGGTATCACCCGGTTCGCAGCCGCCCACCCGTAACCAGGCAGGAAGATCGGATTTGCCATCAGCTCTTGATTGACTGATTTATCTGAGTTCTCTTGCATTGTTCAAAGGACGGGCCTTTATCTTAAAATCTTAAAAGAAACGAGCTAACAGACCAGAGGCTCAACTCCTAAGACATCTCTTGACAACAACCAACGGAACTTTTCAAGGCCTATCTTCTTTTTTGACAGTTATATCGCTTTTTTCCTTATCTCGACAGGAAAAAGAGGATTCTCCCGCGTTCCTGGTTATCTAAGAAAAGGAGCTGGGGTAAAGGCCAAAGAAAGGAGCAGCCGAAGGGGTAAGGAAGGGGTGACTACGAGAACTGAAAGCTGGATTCAGCAAACAAGCCTTTCTTACACAAGGACACAGCAAAGAGAAGTAGGCTTAGGCTGTATAGAGAAAGAAACTCGTGATTCGGTCGCCTAAAGCCCATCTCCTATGTAGTTGCGCCCGGACCTGGGGAGATAGGCCAGACCGCTAGTTCTTTCCTACGACTGTTAAGTGGTGGTCAGGCTCTCTCTTTCTTATTGGGGCACTCACCAGCGAAGGACCATTCTTGATAACTGGGCGGCCCGGAACACCCGTGGGATGGGACTCCACCAAAGCAATGAAAGAAATCGCGACTTCGATTGTGGCTGATGTGGGCTGCGCTAAACCTATTAGAAGCTCTCTTGCCTCTGCTCAATGAAAAGCGTGATTCTCGGTTCGAGTTTGATACCCCTGATTAGGCATCAAGGTGCATTTTTAGACAAAGAAAGACACCCTATTGGAGAAAAGGGGCTGACTCAACTGCTACTCTGACCTACGCTTTAACGACCAGTGGGACTACTTTACTAGGCTTGGAAGGAAGACTCTTTTTCATGAAAAAAAGGTGGATACGAAAGCCGGGTTGGCTTCTCTATTCCTTTTTTTAGGTCGGAGAAGCACAAATCTTCATCTGAATCACTTCCTAAATTGATTTAAACCATTGCTGGAGTGATTAGATTGCAATATGAACTCCAATTTCAGGACTTCATTTGGAATCGATCTGCATCCCAACTCCCAGTGTCTCTGCAATCCATTCTTGAATCTTGAAGGCGGCGCATCCTTCCAACGTATGGACCAAAAATGGGTGGTACAGGCAATAGTTGGGACGCTTATATAGTCCGACTTCATGCTCTCTTTTAGGCGGAGGGAGTTCCATGCCGGTCTTGAGTGCCGGATGAAAGAGGTAATAGTCGTTTTTATCCTTGAACATGTATCTGGATTAGGAAACCTGGATCTGGGATGAGATGTTTTCTCCTTCGCAACTGGTGTCTTTCCCCTTTTGCCTTGTGACGACTTATTTCTTTGGAATGATTCTAGTCACTGGAATTTTCTATTAAGAGTGCTAATAAATATGTTGATAGAGTGAGGCTTGGAGCCATGTCATCAACCTCCCTGGTCATCCCAGACATAAGTGGAGTGATTTGTCGATTGAACTGAGCTACTGAGTGCACCCAAAAGTCTACGGACCTCACCTTCACCAATCCAAGATGAACCTACAGGCAAGGAGCGAGAAAGCAGCAAGCTAAGTGGAGCGACCGGCGGAGTAGCTAACCGCCCTTATCCCGCAGCTTCTTCTCTTCCTCGACGTGCCAAAGAAAGAAAAGAATAGTATAAAGGAGTGGTTTATTGGTATGGGTCGTGCGCGGGCTGCCCCAGCTCCCAACTAATCTGGAGAATGCATTTTGCCCCTTTGTGGGGCGAGTTTGCTATTGCCTTGGTCCGGAAGGTTCCTCTACGAGTAGGTATACTAGTACGATTATCCATTTCTGGTAATGTCGGGGAGGACGTTCGGGCTGGCCTAATTTGCTTTATCAACAGAATGGGGATCTCTCCCAATCCTTTTCATTTTCAAGTCAATTTGCTTCGACACTGAAATTCTATATGTAAATGGGGACTACGAAAAACTTCCATGGCCATCTTACTTAAACTTAAAGGGATCCTCTTGCCCATTCTTTCTTATGGTTAGCATACCAAAGCAGTTAGAAAGGCTGTCCCCGCTTACTTACGTCGGACCGTACCTAATCGATCTGGTTCACTATGGTTAACCGCCTGTCATCGGAATATGAATAAAGTGGTACAACGAATCAACCCGAACCAGGATCTATACTTTAAACTAGACCCACCCCACTGAAAATGATTTGCTGTGCGGTCGTGGTGGGGTTCCGCAAAACTTGACTCAACGTACTATCCGTGGAGATCTCTGTTGTTCTTGTCTCACAAAAGCATCTCTCTATCGTTCTTTATCATATAGCCTGCTGGCAGATTTGTCCTGAATAAGCACAGTGAAAGAAGAGATGGTCAATAGTTTCTGAGCTTCCATTCCAGTACGGGTACTACACACATCTTCAATTCCTTAATTGGAGATGGAGCTTCTAAAACCGCTTTCCTGGGGATAAGAGAAAGCCCAATTAGAAAGACAGCAAGTGTCCCTTCTCTAGGGTAGCTCAACTTCTCAAAGCGGATCAGTCTCAGGAGAACGAAGCTTTTGGTCATTGACCAGAGCATATAGCCTCGGGGCTTTGAAATGGAACTTTTTGACTCTCCACACACCACACAATAAGAAAAGTAAATGAAACAACTTCTTTCTTTGAAATGGATTCAGAAAGGCGTCACGATTGGAGTCTTTGTTTCCCCTTCTTCTTCTAGCTGGACATTGTGATTGGAGCTTCGCTTCCTCTTTAGGTTGATAGATCTATAATTGTAATTGTAGGGAAGGGCACTTGGCTTTCTATACGTTATTGTTTCCTCAATTCGTCCTGACCACGAGGTCTTTGCTAACAAACTAATAGGTAGTTGGCTGATCTACTTTCCTCTTCTGATTGATACCTTACCTTATCCTCGGGGTCTTACTTGGCCTTTCATCCATCCTCCGATTCCCCATTGAATTGACCTACAATAGCGTAATGTACTAGCATAAAAGAGATTTTGATAGCCGTATATCGATCAGTATGGAGATATGCTGTACAAGATCTCTTTTGGATCTCTCTGTATAAAGAAATCAGTCTTCTTATTTGGATGGCATGGCATCACCCGTTTTCGTGCAAAATGAAACTATTCAGTTGGTCAATCCTTAGAAATCATCAATTGATCTTCGACCTAGCACAATTCTTAATTATTCTATATCTTATAGGCCCAGATTAGGTTCAAAGAAAGACCTTTTCACGGGCCTTTAAAGGCTAACTTTTTATTCCTTCCTTCAACTATGTAGCTCTGGCAGCTATTGTTGCCAATGTTGCTAAAGGAAAGAGCTCGGATGAGCTTCATGCAACAGGATGCCCTTATTTATCTTTCCTGACAGGGTGTACATGCCTCGATTCACCGGCCGTAGGATAATATGCAGTAGAAAGACAAGGAGCGTGAGACTTGACTATGGAAAAACAGCCTCCAATTGAGCTTTTACCTCTCCAACCGCTGCCCTAACGAGTGGGAAAATAGGGGGTATCTATGTAAATGAAAGGCAGAGATGAGAGCGACAGAAGAGGAGTGGAACGAAGCCTTAACTTAAAGGCGAGGCACCCGAAGACAAAAGCCATTGGCTGAACACCAGCCAGACAAATCCTTAATTCGAAAGACGACAATCAAAGCATCCATTCCTAAAAAAAAAGAAAAGGAGTGAACCTGTGAGATCGGTAGACAACCCGTAAAAAGGAAAGGAAGCCGCTAGGCATCAAGCCCTATTATCTTACACCTAGGGAGGGTGGCCGTTGTTGGGTGGTGAGTTGCAATGAAAGAGCAGAGAAGTTGTGGATGTACATAGAAGGGTGAGACTTTCTCGGCTCAAGCATGGAGTCAACCCCATACCAGTTATCCTTGCAGAGACTTTCAGGTCTTTGAATCATTGCAGAACTGAGGAAGAAGGGCGATTTCTAGGATGTGCTCCATTATTAGACATCTGGATGCAGAGCCATCTCAAGTGTATCAAAGACAGATTCACGAGACCCTACTCCCCAGAAAATCGAATTCCAATCAAAGACTCAAGTCAGTGGCCGGGAGACCTTACATACAGCAACCAGGAGTGGGGCTCTGGAAGCGTACTAATCCCATACGAGAAACAGCGAAACTCTAGTATGAACTGAGCCATAGCCTACGCGCTTCTAGGTCATGTAGCTCCTACTTCTCCGCTTCCTTTAGCACATGCCCACGAAAGAAAGAATGGGCAAGAGCCAGGCTATGTGAAATGGTTGACTCCCGTCTATCTATTGAATAGAGTCCTAAGGACAGAACTCTTAGATGAAGCAGCTCTTGCTTTTTACGACATCTTGAATCGATTCACCTCCGGGATAGATCCGGAGATTCCCTTTCATCTTTCTATCTAGCTGGTGATCAAGTATTGACAAAAGATCTGTGCCTCCCCCTAGAACATTATCTGTGGAACCCGCAAAAGCGGATCAGTGACAGGTGCTCTATCTTTCACCGGCTAGTCAGTCTAGTCATTCATGGACCTCTCTCCCACCCGCAGACCATGTCTCTCGTGGCACGACTGATTCCACTATGTAATCGACTTCGCTGGCTGCACTGCAGAAGATTCCTCGGCAGACGCGTCTAAGATCGCTATTATATCCTTTCTATGATGATCAACCCCTGCCCACACACACGCAACAGTTCATCCCGAGGACGGCTTCTTTCACTTCGCCCGCGTATTCAACCACGTTTTCCTTCTTGATCCAGGAATAGCGACATGTACTAAATGTCCTGTCCAAGCCAAGGAACTTACGCCGAAGAGTCCTGACAAATGATGATTCAGACGAGATTCGGCATTTTTGAACCACGAAACGCTCGGTTTCCATTTCGGTTTGTTGCCTTAAGCCTGCGGGGGTGCTTGCGCAGGAAGTTGTTCTGGCTTTAGAACTGAGACCAGAGGTGCTTGCAGACCGGAGGTCGCGGCAGCTTCCTTGCTAAGGTACGAACTAGTGCTGGTAAATGAACGAACCTGTGAATTCTCGCGGCAGGCGTTCTCGAGGTCTTTGGTCTAGTTCAAGCCTTCTTTCTCAGGAAGCGCTTTCTTATAGTTATAGTAAGAGCTCTCTCTCCAGCTCTGCTCTGATATTGAGTAGCCAACCATCTAGCGCTAAGGTAGGTAGGATCCGATAGTTAACTAGTTCACATCGGAGATGAAAGAGTCAATACAGGGCGAAAGCCTTTAGCTATCCGAATACCTTGAAGGTGTTAGACTAGCTAAGGTTAGAAAAGGAGGTGAAAGCCTTTGTTGGGTACCCGTTTTTCTGAGGTGTAAAGGTGAAAGAGCTGCTACGAGGAGCCTATTCGTTTAGCGGCTATTAGCCCTTTTCCGAGGGGAAACTGCAAATACAGGGCTACGAGGTCAAGAATTGGATTTGATTAGTTCCCTTCGGTCGATTCAAGTGTACTTTTTGTCCCCATGTTGATCGTTTACTCGATACTGGTGTTGGGCCTCCTAGCCTTTTTTGAAGACTTTTTTTGCCCCTATCTCTAAAGGGCGAGGGACCGGTTTTGATTAAATATCCTTTCCTGTCCTGCGCTTGTCTTGTATTGAGTAAGGAAGAAATGAGTAAAAGTAGGTAACAGAAGGTAGTTTATTTGCTTACTTGTTAGAGTAAGGGGAGGGATTTTTGTTTTTTATTAGTGAGGGCAAGCAGCTTTCATTTTCTTAAAATTAATGAAAGAAATGGTGCTCGATGAAAGGATCCAGATTCCACACTATGCTGTGGGCTGGGGAGTGCCTATTTGAACTAGCGACTAGCTTCTTTGTAATGTATTGAAGTGGAGGCAAAAGATTCTTAAACCGAAGAAGAGTAGGTTCCCCTAAGTAGTTGGAGGCGTCTTCTTTGAACTCAAAAACTGAATTTTTCCTTTGAGTGAATCCTATCAACTAGACTCTTCCGAAATTGCGTATAGAAAGATAAAGAGATTCCTCTTGCCGGGTGTGATTGATGCATAGAATTCTTTTCTCCCATGCTTTCTGTTGGTCAACAACCAACCGCAGCTCTCATTTCGCACTACTCGTACAGGAAGGACTCTCTTTCTGTATGGAGGGAATCAAAGGAAAAAATCAATCCATCCATCATGCCATTCGGAAGAAGTATTCTACAGAAGAAAAGCCTGTTACGAGTAAGTGGAGAAGAAAGATCTACAGAGATTCTTATCTCATTCCATTCCAGTGGCTCAACCAGTAACCAATGGCGAAAACTCAAAAATCCATGGTTTCCCGGTAGAACCCTCTTTCGCCCAAGTTGTTTCGGAACCGGAAAAAAGAAGCGGTTTTTCGCACAGCTTGCTCATAGTGCAGGTCCCACTTGTATATTGTATTTGGCCGAAGAAGCATCAGACAGGTTGGAGTTCTTACCTTCTTGGGACTCCATGGACCAAGATCTTCTTTTATTATATGGTCAATACCGATCCACTTTAGCAGATCATATGGATGTAGAAAAAGCTTCACATTTTGATGAATTGGAAACATCTCTTTTCCATTTCTATTTACCCAGTTCATATCTTTCTTTCGTGTGTTCCCGGGAGGAATTCGATCTCTTCAATCTCGGAATACCACCTAAATAACTGCGGCCAGAGAGTCAAATAGGTCGGGAAGAAAGAGTCTGAGGTCGGGTTGGACGACATACATCTTGGTTGGTCCCACCATCACTAGAGATTGGACATATATAGTTTCTTTCTTCTAAAAGATTCAACTAACTATTTCACTATTTTTTGAAAGAAAGACCCGACTTTGGCCTTTTAAATAACCTGGAATAAAATAAGTATTCCAAGGTTTCAAAGTAGGCTTTTGCTGTGGATCTCTAACTCTAATGTCTGGGCCTGTACTAGACTGGTCTCGAGTGCTGTGCTGATGTGACTGTGCTTGACTTAGGGTTTGGCTCTGCTGGGTTCTGGTCTTTCAATTCTATCGATCTCGGGGTAGACCGAATGGCTGATCTTTCTTCGTATATACAAGATAGCTGGTTCCTCTCCAACTCATTTGGCTCTTGGTTAAGCAGTAGAACCCATTGTCGATGAGGGCCAACTCTATATCTGCCAATAGAAGAGAATGCATCTCCGACAAACGACAAAGCAGTTGTTAACAAGACAGCTCGTGAAGCTTCTTTTGCTTCCTCAATCGCATTCAATCTTTAGTCTGGAAGTCAAATCTTAGGTTAAGATACATTTAATTCTAATTTGAATTATTGAATTTGAATATAAATAAATAAACGGCGTCTTCTTTCCAGCACAACAAGCAAGTTTATATTATATATGGGAGTACATCCGAACAACTAAACACAACATTACAAAATGAACTAACAACATATTAAGTTAACATAAAGACATAGAACAACATTAAACAAATAAAAGCCATGCATTAAAACACACTACTTTGGGTCGACGGACTCCTTATTTGAATCTTCTAGAAAGAGTCGACGGACTCTTCTAGTCTCCCCGGTCACCGAGGGTGGCAGCCCGCACAATGAGCTCTTTCTCTTCGTTGAGTAGGGCCCTCCTCCTGTCTTCCAGACCGCGAATGCGGTCCCGGATCGATTGCATCATTCGTCCTACGACCTCCGGATCGAGAGCAGGCGGATGCTCCCAGAACAGACCGAGCCTTTGCTCCTGTTGGAGCTTCTCGTTTTCCACGGTTTGTATTTCTTGTTGAATGGAAAAAAGTCTTCCAGCGATATCCATAAGAGTGTTAAGTCTTACTGAATGAAAGTCTTTCTTTGCCAAATAGAGACTGAAAGAAGCTTCTATTTATAGGCGTTGGAGGCCCTTAACTCTTTATTATTATTAGTAAGAATTCTTGTCTTGGTTCCCTAACAAGGATCATTTCCACCCTGGCTTTTCATTAATAGTGAACCAGATCCACTATATTTTAGTGCGCTGAATAATTGTCCTTTCCCCGTTCGGATTTGAGTACGAAAGGCCCACCCCAAAGAGCGAATAGTCCTTTGTTTTTAGCGGGTATCGCCACGCGGCTTAACCCCGATCACCCCCTCCAGAATAGGAGCCAATAATAGAGCGCACATCAGAGACTACTCCCCTTTAAAGAAAAAGAATAAGGCGGGGTTTGGAAAAGCCCCTTTCTTAAGAGATTAAGAGATAGAGCAATCCTCACTCGACAGCTCAAAGCTGACCAGTACAAAACCATGTGATCCGTCCTCGTTTACGTACCCCACTGGCTTCGTCGTACCCTTACTACTCCTCGTTCACTGGCTTCTACTTGTCTTTTACTGGCTTATTTGTACCCAGCTACATGATGGAACTCCCCTCGGCCAATCCTAACTCGGCAGCTCCGTCCTTGATTAACTTAATTGATCTGATCAGACGCTTGCTTTTTCCCAGCAAAGATACCGTTGACAGCTCAATCCGTAAGTTCACACTAGTCAGTACAGCTTTTTTTGAATTTCGTTTAGTGAAGAAGTTTATAAAAGAATAAAGTGACAAAAAAACTTGGCGGAAAGCTCTATAGGCCGAGGCTATATGGGCTTAGGCCTTTTGATGGCTGTCATTTTCTGGGCTATTTGGATTGACTCAGATCCTTTCATGTAGGAGATAGATGGGCTCGGATCCTTTGCATGATTTCATGTGAGGAGCCACCTTTGATGGGCTTTGAATTTGGACAGATCCAGCGGGCCTTCTTCCATGTACTTGGGCTTGCTTTGATGATGGGTAGGCTTGTTGTGCTTTGGCCCTTCTGTGGGCTTCCATCGAGGAAAGCAGGCTTGACAGGCCCAAGTCTTCATTTGTAGGACTTTATTTGATGGTTCATGTAAGCTTGGGTCTTTCATTCGGGCCCTCTTGGGACACCCTGTGGGCCAATGCGTATAAGCTTGGGCTTTATTAACGTGGCTCATTTGACGACTCAGTACATGGATGTCACGAGTCTATCTATTGGCATGGAATCTTTTCTACGTAAGCTGGTTGTAGAAAGTTTGTTTGTTCATACAGGCAGTGTGATTTGGGGAGATTTTGTTTGCTCCACAAGGTAGCCAGAGCCAGCCAGTTTTTCATTAAAAAGGCATGATAGTCTTCCAGAAAAGTAGTGCGGAGAACTAGTCAGAATTGTGCCTGCCATCTAATTCGTGACGCATGGCGAGATTACTCTACCACTCTATAAATGTAGGCTCGATAAGTGTCTTCACTTCATCAAATTCAAATCAAAGAAATTGAGTACTAGCACGTATGGCTATGGATGCTGCTGCAAACAGGCTTTCTGCAATTGCTGCCGAAATGGGGCAACTGAAAAATGAAATTCAAGAGCACCGTAGAGTGCTAAACTTCCTTTTGAGAAGTGTTAGAACAACAATAGATCCTGCAAGGAAAGAAGCGCGCATTCGCGCTACCAGAGAGCGCATAGAGGGTTTGGAGAGGAGGCAGCAAGTGCTGCAGGAGGAGCAGCAAGCACTCATTGTGCAGGCTGTCACCTTCCGTGACCGGGAAAACAACTAGAATAAATAAAAATGAGTAGTTACTTTATCTTCTGTCTACTTGTTAAGGCCTATCCTTTGACCTATTTCTGTTTCGAAAATTATTAATGTAGTTAGCCTAATGCTTTTAAAGCTCTAGTAAAGGCATATGTGGTTGTTTATGTAATGTAGTGCTTTATGTAGTAGTAATGAAAAAATCTTTTGGATAAATGTTTTTTCTCTACAGGCCTCTTTGAATCCTTTCAATCCTTATTTTATTCTTGGTTCTGGAGGAACAATGTCATCACTATGACTTGAATTCTTATTCCTATAGCAACAATCGCAATTAAAAGTGATTTGATTATCATTACATAGATTAATGTTTGTATTTTTGGTTTCGTCCGAACCCTGTGCAGGTGTGCTAAGAGGCTCAGACTTTTAAAATAATCCTTTAGGCCCCAATTGATAAGATAAATGGGATCATCTTATCCGAGTGAGTACAGAAAGCCCAAAAGAAATAAATTGTCCGAGTAAGAAGCATACTACCTTTGTGCCCTAACCCTATTCCTATATATCCGTCTTTCGATTGGTATTCCCCCGTATTTCACGAATAAAGCGCTTCAAAGCCCAGGAAAAAAGGGTGTTTCCGGATCGACACTGGTAACTCGACTAAAAAAGAAAGATGGCGCATTGTGTGGCTTCCTTATTTGTTTGCTAATCATTTGCTAATCCGATTCACTCGGGTTCGGGTCACTGAAGACAAAGGAAATCGAGGTTGGTCCGGCACAGCTTGAAGTGATGTTTCTTATTAATAATCTGATCTTGGACAAAGGCTTTATGCGGCTATTATTCTTTCTGCCAAGTACGATTTGAAAACGCTAGCTATATTCTTACCACATGTGTCAAGAACTCCGTTTTCGGGGTAGCGATGCGTACTACCTGCACTGGACTCTCCTACCGATACCTGAGCTCTACTTATTTCCTTTTGTGGGCTAAGGGTTCCGGCGAGGCCTTAAGATAAGAGCTGATACCTACATATGCAATTGTTGATGTTAAAACCTACGAAAAAAGGGTGCTCATTCTAGCGCTCCCCGGTCTCCTTTCTCATAGGTGCCCACCATTCATTACTCTTACTCGGCACATCTCCTCCAATTTTGGATAGGATCCAACCAGTTACTATAGAATTTCTTTCTAGTATATATATGAGTTCCGGGAACTACTATGTTTGTTTGCAAAGAATACTTTCGGTCTATCTCGCTAGCAGTAATATCCCAATGCCCGAGACAGGGAACCAATAAGAAGCATTTCACGCCCTATGATTGAAGGAAAGGTCGAGTACTTTCTTGCGAACGTAGTCCAGATGCGGGAACCATGTTCCTGAGAAGATAATAAGCAGTGAAGCTAATGCCGCTAGTAGCAACGTCGAAAGGCCGATCTACTTTTCTGTGCTTTAGTCGACGAATAAGATGTGACAGTAACAAAGTAATACATTAGGTAAAAGTAGGCTATGACGGTATGTCCGTCTATCAGTCTAACCAATCGAAAAGAATTTCAAGCCCTAGGTTAGCATTCCATCCTTCCAATTTGATTCTTTATTTTTCTCTTGATTCTTTGGTTGCACAGGAAAGCCCTGCTGCCGACATACCCGACCCTTCTTCTTTTCCTTCAGAGCCAGGATCAAACCCTTGTCGTTCTGTTCTGTAGGAATGCTATTAAGACCTTATACTATGGTATATAAAAATCGATTCGATTTTACTTTATGTCCAAGAGGGTGTCTTTGAGCACCTCATAATGCGCGCTATCTTCCTGTCTTTCTCTTATTGACTGAACTCTTTTTTGCAGCTCCCTGTTTCTAGTTTCGGGGTAGGGTGCATCCGGCGAATCCATAAGATCCGTTAAATGAATAGCGACTGCGGCTCGCACATCGTTTTTATTGTATAGGTTTATGTCCTCCCGCCGCAATATACGACCGAACTCATATATTATTTCTTCTTGATGTTTTAGGGCGTTTTTGTAGGTCCCGCAAAGAGTGTTGTCATTGTTTATATTGTCCATTTGTCTTTGATGTTCAATGATTTCAAAATCAGGCGCAGGAGCGGCGGCCGGCCCCCCGCCCACAACAACCGGGGGCTGCTCTATTTGGGGCGGCGGACTGTTATTCAAATCAAGTCCGGCCTGTGGAGAAGCCGGCGGTAACTCGTTGGGTAAGACCCTCAGAACATCATGAAAGAGAGGGGTAGCATCCCCGAAACATTTCAAAGTGAGCCCAATGCTAAATTTTAGTAGTGGGGAAAACCCCAATTGATTCAAACATAAGTGAAGTAAACGGAATAAGAAAAATACTACAATGTGGGTACCAAATCTGCCAACTATGTAGTCGACAAATAGGAAAAAGGAGACCACAATTGTCAGAAGAATTAAAATTACTAAGAAGTTTTTAATTCTGTTTCTGTTAAAGTACCCTTTCATTATCGAATTGTTAGGATCGCAATTTCCTGCGAAGTCGGAGCCAGTAGAGATATCCTAATTCGGCTACCTTTCCCACTCACTAAAGGTAACCAAATAAAAAAGACTGAACCTAAGGGAAACCGGGGACCGCTATGCCCCATCACCTACAAAAGGATCTGTTACTGGACGTCTACGCTTCTCAGGGCCCTCTGAGGCAGAGAAACCCAGCCGGGGCGATCCAATCACCCGGAGAATACAGTTGCACCAAGCTACTTACGGTTGAGGATGAGAAAATTCGATATTACGCCCCAACGAGGAATCGAACCTCTGTCTGCACGCATGAAGTGAATGCTTGTCCTAACCAACTGGACTCAAGGGACCTTTCGCTGCTCTCTTCACACACGGACCACGATGGCAATTGGCCAAGATCGAGAAGTCAAAAGAAAAGAAAAGCTACGAGAATGCCAGTATAAAGACTTAATGGCCTCTTTCTATTCGTTAAAAAACCCTAGATGGAAAAAGACAACTATGGTATATGATGATGCGTATAATAGTGAGGTAGTATGGGACAAAAAAGAAATCCACTTGATTTCCGACTTGGTACAACCCAAAGCCATCATTCCCTTTGGTTTACACAACCAAAAAATGATTCTGAGGGTCTACAAGAAGATCAAAAATGATGTTCAAAAGAATATGAAAATATCCTCCGGTGCCGAGGGAATTGCCCGCATAGAGATTCAAAAAAGAATCGATTTGATCCAGGTCATAATCTTTATGGGATTCCCGAAGTTATTAATCGAAAGTAGACCGCGAGGAATCGAAGAATTACAGATGAATCTACAAAAAGAATTTCATTATGTGAACCGAAAACTTAACATTGCTATCACAAGAATTGCAAAACCTTATGGAAATCCTAATATTCTTAAAGAATTTATAGCCGGACAATTAAAGAATAGAGTTTCATAGTTCCCAAAAGGTTGTTTGAAAATGTCTTTTTACGATCTTTCAGTCCCCGGTTGGTTGTTTACACGATACTGGTGTTGGCGTTACTGGTTTCTGGCTTTCAGAGTGATTTGTTTTGATCGTTTTAACCGATCGACAGAAAGTGACATTTAAAAGTTGTCGTGCAGGCGTCTTGTTGCTTCTCGTATTTGCATAGGAGAAGAAGATAGGCTTTACAAAGCAAAGGATGAGTGATTTGATTGGCTTCAGAGGAGCTCTCAAAGTCCATATCTGCCGCGAGTCGGCTTGGGACCCGTAGATAGCTCCTTCGCTTCATACATATCCAATGATGGATTGGTGCGTCGGCGGCGTCAGATATTTCTGGATCATAGTCCATCCACCCCAGTTTAAAGGACAAGATCTATTCCCCCTTACGAACTGCTTTATGCGGATAATCAAAGTACGACCAACATGTGTTGAGCATATAGCTAGGTTCGCTGTCAAATTGTCCAATCATGCTAAAAAGATGGGATTTTTACATAGTTGAAATACCTTTTCTAGAAAAAACTTTACTATACGAAATTACTGAAAAAGCTGGTCTTCCAACTTCACTCTTATCAGTGATTGATAAAAAATTGCCCGGGTTTCATGACTTTGAAATACGTATAATTTTTGATTGCACGAGTATCGCCAAATAGAGAAAATAGATGCTGTTCGTCAGACAGATTCTCTGGGCTTTGACTCGTTCCTTTGGTTGTTTTCAAATTGCCTTGACTTTGGCATGTTCCCTTCGACCCATGGGTTTTATCGACTGTGGTTAGGAGTCACTGTCGGTCTTATCAACTGATCCTTCACCGCAAAGGTTAGGAGATTTTCACACCTTTCTCGTCCTCTTCCCATCATGCCTTGGTCGCATCTTCCAATGCCCCTGCCTTTCTTGTGCGTACCCGTATTCGAACATGAAGTCTGCCATCCAACATCTGCGACTGGTGGAGATAGAATCACCTTTCTTTGGTATTTAGTGGAGTTCCATCCCTCAGGAACATCAGGCACATCGATGCCAGTACAGAAAAACAAGACTTCTCGAGAATTCACTATTTAATAGTCCATATCTTTCGAAGTCAGATGTTTCGATACCAGCCTTCTCTTCCGTCTTCTGCCATGGACTCTCTCTTCCCTTGGTCTATTCGTGGACACATACAGACCGCCCTTTCCTTCAAAGAGCAACGGCAGCTCCTTAGCAAGAGGAAAATAAGTTTTGACATCACTTTGAGTTCTACGCCACCTCACTGACTCAGAAGTAGTGGGAGCCAGGCGCTCAGACTTGCACCACTCTTTTTTAATAGCTCCCTCACTCGTCGATCGTCTAATCTAATAGAGAACGAGACTGAAGTGATCCCGAGTGGAAGGGAGGACCTAATTCGGGGGCTGAGTTCGAATAATATACACTCAGTACTCGAACATAGTAATAGAGAGGGGTAACGACTAGGGAGTTGGAAGACTTTTGTGCTAGTTCAGTTCTTATGATTCAACAAAGTACTCGTACTCATTTAGTAGAGTTGTTGACCATAGATAAGGAATGGTACGTACGCACGTATAACATCATATCATGTTGCCTTTTTCTTTCTCATTCCCAAAGCAAGCATCTTTGCCCACTTACCGGCCTCGTTCGGAGGCCTAGCCCTCTTTCTCAACTCGAGTCTTAAGTTCAGCGACTTTCATCGTTGACGAACACCTTGCGCTAATAAGATAAGACAAAGAAATGGGGAGTCTATGCCTTGAATGAATCAGTAACAACGGATTAGTGGAATGAGGGATCAAGAGACGGATAGGGGGGAATGGCCTATCAATCATTGGTGGACCTTCCCTTTTTCCAGTCACGGAGCTCTCAACTGAGTTGTTTAGGTTCTGGAATTTCATCTCTAGTTGGGGGTTTCGATTCGAAGGAAAGATCTCTCTAATAGATATCTTCTCCTTAATGTAGGGGGGGACCCATTAGGAATGGATTCCATGATCGAGAAACAGTTGAGGATCGAACAGCATATTGAAGCCGCGTTACTAAACGATGGCTATCATGCGGAGTCGATCCGCCAACAATTGACCAAGATTAGGGGGTTAATCCATTCTCCTTATGGAGATTTCCTATCGAATAGGACTTATGAGGAATACGAGAGGCAAATCGCTGAACACGGTGCCCGTGACAGCACTCCTTATAAAAGGATTACACGGGCAATTCGAAACTATGATCTTTTGTTGGATCGTAGGCGCTGATCCTCTGCTTTTTTTATTTTCCGGTATGCAGCTCCGCGACTAAGGAGCGAAAGAACGAAGTGTGCTGTGGTGATGTCCGAATTTTCACCTATTTTTATCTATTTAGTGATCAGTTCGCTAGTTTCTTTGATCCCCCTCGGTGTTCCTTTTCCATTTTCTTCCAATAGTTCGACCTATCCAGAAAAATTGTCGGCCTACGAATGTGGTTTCGATCCTTTCGGTGATGCCAGAAGTCGTTTTGATATACGATTTTATCTTGTTTCAATTTTATTTATTATTCCTGATCCGGAAGTCACCTTTTCCTTTCCTTGGGCAGTACCCCCCAACAAGATTGATCCCTTTGGATCTTGGTCCATGATGGCCTTTTTATTGATTTTGACGATTGGATCTCTCTATGAATGGAAAAGGGGTGCTTCGGATCGGGAGTAACCACTAGTGATAGGGCAAAAATAGGGGGGAAGGACAAAGGAAAGAGCGATGCCTACATTAAATCAATTGATTCGTCATGGTAGAGAAGAAAAACGGCGCACGGACCGTACTCGAGCTTTGGATCAATGTCCCCAGAAGGAAGGAGTATGCCCGCGTGTTTCAACGAGAACACCGAAAAAACCTAATTCAGCTCTACGTAAGATAGCCAAAGTACAGTTGAGCAATAAACATGATCTATTTGCTCACATTCCAGGCGAAGGTCATAATTCGCAGGAACATTCTAAGGTCTTAATAAGAGGAGGTAGAGTCAAAGATTTGCCAGGTGTGAAATCCCATTGTATTCGAGGAGTCAGGGATTTGCTGGGAATTCCGGATCGAAGAAGAGGCAGATCCAAATATGGTGCGGAAAAACCCAAATCGATATGAATGGAAGATGCCTCTTGAACTTCTTTTTCTCGGTCAGTCGAGGTATTCATTTCAAAGTATCCTCGCCCTACTTCCACTAGAAGTGATTCTGTATGGGACAAACGCCAGTCACGCTCGTCATTGTCCACCGCACCACTTCCGTCCGCAATCTGCTATTTGATTTATGCATGCGGAGGCTCTGAAAGAGAAAGTTCAGGGTAAGAATTCGAGTCAAGGAGTTATATAATAGCCTTACTTATGGTATCCATAGTTCTAATGTGATTTCTCCCAAAAAAGTATTAAAGGAAAAGTACGCCCCTTATAGGGATAAACGGAGTTGGTATATACGGCTAGGGATTAACATAGCCAATAATAAACTCTTCATTATCCCGCACCTCCCCAACTGGAAAATAATTCCTCTTCATGTCGGGGCTTCCCTAACGGCGTCGGCAAGAGACTATCGTATAGGGTAAGCATTTTTTTATGGGGTCCGACCCACGGGTAGTAGGTGGAAAGAACTAAGTGATAAAATAGAAGAGCTTACATTCTTTAACCACTGGGATGTATGAATTAATTTATTATCATCCTGTAACTAGAATAAACATAATATAAAAAAATCAACCATGATTTGGGGAGAGAGAATGAAGAGGGGACTAATAAAAAGTATCTATTAAATAAAACAGTTTCAACATAATCGACTCTTTCCTATAATAAGTAATACTATGATTTCATCTATTTTGGGTAATCAAAGAATTGAATTTCTTCACACAAGAGAGTATAAAGTCAGAAGAAAGCAAGTTAAGAAGTTATATGATAGTCTTCTTCCTGGTAGGGAAAGTTCATATGATATTTGTCCCTATCCTGGATTGAGAATCGGAATCATTGATTTTGATGAAGGTACAGTGAAAACTCATGACTGCTCTATAATTTGATTATCAATCAATTATCTATTACATAAGTTCGTTTATACAAATCTGATTATGGTAAGTTTACGATTAGTTATGTGATTCTTAAAGATAATAATAAATATCCTTTTACAAAAGGTTGTTCTATTTTATTTCGGGAAAATGGTGAAGATTTGTCCGTCTTTGAAGAAAAAGTCTTAGCAATAGCAGAAGAATACAAAGATGCAGATGTATTGAGTATTAGGATTCGTATTTTTCTTGATGGTATTAAGGAAGGCCCTGAACTTTCTCTTAGCGATGAAGCCGTTCTTAATAGGATTTGCGATAGTCTATTTTGGGATTCCTCGCCTAAATCATTCTATCCTATGATAAAAGTCGGAAATAGTCCTAAAGGTCGCTATAAAAATTATATCACAGCTATCAATAGATCAAAGATCAAATCATGTCGTGGCTTTATTGTCGCTGATACTGAAACATTACTTGAAAAAAGAGATGATGCTGATAGTATTGAAGGTAATAGAGTTCATATTCCATACTTAATAGGTTTCTTGGTGGTTCGCCCTGGTGATGATCTTTCTTCCCTGATTAGTAGTAAGAATAATATTTCTAGCTTTTTCAGTGAAGAGTATTTCGAATTCTACTATCCTTCCTTTGAAGAAAGGAGTAGTCAAATGATGAAAAGTTTTCTTAATCGTTTAGCACAAGTATGTCAGAAAAACCCTTCCATTAATACCGTCTATTTCCATAACTTTGCGGTATTCTATTATTGAAAGCATTATTAAAGTTTAATGATATGTATAAAATCACAGCGATTGATAGGAATAATACGCTCTATGATATTTGTGTATATCAAGGAAAGAAACTTCTTTTTCGTCTCCGTGATAGCTATCATCTTCTTCCTAGCAATCTTGAGAATCTAAGAGTCTATGTCCCGAATTAGGATGTAAAGGTTCCTTCGCGCATGAGACGTTGACTAAAGAGTGTCTTCTCGAAAAGAAAGGTGAATTGTTGGATTATATGAAGCAGGATATCCTTCTATTAGGTGGTATTATGCTCAAAGCTCAATCTATTTATTGGTCTAACCATCAGGTTGATATTGTGTCTAAATTGACCTTATCATCACTATCTTTCGTACGCACTATTATGATGAAAAGAACTGTCCTATTCATATCCCTAGTATGAACGAAGACCACTTTATTCGTAGTGGCTATTATGGTGGACATTCCGACGCTTATATCCCTTATGGTGATAATCTCTACTATTATGACGTGAACTCTTTATATCCTTATATAATGAAGTCCTTCCCAATGCCTTTAGGTGCACCTGTCTGGCATTCTCAATTAGAAGATAATGATTTAGACAACTTGTATGGATTTATTGAAGCTTATGTCGAGTGTCCTGAGAATATGAAACGCCCATTCTTGCCATATAGGGAGAAGAATACAAAGACTCTCCTCTTTCCTACAGGGAAGTTCGTGGGAGTATATTACTCCGAAGAATTAAAATTTGCCAGGGATCTAGGTTATAAAATCATTCCTCTAAAAGGATACTTGTTTAATAAAAGTGATAGCAGTCCATTCTCAAGCTTTGTTTCCAACCTATTCAATAATAGACAAGAAGCTAAGAGAAGTGGTAATGAATCAATGTCCTATATTTACAAGATTTTTATGAATTCTCTGTATGGTCGATTTGGAATTAATCCTGAATGTCAGATCAGTGTCATATGTGATAAGGAAAAATATATAAAGTTGTTCAAGGAGAAAAAGAATTTAGTAAATGCAACTAAGGTTAGCGAATTTCAATATCTAGTGAAATACCGCACTCAAAATGAATTAGATGACACTGAATGGAAAGCACCAAGGCTCTCCGCAGTCCAATTGTCAGCTGCAATCACAGCATGTGCTAGAATATTTATGTACCCATTCATCTCAAGAGAGGATTCTTACTATACAGACACAGACTCTGTTGTGCTAGGGAGTCCGCTACCAGAATACTTTCTCTCAGAGATCGATTTAGGGAAGTTCAAGTGCGAATATACAGTCAAGAAAGGGATCTTCTTAGCTGCTAAAAGTTATAATATTCAGACACAAGACGGAGAAAGCATTATCAAACAAAAGGGTATTTCGAACTCATTGGTTGATCAAGAATGGTTTGAGTCACAATTAGAGGATATAGAGAGGACAAAAGAGAGTCATGTTACATCGCCCTTCCGAATCCAATGGGAAACCTTCGATATAGAGGAAAAGACAACCAATGTCAAACTTGGCGTCCATCTCGGGAACAAAAGAAACCCTGTCTTTAAGAATCAGAAATAGATTGATACGGAACCAATTCATGTCATAGACTTAGCATATACTGAAACAAAACTCAGAGTAGAAGTCAAACAACTAAAAGACATTAATAAAGAGAAAGATAGAGAACTAGAGAAAGTCAAACAAAGAATCAAAGAAGAAGAACAAGAGAATGAAGGGAATGAAAGAGAAAGGAAGAACTTGGAGTTAAACGAAGAGATAGAGAAGATCATAGCACCGAAGAAAGAGAAAGTAGATGAGCTAAGCGCAGACAAAGAGAGGATGATAAAAGAAGTCATGGACCTCGATTATCTACTTAACCAGAGGGGAGATGAGGCAGATAGACTCGTCTACGAAATACACAAGAGAGATTACGAAATAGCTAAACTCGAAAAAGATATAAAAGATGTACAGGAAGTCAAGTAAAAAGAAGAACTAGAAGAAGTCAGAGCTGGGGAAGAAGGTAATAAGATAACAGATTGGAATAAAGAAACAGAGAAACTAAAACAAAAGAAAGAACAAGAGAAAGTAAGATAGGTTTCTTTGAAAAACATCACAAGAGATTTCGAATTAGTGATTCGTGCTTGAATACAGAAGGTTGGTTGGAAAGAAAGGGCTAGTACCCGGGATTCCGCTTACTTTAATAGTAGAATCAGGTCCTTGGGCAGTACTCGAGGGGGTTTACCTGGAGAAGGTTCCCCCGTTCCCCAATGGCAGATCCTTCTGAAGCCTCACCTTCTTCCTTGGTTATTCATTCCCCTTCACCCGATGTTTTCCATTCTATGAAGCATACCCTGGGCTGCTTGGTTATGGTTTCGGCGAGAAAGCTGAACGTGGACCAAAGTGTTATAATGGGAGGGATACACGAGGTCTTTGGACATGATAGCTCAGAATTGACCACTGGAGACAGTGAGAGAGTCGATCCTCAGTGGTATTTACTATACTGGGGTTAGCCCGTCTTCCATCTATCTCTTAGTCTGCCTAGCCTTCCAATCGGCTAAGGTATGAAACAAGTCATAAAGCAAGGTAAGTTCTAGTCTTGGGAGTTTTCTTCGCAAGAAGGGTAGCCTTTTCTATACGATGGATGAATGTGCCGCTTCGTTTTTAAGCCTAACCATTCGTCCCCCTTTCAGTTGGCAAAGACAAGCCAGTCACTTTTTATAGTGGGTTCTCGTACAAAAGCACTAGCTTACTTCTTATCAGATAGTCATCTTCTAGGCCATCCAGTAAGCCAGCAAGGTTTAAAGCGAACCTCTTTCTGTTGCTCAATCGTCCACTTTAGATCAGACTACTCAACTAAATCTGATTCTGCGGCAGAGACAGAAGGTGTATCCTATAAGGCAGACAATTAAGTGACATAAGTGGTCTCGTCTATAGCATCTGATGAAGCAAAAGCCTCGTTCTCGGTAAAGCAAGCTCTCGCTTCAGGCTCAGGAAATGGAAATCAAGTGGAAAGAGCATTTCAAGCCTCAAGTCACACAAGAAGGTCGGGCCGGGCCTCAACCAAGAAAGAAAAACCCTTAGCCTTGCTCGAATAGGAGGGCAGAGCCCGATAGACCAACATAGGTTATGGTTACGCAATACAGAATGGAAGGTCTACGGCTTACTAAGACACTCGCCAATGGGTATGTTGTAAAAATAGAGTTGCCCGAAGCGCTTGAATTTGAATGGAGAAGCATTTGATCACGGACTTCACTCACGGAAAGATGGGCTTTGTGTTCCGTGACTTTTATTTAAAGTTATTGATCAATCGAATCAGAAGCAGATCGAAATATGGTACTGAAAAGGGCATTCCTTGTGGTGTGAACCCAACAAGTCAGTATTCCCAACCAACAAGTATGAACTGGTGGCAGGTGCTTCGATCATGTCGCATCTCTCCGGCTTTGATTCTTCAGTCAGGCTTTTCCTCACTTTTAACCTGTCTGGTCAAGAGGTCAAAGACTCCTCCCCTAGCAGCCAGGACACCTCCCTGCACCCGGGTAGCGCCTCTTTTCCCTCTCTCTTGCGCCACCCTGTCATGAAGTCTGCCCAGGCCCTATTCATGTATGTGTACGGAGGCCCTAGGAAAAGGGGCAGCAGTAGCAGCCATCGTTAGCTACCCACTGCAATTGACTGACCAGTAGCACTCATCCGGTCTGACTTGTCTGATTGCTTCTTAGGATAAGACTAGTCTTCGCCTGCCAAGGGCCTCCGCCTGACCTTTTGAAAGTTCTACCTCAGTGGAGTCGACGTGTACCAAGATGGGCCTATACCAGATTATCCCTTAAAGCGCGGCTAAGACTTCCGCCCCCGGGATCCGGACTCCTAGCTCACGCCCCTCGGCCTCACCGCGTATCCTAGCTCACGGACTCCTTAGCAAACAACTGCACTAGCCCTATCAATAAGGGGCAAGGGCGTGCTCTGAAGGAAGAACAGAAAGGAAACTGCTCTCTTTGCGTACTATGGATCTCTTACGTGCGACATTCCTTGCTTTGCTCTCGCTCCGCTTGCTCCCACCTGTCTTCTGGCTAGGGATGCGAGAAGAGGCTTGTCTAAAATGTACATGGATGCCCGATAGAGCCTTTATCAATGTAGTGGATCAGATGTTGAATCAACCGGATTGGCGGGATCCGTACCTGTACAAGGATAGGCCAAAGGAAGGGTAGACGCGGAAAATAGAATAGATCAATACGATAATAAAAAGTGTGATAAAAAAGTCTGGTGATGCTTTCCTCTAACTAAGTTAGCCTTCTTCAAAGAATAGAAATGTATCCCACATGCATTCACAAGCAGCTCAAAGATTTCACTTATTCTCATAAGAGAAGATCATTGAATCGACGATTCTACCCCGAACCCCTAGCTCTCCTCTGCCTATAGCCTTGAGGTCGTATGCAGCTTCTAAAGCTGGGCTTCTATCATTCTTAGACTTCTTTAGCTGAGCATCTTCTTTGCTTACGCCCCCCTGTACTACTTGCTTTAGCGGAGCCTTCTTGCTTGAAGAGTTGAGTACTAGTTCCCGGGCTGGAAGGCACCTTCTTTAGCCGTATCTGCTGTTTCCAAGCTTTCGCTTATTGGCGAAGAGTCGGGATAGGCAGAGATTCGGAGGTCGACCTAAGGTAGTTAGCTTCGGTGGTTAAACGGCAAATACGGGCGTAGAGGCGATGGGGTGATTACCTGTTTGGAAGATCTAAATAGGCACTGTCGCGCCCTTTTAGTTCCCAGAAACGAAAGGCGAAAGGGTAGGATTCCTTCTTATTATTCTTAATAGACTCACTCATTATTATTTCTTATCAAGTACTGATTTGACGTTGGGTAAGGCCAGGAGCATTTCCAACTATTGATTATTCCACTCCTTGTTTATTAGGGGAATCCGCTTTAGTGCGTTTAAACTAGCAGAAGTTTTGTAACGTAACTCCCTGAGGCGAACTACCGATTGGTTGAAGATTCCTTGCAGTGGAAGTTCTGTTCAAAGATCTTTCCGTCGAATGAATGTGAAAAGGTTCTCTCATGGTTCAGCTCCTCGCTCGGACTCTTGATTGATTCCAATAGGACTCATCCGTTTTGAATTCGTGGCATGGAAGGGCTAGATCTAAGAGAAAGGGGGTAAGCCCAATTGCTTGGACAACCTTAGCCCCAGCGGACAGGATTGGAATCAGTTCGACGTTCCGGGAAGTCGGTTCGTGAGTAAAGGCAGTGCACCTTACCTTACTAAAGAGAGAGTACCGAGGAGAAGGCAATCCAACCTTTGAACTTAGTTTGAAACTCCTGCTTTGTTGTCCCGCTTTGGTAAGTGAAGGTCAAGTAGTTCCAGTGAGCAGTTCAGTAAGGAAAGTAGTCGTAGAAAGAAAACCGTTTTAGGGGAGTCGAAAGAGGGTTCCCAAACAAAAGGAAAAGATCTGTTGACGTCAGCTATGTGATCACTCAACGATCAGTGCTACAGCTCAGCCTGACCTGACGATCGAGAAATCACTAGCGGTGGAGAGTTGTCTCGTTCAAGACTCCCAGGACAAGACTCCGTTCTAACACCAGTTTCATTGGTGATCGGGTCGCCTTTCCTGCTTTTACGCCTTTATATGGCGTAGGCAGTTAGAACAAGGAGACTAGGCAGCTAACCGGTAAGCGCATCATAGGACGATCAATGGCTGTCCTTTGCTTCGGAGGTTAGAGCAGAAAACGGGTTCACCGCGATGTCAGGTCAACAAGGTTGATGGAAGTGCTTTCCTTAGAGCAAGAGCAGGGCGGAAGCACGAATGCAGGAGCAGGGGAAGTCGGGGGTTCGGAAGCGATGATCAATAAGTGCACGGATCTGGATCCCTAGTTTAGGGGATCAGATCTCATAGATCCACGAGGTTCGGAATCCTAGTTTTGGCCCTGGCTGGCCCGAATTTGATTCTTTATTTTGATATCTTTATCCTGACATCTCGTTCTTAGAGATCTCAGACCTTACTACGGATCAGTACTGAAAGAGCTCTCAGTGAGATAAAAGGACTAGACTATTGACTACGAAATAGATTAAGAAAAGAAGTGAGGCGCTTTAAAGGGCCTACTCTCCCTCTGCTTCAATCCCTGCTTGCCTTTCTCGCCGATGCTACTTCCACGGAGGTTTCGGCTGTGCTCTTTCTTTCTTGCCTTTCTTCTTCCTTGGTTTATGGTCAGGTGGTCAATCTTGATTCTCTTTCTCGTCTTCATTCCCGAGATAGAAGACATGCAGCTAACATGCAGGGCAGCTAATATGGAGAGCGCCTTGCCGCAATGCCCGAAGAAAGCCGTGGCCAGAAGAGGAACTCTAAATAGACATTCTCCGCAAAGGTATTTCAGGCTGCAAGGGGTTTGAAGGGAGAAAACCATTACCATTAAAGGGTTATGCTGCTAAAGGCTGAATTTGATCCTTACCAAAATCTACCTATGCCGAATGCCGAAGTTCAATGTCGAGAAAGAGCTAATCAACGCAACATATTGAGATCTTGGTGCAAGGGTGATGAGAACTCCTATCCCACTTCTCTCCGAATGTAGCTAAGGGTGCCGCGAGAAAGGCACGGGTAAAGGACAGATGACCGATCGTCTTAGGCCAATGGAATTGGAAAGACCAAAGTCAAGGCAAAAGAGAGTCCTTTCATTCCACTAATCAAAGTCTTTCTTTGACTAATAAGCTAACCGGAAAGGGGAAACTCTGTATCAGAAAGGGTTGGAAACCAGTCTCGTGTAAACGAGTCTAACCCCCGAAAAGCAACTAAACCACCTCCACCAACCTGGTTCACGAAACCTATCGTTTAATCCGCGAATATAGAAGAAGAAGAGGCGGGGAAAGCATTTGATCAAAGCATTGAGATGCAGAAGCTGCAACCGGCAGAGAAGTAACAACTGGCGAAGATGTGATGCTTGTTCCTCTAGTCTAGTCTTCTATTCCTTTACGAGAAAAAAGCATTCTGTTCCTCTTGTTGTGACAGGATTTGAAACCTAAACCTAAAGGTGAACTCGCAGATCCAGATGTTCCTGGTCCCATGGAAGCCTAGCTCGTAGCCAAGTGAAAGTCAAAGTCATTAGTCAGTCCGTTTTGTGACCGTCGTAGGTGTTTTACCTCAGGGGGTGAAGTCGCGATATGGCGAATAATTACCCATCATTTTATTGGTTTGACTTGATTAGTTCATAAGCTCCTCGTCCGTATGGTAGCTTGGTAGGGGGTCGCAGTTAAATAGGACCAAGGTTCTGCAGTCAGTCAATGAAGGAAAAACACTTTGGTACAACTATTCCAACATTTGCACGTGGTGAAATTGATTCAACAGGAGGATCTCCGTTGCACTATATTAAAGAAGGGCTAGAACCTCGCTCCATTGGTACCGTTGGGTAGGGTGAAAGTGGAATTCCAGATGCTCCTGAGGAGCCGCCAAGGGAAGCCGTTCTATATCTACTTAGATTCAATTCAACTGGGCAATCAAATCAAAGGGAAGCACCGAAGTAGGGATGTAGCAAGGGTTGGATTCTCAATCCACAGAAGGACTCACCGGTGTCAAAAGTGGCATTTCTCGCTTCTTCTCGGGCGGTTCTTCCTTTTTATTCGGAGGATGTCTCAGTCTATTGGGCCAAGAGGAGCTCTAGACTCTAGTTAGTGAGTTGCCCAAAATGAAAATAGAATCCGGTAAAAAGTAGAAGGAAGAGGTGGTTGGCGAAGAGAAAGGCTTTTCCTTCTCAGATCTTTCCTGGTATTCGTAGATCGGACTTTGCCGGGTATGAACTCATAAATCATTTAAGCGGAAGAAGAGGTTAGGATTCACTAGCGCAGGAGATAGTGGTTTCAGGGGGACCTTTCGTCACATGTAGGAAAGGACCGGGAGAAAAGGAAAGAGAAAGAGACTGAAATCCCTTTCATGGTGGGACTCAGAAAATCCAATGATTTGACTCTACACCTCGTATTTGGTCTTTCGACCCGGAAAACTGGTATACAAAGGTCGCGAGGGACCTAGCCGAAGAGACAATGGAACGATGGGATGGTGGTGATGTAGCCACGTACGTGTACATGAATGAGCCTTTCATGGCATAAGAAGGATCGAAAGATTGATCCGGCCGGGAGAATCCTGCAAACAAACCTCCACCGATAAGACTGATGACCGACACAACAATGGTCAATACCAGAGTAGAGGGTCAAAGATAGTCTTTTCCATCAACATAAGGTGAAGCCTTTGTTTGAAGTCTCGCATCGATTCCGGAAGAAGCAGTTCGGACACTAACGATTCGTCGATACGATACAGAGTTGTATCTAAGGAGAGGTTTCTTTCCCGTTTGGACACCTGTTTTCTGCAAAAGTAGCAGCTTAGCCCTTTCTGGTTAGCGCGTATAGTACGAGACGCGGCTGCTAGGGGTTCCGATGAAAGACTTTGATGAGTGCCCATCATCCAACTAGAAATCTCTTATCTTATATAGGGAGAAATGCGAATTCGTCAGTCTCACGGTGCAAAAGCAAAGTTCCAATTCGTCCTTAAGTATCACAGTAATGCTCCATTGTTACAGTCAAGCCCAATCCATGGTTACAGTAAGATCTATATTTGCAAATAGATAAAGAATTGTCTCTCTAACAGGTCAATAGAAAGTATTATACAGAGCCTATCTACCTATCTATATCTATAAAGGCTGCTCTATCTGTCCAATTCGAATTCTTTCTATTTTTTTTGCTATTGAATGCTCATCCTTCTCCTCGGGAAAATTGGCATAACTTTATCCCTCCCTCTATAATGAGATCGATAGCTCCGTTGGGAACAATCCTTCTTTTTAAGCATCTTGCAAAGACCCTTCGATTTCACAGCTCTGGGCTTGCCATTCTATTATTATTATACCATTCTTTCTCTTTTCGATCCAGTGGAAGTACTCTCCAGTTAAGCGTATCCTGAGCTATAAATATGAGTTCTAAGTAGAAGAACGGTTATTACGCTTTAATGGATTAGGGGTCCTTAAAGAAACTATTAGAAAGAAGGATGACTCTTACTGTATGTCCCTTAACTAAAGAATGTCTGACTTCCTGGCCCGGCTTTCACTACTGACTTTCCTTACTGCAAGAAGCCCAGGACCTTCTTAGATTCTTTATTAGCTCTTTTCTTAGTAGAAAGCATGGCACTTTTGTAACAAGAAAGTAAAAGCCCCGAAAGAAGGGCATCTTTGTACAAGTTTTCCTACTGCTTACCTTTTTTTCCAGGAGTTCAGTTCCTAAGCGAAGAAGATCTTTTCCTATGCTTTCTTAGTTATAATCAGTCTCCCCTTGGCTACAACTCTTAGGTCAATCAGTTCTTCTTTCCTTTGTAATAGATTCATTCTTGCGCAATGAAGATTGTATCCTTTCCTATTTCATTTATTTAGGAGTGAAATATAGGAAGATTCTATCTCCTCTCCTTAGGCCCTCATTATTCAATATGAATAAGAGTAGCACTCTTTACGCCGAGAAAGAAAAGAGTCCGACGGTCGACTTTCTTTCTTAGTCTCTCTAAGCAGACTAAGCTTCCCTCTTCATGACCTCTTCTAAGGCGGTTTCATCGAAAGGGGATCAGAAATCTTTACCTGTTTAGTCCAGCAAAGCCAAATACCACCAGCTCTTCTTTCCGGATTAATACAAATGCAACGATCGTGCAAACGGAGCTTCCGAAGTCCGAGTTTCAGCAATCACCATTATCTCATTTCCGCGGCCTGTAACACATGGTTATCAAGCTTCTTACTACCGCCCTATGGGGAAGTAAGCAATAGCGCGAAGAGAGGGAAATGCGCTAAAGCAGTGAGCTAGTAAGAGAGAGCGCACCTAAGAATCGGTTTATTCGTAATAGAAGGAAGTTTTGTACTTTAAATCCTAATCAGAGTCTATACGGAAGGGAAAAAGAAAAAGAAGGATATGCATGTCCTATCTGAAGATGAGAGAAAGAGCACCCTTTCTTCAGTCATTCAAGGAGAATGGAATGAGATCGAGCCCACAAGAAAGATCAGCAATCGTAAGAGTAGCTATCCTACCTATATAAGATCAATCAAAGCACGTCAGAGTGAGCTGAAACCATTCATTGTTGCCGACACCGAGACTCTATTTATCAATGACATTCATTATGCTTATGCTGCTGGTCTCATGCTGGTTTATCCCGGTAGAGAGATCAAAGCTTCGTGGATTGATACCTACTTCAGTGAAGACTACATATTCTATGATTCATTTGAAGATAGGAGTACTAAGGTCCTTTCTGACTTGGTATTAAGGATCGAAAGTCTTGCCAAAAATGCAAAAACCATATTAACAGTTTACTATCACAACCTCGCTAAATTCGATGGAATTCTCATAGTGAAGCACCTAGCACAACATCATAAGTGGTTCAAGATCAAACCACTGATGAGAAAGAATATGGTTTACGAGATAGCTGTCTATTCAGGTAATAAGATGTTATTCCGCTTCAGAGACTCCTTGAATCTTCTCCCTAGCGGGGATACTAGTTACAAATCTACGCCCAGATCTTGGTCCAAAAGGCTCTACACCTACGGGGTTGACAATTGCCGATCTTTCTAGTAAGCAAAAAATGCTAATAGATTCTCTAAAGCAGGACATCCTTATCCTTGGAGTCCAAAAAGCTCAAGAGATCTATTGGAAGCTTTATGAGATTGACATAGATAGCAAGATAACCATGTCTGCACTAGCTCTACATATCTTTAGGTGTAATTACTACGATGATTCTAAGTTCCCTATCCACATTCCAAGCAAGAATGAAGATGATTTTCTTAGGAGCGGATACTACGGTGGTCATGTAAATGTATACAAGCCATACGGCGATAAGATACTATACCACTACGATGTGAACTCTCTCTATCCCTTTGTCATGAAGGAATTTCCTTGGAAATTGCCTGGTGGTAGGCCTGTCTGGCATGGAAATCTGGAAGGTATGGAGAAGCCTCTTTGGCTTTAGAAAGGCATATGTGGTATGTCCTCAAACTATCAAAAGACCCTTTCTGCCCTATCGAAAGAAGGATAATACTCTCATCTTTCCAACCGGGTAATTCGTAGGTGTCTATTTTAGCGAGGAATTCAAGTATGCAAGTACGCTAGGTTACACTATTCTCCCAATCTCAGGCTACCTCTTTGAGGAGATGGAAAGTCCTTTCAATGACTTTGTTAGCTCAATCTTTGAGAGCAGGTCAGAGGCTAAGAAATCAGGGAATGAAGCATTGTCCTATGTATACAAGTGCCTTATGAATAAGCTATATGGTCGATTTGGCATTCACCCTAAAAGCACGATAACCGAGATCTGCGATGAAGCTCAATATAAAGACTCAAGTTTAATGAGTTGATACAGTGCGATATGCTTAGCGAGAACAACTACTGCCTTTCCTACCGTAGCGGGATCTGATTATTGGAAGCCACCGAAGAACTCAGCTGTTCAAATATCTGCTGCTATCTCTGCCTATGCTAGAATCTATATGTACCCAACTATCTCCAGAGAGGACTGCTACTACACGGACACTGACTCTGTTTTTCTGAGTGAGCCACTACCAAATGAAATGGTTTATTCTTCTATCTTAGGTAAGTTTAAGCTAGAGCAGAAAGCCATGGAAGGAGCTTTCAGCCCCTCTATGATTTTCTAGATTCTCTCTCTTTATCCTATAGCGTAGCTTGGTAGGACTCCACCAGAAGGAGTGACATGAATCCACGTCGACGTTCTAGATTTCAGATATGGGGAGCACTATACATAGATAGAAGGAAGCGCTGCGAAAGCAACAACAATCCCCCCCAGTCCATCCCTTCACCCCGATAATGACCATTTAAGCACCTCTGGAAGCAGACAGAAAGAGATGGCAGAGTAAACACCTCGTCCAACTACGACTTTCCCTGTGTTCTATCACTCCCCCTATCACAAGAAGGCAGGCCTACCCAAGGAAGAAATCACAACCAGGGCTATATTCACCTCTATGTTAGGTAGCCTCCTCACTAAACACAAGTAAGAGCTAGCTTGCATTGAGAATGAGGGGCCCTCCGAAGGACTCGTTTTCAGCTCCTTACTTACCTACCATATATTCATTGTTGAAAAGAAAAAAAGTCCAAATTCCAATGATTACACAGCCCACTTCCCTTTGTGGAGTGAAGTGGATATTACGTCCAGCCTTACTAGAAATAGATACCCTGTAACTTCCAAGGCCAAGAAGGAATACCTGGATGATCCGCTCAAACTCGTTGCCGTATTTGCCCTTCCAACAAAGGCCCCGTGTGAGTATCCAAAGTACGTGGTTGACACCCCCTTGAAACGGAAGTCTTATGGGATAACATACACAAGTATGCCTCTATCAATTGGATGTTTGATGGGTCACTCGAAATTTCTTAAGAGAAGAAAGGGCCGGTTGGCAAGTCAAGGAGTACGCCCGGTTCACCAGGTTCTACCACTGCAGGGCCCAATCATGCTAGTCTTTCACTATGCTTAACACATGCAAGTCGAATGTTGTTTCAGAGTTAGAACAATGCGGGGTAGAGGAAATGGTGAATCATCTACTGGTAACACCGATCCCACTTTCGACCAACCGGTTCAAGGGGACAATCCTCCACAAAATAAGGGCCCCGCCCTTCACGAAGAGGCCCTCAAAGGGCAACTCCCTCATCTCTATGATATGATTCGGACTACCGGGATATAGCCCGGGTCAACGAGTCGTGCTCTCAAGTGCAAGACAAGATTGTCGCGGGAACACGCGATCTTTTGGAACGAAGGGGAATCGTCCTACAGGGTCCAAAAGACGTCGCCCGTGCGGTTGACATTGTGCTGACGGAAGCGTGGGACGTCGACATAGCAGGTCGACTACAACATTTCCGCCGCCTCCGGCGCCAGTTAGGCTTACAGGATCGTTCCGTGCTTTGGCAGAAAATCATGAGGGAGCTTCGGGACTTGGGGAACATAAAAAATGTCCCGGACCCAGACGAAAAAAAGGGATAGAACGCGCCTCTTTTTCTCTGACGCCTCAAACTCCCTTTCCTTTCTTGGAAAAACCAAGGTCAATCCCTTCTTTCCTAAAAAAGTCTCCCTTTTTTCTTTGGGGTAGCAAGAGTTGTCATTCAGTCAATCAATTATGAGAAATCATAGAATGGTCCAGGAAGATGAAGATTATGCATCTGTCAGCTCCATCAATGAACAATGTTCCGTTGAACACGACCGGCTTGTTGATGAGGTGCGTACAATATTAGATCGAAATGACATAACCTTGGAGAGGAGACCAGTCCAGAAAAAACGAAATCGTTTCCGACAGCTACGCGGTCAATTAGGTCGAGGAGGGGAATTAGACCTATTAGAAGCATTTTATAAAGAGCGTCGTTCCTTGCCAAAATGTCCCAAAGCCGAAGGAGGAGTAACCATAAGATTCGTTCACCCAGCTTGTTTCCAGGAAAGATCTATTGAAAATGAAGTTACTATGGAGGAATTGGGTCAATTTCCTTCGTACAGCGCTGCGGCGAAGGCCCTCAAAGCCGAGATTGAGCTTTGGGAAAACCGGCGTGGCGCTGCTGGATGCTTTTGATCAATAGGAAGAGGAGGAGTCGGCCAAAAAGAAAGATCACCAAAAGTAACGACCACCAAGATAGGCATAGTAATTAAATATTTGGATCACCCATTTTTTGAAAACCTTTTTTGGGGGCTTCCGCCTTACACAAGTAAGATTGGATTGCCTGAATCACGAGTCTTATATACTGTGTTACGATCACCTCATATTGATAAAAAGTCCAGAGAACAATTTGAAATGAAAATCAATAAACAATTTTTGGTCATAAAAACAGAAAGGCATGAATTGCGCAAGAAGTTCTTTCGGTTAAAACGCCGTGCGACTCGGAGGACATAATACTTATTGGTCAAGGCAAAAAGATTGCCGACTGGATGCTCCTACCCCACCATGCCTGGCCCTTTACCTTACCTTAAGAAGAAAGAGGAGGTATGAAGCGTGGGAAAGAATGCAAGAAGTGTATGATACAACAAGGAGTGGCGGCAAACCTCTTGATTGATCAACGTGAGTGAACTGTGCTTAGACGCTTCGTAAAACCGCACCGATCTACGAGAGGAGCTGATAGATGAGTAGGCTTCCCCTTTCGATTCACGGAATGTGATCTGGGACACGGTGGGAGTTTGCGTGCCTCGGTAGGAAAGAGATCACCGGAGTATAGCACAAGATCGCCTTTTCTTGCTGCCATGGGGTCGACCTGTGAACAAGGTAAACCCAATGGGAACCAAAAAACGGGGGTACCGCATTGGGCAGAAGACGATCCAAAAAGCGAAGGCTCACCCAGCTAAAGGAAGGAGCTTTGGAAGCTTACCTTATTATTAAAAGGAGGGGGTGAGATAGGCAAGAGGTAGCTTGCTTCCAAGCCGGCCCGGCCGCGAGGAATCAAGAGATCTTTGCCGGTGCTGACTTGGATCTCGGGTGACGGAATAAGGCGGCCAGAAGCGACGAGCAGTCGCGGTCGAAGCTTGGCTACAGCGAAGCGCTTACCAAGCGCGAAGGAAAGGCCTCCGCCACTTGAGCCGTATGCGGGGGAACTCGCACGTGCGGTTCTTAGGGGGGGGAGCTAGTAGGAGCCATCCCATCCCAATAGCGTATATTTGGAGCTCAATATGAAATTTTCTTTTCTTGCAAGACCCGTTCGGATAAGGGAAAACTCCAGAGATTGCTTCGAAGTAAGATCCTTGCGTTGACCCTTTCCTGAACCAGAACCGGGTCCTAGGCATTGTGCTCTTGAGCAAGCCTTCGCTGCTTGACAATAGGTAGGTGAACAACTCTTCTGACCCCTTCTATAGACCTGGAGTAGGCCCCATGGCCTGATACGAATGAGAAGGGCAATGTTGATTGCGATGAAAGGGGGACAAGTAAACCAAAATGCGAGTTTAGGGCCCTTAAGTTAGGCACCCGATCATACACGACGGTCGTGAAACCTAAGTTTTTCCTTAGTGGCATTTACTTGCACTTCTTACGAGATTTTCGAGAGAGATGATCCGAATCAACCATTTCCGGAGCAACACTGATGCGGTACAGCAACAAAAAGAAGAAGAGACAACCTTGCATACGGCATACGATCCTGCATACGATGAAAAAGAACCTTTGCAACCTGTCCAAATTGGCCTTCCTTGCCGAACGTACGTTCAAGAACCTTGGGTCGTCTCTGTTCGACCAGTCGGTCTCACAGTCAGGCAGGCTTAATCAATGAGAGTAGCGGATAGGTAGGCGGCATTTCCCAAGCTTTGAAGGTGCTCCAACTGATGGTTCTTCCCACCTCTTTCTTTGAAGCAGAAAGGCAAAGAGCTGCTCGCGGTTCCTCTTGTTAAAACGAAAAAGGAAATATCTTAGCGGAAGCTTCGAGGCCATACAGCGAAAGATTCGCTCATCACGAGAAGTAGTCCTTTGGTTCTAGATTCTCTGGTCTTCCTTACCGGATTCCCCCTTCCGGGCCATAAAAACTTAGAAGGGCCCGTGTACTCAACCAGAAATCTTAGTGCATTTAGTATATCATTTTTTTTGTCTAATGTCGAGGAGGCCATCGAGTCCAGTAGTCATTGATCCGCCCACACTAGTGTAGTATTTACAATTCGCTGGGGATAACCGCGAGTTACTATAAGAAAGTAGAAAAGAGCAGAGCTGATCCACCCGAAGCAGGGGCAAACCAACAGTATATCTTCCATCTCGAGATGGTGATTTAGATCCACGAAGCTATAAGCACCGAAGCTAGTAAGAACCACGCCGGGTATCAGCAGCGTAAAGAAGCTTCTGACCGGCCCCATTAGTTGCAATCGGTTGAGCAACGAGCTAGGGCAGCTACTTCTACTATATATTATATTCTATTCAAAAAACCCGTCTTTTTTCGTTCGAGACCTTGATTAGCTTTCGCCTTTGGGAGAATGCTATTTATTTCCGCTCCCCTTGCTTTTCGCACTGGCCCATCTTCAAGATCTGACTGAGCTCTCTCATCCCTCTCTTGATCCTAACTCTCTCTAGAGCTTGCTGCTCTTGAAGCTTCCCGCCGGACCCTATCTTTGTTCGAAGAAAGAGATCCAGACGTGTCGCCATCTGAGCCTACCGACTTGCTTGCGTGAAGTGCTGGCATCTTACATATTCAATTTAATGATGTTCAATCCCGCAACTCTAATTGATTAAGATAAGAGAAGACAAAACAAAGCCATCTCTCAACACTTCTTAGCCTGCTCCTTCTTTTTTTTTTCTGAGGAAAGGTGCAAGTCACAAGCCGACAACCACATTTCGTTTTACCGGGATTTCTTGATGAAAGGCGTTTTTAGCGAACTTGATAAAGTCTTAACTTAAGTAAAGTGTTTTTGGCAACCGCAGACAAGCCGCTCTTTTTGGGTCTTCAAACACCGTCTTTATTGGACGAAAATCGTCAACTGGGCATGTGGGACTTTGTTCAGTGAGAATCCCAGTTTGAAAGCTTAGAAGAGGAAAGGGGAAAAGCAGCGACTTTCCTATTATACAAGCTAACCCCGACAAGAAATAAGATCTCGGATATACCGAACCACAGAGTTCGTGAACAGCCGATTTCTCCACCTATCATATTACGAAATGTCGCAATTCAGTCAGTCAGTGTACAGTGAATCAGTCAATTAATCAGTGTATTTCCCAATTGGCATATATAGTCTATCAAACAATCTATGTCAATACACTGTGAACTACCCAGGGGAATCGATATCCCCAGTTAGTGTATATATAGTCAATCTATCCATTAGTGTGAATTCAATCAATTGGTGTATATTCCCAGGGCAGAGTTGGAACATTCCGAACATAGGTTTAGAAGCATTCCGGTTAGCTGGTGGAGTCCATACTGGTTTTCCGAGGTTCAACTGCAAAGTCGCTACTTTTCGCGGTTAGCGCATATAGGACGACTGCTACCCCGTACCTTTCGTTGATTTCCGTAGAGATTCAAATGGATCCGGTTGCCAATACCCGTCTTTTTGATACAAATGGGATTTCCATTCCTAAAAGAGAGATTCAAATCGGACAAGTGGCCAAAACCGCGTAAAAACGATGCAACTGGATTTCCCTTTATAAACCGTACTACACAATCACTCGCTCAAGCACCCGCTTTCGCTACGTTTCCTTTCGAGTAGTATGGTAGCGAGGTTATATATAGTCTATCAATTCATTCATACATTGAGCCTTACTAGATAAGATAAAGCTTTATTCGCAGTGGATAAAAGAATTGCTTTCAAAAGATCTATAGCAATGAACCGCCTGTCCTTGTCTATTAAGGAGAAGAGACTGGCGCAGAACTATCACCGTGAGATGCGGAATGTTTTCGACAAGGGACTGGCTAGGGAGAGTGCTATGGTAATTGGTCAATAGGGCTCTGCCACATGTGAATGCCTTCTTGCATGACGATAGTTAAATGAAAAACTTCGGTTTACAGACCCCTTATTTGCAAGGTGTGCTACCTACCATTACTGGGTCTGGAAAGTAGTTAAATAAAGCACCAATTCTTCCCTTCTGGATAAAATGCTCTTGTTCGTGCTCTTCCAGTCGCCACTTCTCCCTATTCACAGGGGAGTCGAGCAGAGACGGGTTGTTAGGCAGAGAGGTTCGGTTTTGGTTGCCCAGTCGGTAACTCATGACATCTAGCGCTAAGGTAGGCCCCTAAAGGCACCATTTCCTCACTTCTTATTATATGATATTTGTGGAAGCTTACGGCGGTTGGGTACTAGATACGTTATCCAGTGCGGGGAAGAGTAGAGCAGGCTGGCGCAGTGCTTTCAGCTATGCCCGAACATGACCAGTGTTGTGAGACGCCGATACAACTTTCTTTATAAACAAATCAAAGCATAATATTAAACTCTTTCCGGGCATAGATACCCCTTTCGTATACCTCTTGAGGGATCTTCACCCTAGTGGCAGCCCCTTCCTTGTTTGGTTCAGGTAGTTTCGAAACATCAATAAAGTTCTCCTTCTTCCCAGCTGCAAGCTATCAAGCTATGGAGCGGCCGGTTCTAATGGCAGTTTCAAGTTCTCCTACTATCCGCCTTCTTCCTGAGTTCGAGCTGGTTGTGACAGAGATAAGATCTCGGGCAGATATCCCAAAATATCGTAATAGAGAGACTCCAATTCGACCAAAGCGCGAATCAGCAGCCAAAGATGGGACCAATGGAATAAGATGTAGAAATCCTGAAACAAGCAAGAAAGCCGAAAGAAAGAACGACTACTCACCTTTTCGCAGTTGCAGTGGATGATGAGCTATACCAGCAGCGTCTCAAGGTCTACGAGTCGTCCCTTATTGGGCGCTTGAGGTCAAGTAGCCGCCCAGAAGAGGGAGAATAAGCTTGCCAAGTTCGAAGGAAGAACTCCTGTCAGTAGAGGTCTCGGGAAAATGCCCCCTCCCTCACTTCCCGATTTTGCAATACAGCGAAGCGTGGTTGGCATCCTGGACCTTTCCAACCATTTTTTGCTCGAGTTCCAGTTTCAGCTTGATAGCTATATCTTTCTTAACTGGGTTTTTTAACTTAACATATAGCTCATCAGCTTGTGACTTCGCACTCTCAGTTTCGAGAGTAGGAATCGACTCTAAGAGCAGCAAACTAGAAGAGTGAAAACAACTATAAGATTAAGATGGCACTGCAACTAGCCTATAGCTTTTACTTTATTTCAAGTCAGAATCCCGCTCGAAGAATGTGTTCCTACCACAATAGTGGTTGAAGAAAGGACTGCTTTGCCAGCTGTTCCAGTATTTGCTTGACCCCTATCTATCTAGAATAAATAGTCAGACCAGACTGGTTAGAAGCTTCCGGAGAAGAGTCACTCTACACTCTAAGAGTAAGCGGTAAGCCGATAGTCGGGTAATTCATTTGATGAATAAGACGTTCTCCTCGCTTGATAGATGCGGGAAGGCTGTCTAGGAGGGCCAATTGTGAGATATCTCAATAGTTAACGGAAAGGAATAGGCGAGAGATATATAGAAGGTAATGCAATTCATAGTGAACTTGCTCAAAGGAGCTGGGCTTTCTAATCTCGAATCGAGTTATCGGCCACGAAACGGAGAATCTCAGGAGAAGCTGGGAGCGAAGAAGAATAAGAAGCAGGGCTACTTGAGCCCAGTTCTTTTTCTCATAGATAGAGCTCGTGACTCTTCGCCCCGTTGCTCGCATGAGTGAAGGGAAATGAAAGTATCTTTATTTCCAGGCCAGGGAAGACGGATTGGATCTCATGGCGGTTGTACTTGTACATCAAGTGAATCGGGTTAACGATGTTATGGGACTCCGCTCCGACTCCAATACCACTTATTTCGCACCCGGTCTTTCTCATACGAGATAGAACTAGAACTAAGGGCACACGCTCTGAGTTGGTAGTGCCATGGCACATAATGAGATCTTTCTCTTCTATCTTACCCAAGAAGCCGGTATAAAGAAACGGTCTAGGGCATATACGCACGCACCCATAGACACAAAAGCAAAGCTAAGGTAACAAAATTCTTGGTGTGACTCCCAGCGGATCAATGGTTTTTAGCTGCCCAAGGAAAACCTTTACGAGACCTTTTTACTGGTCTTCCCGCGCCTATGCCACTCGGAGTTCAGAGTGTTGTTAGCTGGTTTAACTGAGTCAACCGGGCATAATGCATTCGCTTTTGGCGCCATTCCTCCTTATGGAGAACCACTCCTGGGAACTTGAACTGTTATTTAGGACTCAGGGTCTATGTCCCGCTGACCGAAAGAAAAGACACCATGTCTGCATTCGAACGCATTACCTTCTATTAAGTGAATTCACTCATCCCAAGACAAGAAGCAAGACTTATTGTGGTGGATACTGACTCAGAGAAAACCATGGTCTTGGCTCTGTCTGTACACACTGGTAGTGCAAGAAGAGACGAAGTCAAGTCTTAGTCTTTGACTTCGATTTGTACGTGTTAAGCAAATAGCATGTGAAAACATAATACGTAGATTTTGTATTGTTCTTGTGTATCTGTGGTAATACTACTTTATAGTGAGCGTACTAGAACAGAAGGAGTTTCGTAGAGAGAGTATGAATAGAGAGAGAAAAAGATAGAAGGCGAATCCAATACCAAGTCCAATCTTTCTTCAGTGGGGAATTCGATTCATTTCGCCGAGCCTACCATTACTATACGAGAAATGATAGCCTTCCAGTTGATGGAAATCCTTTCTTTTGCCTTGACTCATCTGATTTGCACTCGGGCATAGATCTATTTTTGTACTAATACAAATGCGCACTATCAGGAGCATCTTCGCCTAGCTATTAGGAAGTAGGGTCCTATAAAGCCGGATATACCCATCTTAGTAACGAAGGTAAGTATCTCTGAAAATATTCACTATTTCCCTCGGGGTTCTGTCTTCCTAAGTAGCTTTCCTGTAGGGTTGGCCTAGGGATCCGGTTTTTGGATGGGACGGCCTACCTTATAGCTTAAGGAGACAACACCAATTGGACAAAACAAGACCTGGGTTGACATCCACGAGTCAATGAAAGTAAACAACAGGGTTAACCACTCGGGGATCTATTTTGTTCCTCAGTGACTCAGAAATGCACCACCTCAACACTCAGCTTGGATGAGCTGACCCTTCTCAACCAATACTGGGATTTCCGCTTTTGCTCTTGCATTCAATAATGGGAAGAACTTCTTCGTTTATTCTCTTCGGGGAGAGAGCCATTATTGGGCATATAGAAAGACGTACTCTTCCGTGCACCGACTACGAGTTTGAGCTCTTTTCTCAACAGCTTTTCTTCGCCGATGAATCGATTACATTATGTACCGATTAACTCGTTGGTTCAGAAGATGGATTGGACTTCGTTCCTGCTTCACCTCTTTACCTTTTTAGCTTGCCGCTTTTCAATTCCTTCTTGTGTTTGGGAAAGCTGTGGTCTCAGGGTTGTTTGTGGCCAGAGTTTACTCGTTATGCGTTGGACAGCAACAATAAGCTGATTACGGGATGGAGCCTTGATTGCTTTCAGGACCGTATAGGCCGATGGTTGCCCTCCTGTGAGGAGTTTAAGATCCCTCCTATTCCGGTCGGGGCTTCGTTAGAAGGTGGCGGCAAGCGCTTTATATTCGCCATTGGTAACTACGTTAATTATATTTTGTTACACCCCTTCCATGTTTGGGTGGCGGAGGTCTTAAGACGTCTCCCCTAAGATGGGACTTTTAACCAAACACAGCCTCTTGATCGACTGGTTGGCAGTAGGCACTCTTTCTCCTTTGCCTCAAGTGTGGTTAATTCAGCACTTGCATGCAATATCTTTTGGGTGCCTTTTGTTAATGTTAAACGAAGGTTCTCTCAAGTATGCTTTGTGGAAGGGAGAGGCATACAGATGAAAAAGTTGGTGTCACACGTAATCATTGATCGGCCTGCCCGCTGAAAGCGAGAAGAATGGGAGTGGCTCTACTCTTTATCGAGAAACATCTCGCATGCTCGTGCATACATAGACTTTTTCACCTATTCCTTGACTTCCCCAAACATCCTTTTAGAGCTCAGATTAAATAGCTGGTCTCCTATCTTTCCAGCAAAAGAAAAAAGAAAGGAATTTCGTATACGAAAATAAGTTCTCACGAATCAATAATTCTAAATCTCATAAGAGAAGAAATTTCTTAAGAGAAGAAAAAGAATCTTACGCCCTTCGACTCCCACATTTGATTATTGGAAAAACCAAGGTCAATCAATCCCTTTTCTAAATGAGGAAGTCTCCCCCCTCAAATAAATAAGGGGAGCAAAGAATTGTAGATAGAAAGAATGAAAAGAAAAATGAAAGGCAAAGCCTTATCAACAGCAGTTTCGGCATACAACCGGGACGGAGGGTTTGTATTAGCAGGGCACAAAGTTGTTGAGGGAACACCGTTTGTATCAGCAGGGCACGAAGTAGAAGTTTTTCGTGGAATACCTGTTGGGGGGGTCGGTCAGGCACCGACTATTCTTACGCAGATACAGAATCAGAGTATACAGTTTCCAAACCAAGAACATATATGTAACTGTATACCCTACCATGCTGACTTCTATACAGTTTGCATACCAGATTACATCAATGCAGACTTGCTCACCATCTTCAAGGTAAGCAATTTGAATTATCTGTTAATTCTATTGCGTCATGATTTTTTGGGTGGGACCCCCTAAACCAGACTATATGGACTATATCCGCTCCCTCCAATTCAGATTAAACAACACTTCTGCGGAATCACTCGTGAATACATTAAACGGTATGATTGATCAAGAGTACGCGAATTTATTTACATATTATTATTATTGGTATTTGAATACTTTCGGCAAAATACACGATTTGCCTAAGTCGAGTCTACGA